>JAANYP010003824.1:15943-233553 GCA_020465985.1 Centrapalus pauciflorus | reverse complement strand
GTATCTAAGCGATATACCTCTCTCAGGATATTGGATCTGTAAAGCCGGGCGGTTGGTTCTAAAGACACTAACTCCTTACTTTCCCTACAGAAGCACTCGTAACATCCTTGAGATACTTTAAAAGCCTTTGAAGGAGGCAACGCTAAAAAAAACCTAATTCTTCTAACCTTGCTACAGGTGCAAAAACTTCGTGTATCGATTCCCTCCTCGTGGTTGAAACCCTTTAACAACTAAATCTCGCCTTGTTGCGGCGTGACTATACCCCGATCGATCTCTTGCATTAAAAACCCAGTTTGGTTTCCTAGGCAATCTCCCCTCGAGGTAAGGAACTAACTCCCACACTCAGTTGTCCCCTAAATGGTTGAAGTTCATCACGGCATCGCTTTCAAAAACAACACAAACCCCAGGGTTTGTCCTAAGTGCCATTTGCACATTTTTGGGCTCTAACTGCGATATGAACATGAATATAGACGTGTGATATGCCTCGAGTCGTGGTATCATCGACCCAACACAGTGTTGGTTAGTTACAACTGACTCCGAGTACCCTCGTTAAGGATTTCCTATGATGCTATCTAGGGGAGGTTTTTGTTAATCCGAGAGGTCTCTATTTCATCAACCATTAGATTAGCTCCTAAGTTGGATCCTATTGCACCTAAAGGGGAACGCTCAGCTTCTACATTTTTTCCTCCTCGCGGACAGTTCCTCAGATTGGAACGTGAAGCTTGAGTCTGATTCTCAGTGGTAGGTGCCTCTTGATCAGCAAACTTCTGGAGACATCTATATCGCAGTAGGCTCGGACGTAAATTCCGAACGAGGTCCTTTGGAAGACATTTGCGCCATCGTTCTTCAGATGCAACGTCGCCAAGTTCCTTCCCTCGATTGTACCTCAAATCAATTATCCAAGGAAATGTTAAATGACTCAAATAAACGATATCAAGGCCAAATTCCATTACGGACCAGTTTGGGGTGCATTGTAGAACTTGAGACTTCAGATTACACAATCTCCACGTACCAGTTTGTTTGTTAAACACTCGTTTGTTGGTGAGGTTGGCACATAAACTAGAAGATAGATCCTAGCGTCAAGCCTTTTGCACAACAACTTCGGTTTGATGTTTTGTGTCTTAAAAATGTGCATGGTACTGTCCAATAACGGTTCGAATCCAGTTAAGTTAGGTGGCCGTCTTATTCAAAAAAAATTTCATAGGCAGGTGTTTGGTGTCAATGATTTACGATCCCTCCTCTCAAGATAAGGCTCTATATGGATTGCATGAAGCACCAAGGGCGTGGTACGAGACTCTATCCAACCATTTATTAGAGAACGGGTTTGAAAGGGGTAGGATAGATAGTACGCTGTTCGTTAAAAGAAAGGGAGAACACTTCATCTTGGTACAAGTGTACGTAGATGATATCATTTTTGGATCATCAGACGAACAAATGTGCAAAGATTTCGAGAAGGTGATGAAGTCGAAATTCGAGATGAGTGCAATGGGAGAGTTGAATTTCTTTTTAGGGTTACAAGTTGACCAAAAGAAGGAAGGAATGTTTATCCATCAAACTAAGTATGTCTATGACATATTAGAACGGTTTGGGATGGAGGGAACTAAGTTGACTGCCCATTTCAGCACGCCGATTCAAGTGAATCACAATCTCGGGTCGGGTACTGAAAGTGATTCCGATGTGGATCCGACTTTATATCGGGCCATGATTGGGTCACTTATGTATTTAACTGCTTTAAGACCTGACATAATGTTTGCTGTGTGTATTTGTGCTAGGTTTCAAGCGAATCCGAAGGAGATGCATATGAAAGCTGTGAAGCGGATTCTACGATACCTCAAGTCGAAACCGAAGCTGGGACTTGGGTATCACGCGGAGGGAGATCTAGAGTTGGAGGCGTTCACAGATTCGGACTACGGAGGATGCAGCTTGACGCGCAAATCAACGACTGGAGGTTGTCAGTTCCTAGGAGGGAGATTGGTATCCTGGCAATGCAAGAAACAAACATCGGTAGCCGTGTCAACGTGCGAGGCCGAGTATGTAGCTGCTGGTAGTTGCTGTTCACAGGTTCTGTGGATACAACAACAATTGCGGGATTACGGTTTGGCTTACACTCAAACTCCTATTAGGATAGACAATCAATCTACAATTGCTATAACTAATAATCCAGTTAAACACAATAAAACAAAGCACATAGACATAAGGCATCATTTTATTCGTGATTGTGCTGAAAAGAACTTAATCAAACTGGTAAAGGTGGCAACAGACGATAATAATGCTGATTTATTTACCAAAGTGTTTGATAAGTCACGGTTTGAGTATTTAATTCAACTGAATGGAATGCGTAACCCAGAGTAATTTGACCTTAGTAGTAGTAAGTTTATTTTCTTTTAGAGTAGTAGTATTTCTTTCTTTACAGTAGTCTGCTAATTTAGGTAAGTTGCTAATTTAGGTAAGTTTCTAATTTAGGAAAGTTTCTATTTTTAGTAAGTTTCTATTTTTAGTAAGTTAGTAGGTTAGCTTAGTTTACTGCTTTTTGCTATGAAAAACAAAAGAAAAAAGAGAGAAAATTACAAAAATACAAAAAAAGAGAATATCAGAAAATGAGTTAAGTCTTAGATACATAGGTTCAAAGTGACGAAAATTAGCACCGTCGTTACAGACTCTAAGTATTTAGGCTTTCACACATAATGCAACTAAATCCTAAGTGTTATACTTTATTTAGTTTGATGTGTTGGTAGGCATAATACATATAGGGAATCTCAAGGCTAATAAAATATTCTAGAAAGAGTCAAGCGTGTCACTAACTTAGATGTACGACCAATCGGTCTTAATTTTTATGTACAAGACATGCAAACATTGAGTCTAAATGAGGTATGCGAACTTTCTGGGGATGTATGGCAACATCAAATACATCTGAAAATGGAAAGAATAGAAATATCCTGTAAAACTGAGAGTCGAAAACATGCAACTCTGTTGTACGTAAGTACAGACCTGTTGTCTCTGTTTAGATTCGGGTTAGCAGACATGTAGCTTTGTTGTACGTCAGTACAGACCTGTCACCGCTATCTGCTAACTTTAAAAATAAACCTTAAGTCGAACTAAGACACTTTGTTGTATGAGAATACAGACCTGTGTCCGATGTTTGTCTTTTAAAGAAAGTTTGCAAATACCAACAAGTTAGAATTTTTGTCTGTGTGCCTTGATCATAAAAGTATGTCTATGTCTGAGTCACGTAAGATAATTTCCTGATAAATAAAAAGGCCAAGGGATATTCCGAAATGTAGAATGTTTAAAAGGGACAAAATACCAACAATCGGCTAAATAGGTATGTCACGACAAACAATCAAAGGAATTCAAAAAATTCCTAAGTGTGAAAGTTTAAGTACTGAAAGTTAGTATCGGACATCGCTATCTGATTGAACCTTTCTTAGACTATACTCATCAAAAATATGTTGTTAAGTATTTAGCTTAGATTGTAAATTTTTTCTTAAGTCTAGATTAAATTTTTGGTCAAAATTTTAGTTTACTTTATTTTATTTTATTTTTACCTTAGTTTATTTTATTTTAGTTTAGTTTAATTTTTACTTAGGTAAAAGGTCAAAAGTTACTGAGGGTGCATTCAAAGTTGGATAAAATAAACATTGCGTGAAATATTTGTGCTTAGGGTAAAAGAATTGGCATAGTTTATCTTGTTACACAATACCGTAGAAAAAGGTTGAAAAAGGTTGAAGTTATTTCAAAATTTTCGAAATTTTTTCTAAGTGTTGGAGGTTTCGAATCTAAGACAGACTCGAATAAGGAGTACTTCGAATCTGTCAGTAGATTCGAATCTATGCTTAGACTCGAAGGTAGGTGGTATAAATAGGTTAACAGTGAAGTCATTTATTTCTTACTGTTTTCGATTCTACTTCCTCGAATCTATTCAGGCGATTTCGAATCTATTTTCTCGAGTCTACCGTATCTCTACTAAACGACATTTTGTCGAGTTTCAAGCTAGTGTGTTCGATTCTACTACTGTATCTAGGTATAATCAACTTGATTGTACAAGTTTCAAGTAGTTTTATACACAATTTCAGGACAAATCGTCGATTTTTGAAGTTTTATGAGTCAAAATAGGGTTTTTGCTAAATTACCAAGTTTGGACTAATAAAAGATCAAATTAAAAGCATAAATCAATGATTAGGACCTAGTTGAACTAATGTATGTGATTTACCAAGTTCAAAATGGTTAAAATCTTGGGTTTTTGTTGAAACATTGGCCGACGGGAGTTCGAGTCTGTTCATGGACTTTCGAATCTGTTCATGGGTTTCTCGAATCTATCATTAGATTCGAGATGACCATGATATTCGAATCTGTCCATTAGACTCGAATACGGACTCTTCGAATCTGTCCATTACATTCGAATATGGACACTTCGAATCTGTTACTTTCGAATCTGTACTTTATTTAATTTGTTTAATTTAAATTTTATTAAACTTGTGGAAATTTAATTGTGTTAGATTTTGTATTTAATAAAGTACAAAATAAAACAAATTTGAATTTAAACAAGTTTATTGATTTTTAATGAGTCTAACAGTTTTATTTATTGTGCAGATATAGTCTTGATGTGACCAAGGTGTCATACATGAAAAGTGGTTTAATTGGGCAATGGAGGTTTTTAGCCCATGTTTTTATGGTTTGCTTTGCTCCGAAGAAAGCTGGATTCGATTATATAGTTGCGAAAATTCAATCTGGGATAGTCGCTATGGTTTACAATCGACCATATAGCTTTTCGGAGATGTTCTTTTCTGAGTTTGTGCACCAAATAACCGCTCCTGAAAATCAGCAGTTTCTGCTATATCCGAGGTTTATAATGATGTTGATCAGGCACTTCTTGCCAAATCTGCCGCCATCAAATGACGTTCAGAACGTAGCTATTATGGACAAAAGGATATTCGCTGATTGTTCCTCACATCGAGGAAGATTAGCTATTCCGGTCGAGCGACCGTTGTTTGGAGCTGTTTTAGACAGGAACTTTGTGGCACCAGATAATGCCAACTGGGCAGGTGAAGTAGAAGTTCAGCCTCGACAGCAACAACGGCAACCGCAACAACAACAGCAACGTCCAGAACAACAACAGCCTCGTGCGCGTCCACGTGATCCAAGACGCCGACAAAGACCAGCCGCAAGTCAAATTCAGGCATCCAGGCCTACTACAAGCGAACAACCACAAGCACAAGAAGCAGGGACTTCAAGTGCCGTTCACGAAACAGTCCCCGAATCTGAGCAGATTGCTCAGACTTTGGAGGAAATATGGTCTTCTGGTCCTAATGCAAATGAAGATGTGGCAGCAGCACTAGTAGGTGAGCTGCTTAGTCCGCCTGGAGATGAAGATGACATATTTCGTGATGTTGAGGATTATGAGCCAGAGCAGGATGATAACGTTTTGTCATCTTCAGCAACTGAGTCAGAAGAGATGGAGGAGATAGAAGTTGAAGCTCCAGAGTCAATGTCTGCAGTGCCTGAAGTTCAAATTGGAACTTATGGTTCGCGATTGATTATAAATGAAGGTGGTTCTAGGAGTCGAGTGTACAGGGAATTGGAGGAGTCCGATTTTGAAGAAGAAGAAGTTTCTCATCTAGTGACACGGCAACGGGCCAAACGTCACAGGTTCATGCAAGAATCCTCTTCAGCTTCAACAGAACAGCCTGAAATTCCTCAACCCCAGGACCCTCAAACCACCATTCCACCATCACCACCTCATGATGAACCATACATCCCATCGCCGATCATTTCAACTCCAATTCAGTCCATCCCATCAACCTCATCCTCATACGCCGACAATCAAAGGTTTCAGCAGCTAAAAGCTCGAGTTGACTTCCAAAATATCCAGATCTTAGGCCTAACAAAGGCAATCGGTGAGATTCAAACTTATAATGCAAATCTTGACAAGGAGAATGCCGATCTAAAGAAGATTGTGGAAAAAGTTCAGGAAGAGAACGTGGAGCTAAAAACCTTTGTTTGTGATCAATCTGCTGAGATAAGGTCGATGCGCTCCCTAATTGAGCAGTTAATGAAAAATTTACAGGCTCAGGGGGAGACATCGTGCCGAGATCAAGAATTGCAGAGAAGAGATGATACTGAAGGCGATGATCCCGGTGCGAACAAAGAGATTGAGTCTGTAGATTTTTCTGCAGCTCAAGTTACACAAGTTCAGGGGGAGCCTAGTACAGAAGGAGAAGTAGGAGGAGCAGGAGGAGAAGCAGGTTCTTCAAGGACTTTAGATAGCGACATGATAGATGCGCTGAAAGATATTGAAGAAGAGCTAATGGAATTTGATTTTGAAGATGATATTGAAGAATTAGAAGAAGGTGAATTCATTCCAGATGACGTCGTTGACTGGAAATCGGATGATGAAGTGCTAGATGATGAAGACGATCATGTTAATGAAGTAATAATCAATTCACAACCAGTCACTGAACTGTATGAGAGCCAAAATCATAATGTGATTGATATTGATTACATCAAGGTAGCCTCAGTTGAAGACAAAGAACTTGAAGAGGCTGAGAAAGAGCCATCTAGAGCTGATTTGATAAATCTTTGGTTCAAGAAGGAAGAAAAGAAAGATCAGCTGAAGATGAAGAAGAAGATGAGAAATCCAAGTGCTGGAAATTTTGCTGGAGGGATTATAAGCTGGTTCTTTGACAAAGAACTGCAGCTATTTATCTTAAAAAGAAGAGATGGCCTTCAATACTTGAGGCGAACACTGAGGGCGTTCAACTCACTGCCCAAGATTGAAGTAAAGGAGCTTGCTTGGAAAGAATTAATTAATATAGGTAATGACCAGTACGCTGAGGTTGTGGCAAGAATCATAAGGAAAGAAGGAAGATCTGGGAAATTCGAGCGACTCAAGCCAAGGACAGGAAAGAGGGTCGAGGATCAGTCGAGAATAGATCCTCATACAGGTAGGCCATGGGCCAGGATGGAATACAAACCTGTGAGGTGTCTAAAGAAAGTCCCAATGAAACCAATGCCACAGAACGTTTTGAGCAACATGAAGTGGTGGTACCTAGAGATTGACACTGCTGAAGCTATCATGGAAGATCAAGACGAGCAGGTCATTTTGAAGGTATATGATCCACTGCATTTGATAAACCTATCGAAGGACGACCTGAAGAAGCTTCATGATCAGCCTATTTTCTTTACTGAACCATGGAGATCTGAAGCCAGGAAGTTCCAAAAGGTAGTTAAAGTTTGTATAGATGCTGGATTATATGCAGGTAGTAGTATATATAGCTCTAGTACTTAAATTTGATTTGATGTAATGTAAATAATTAGAAGCTATCGTCAAGGGGGAGTCTGTTGGTACACCCTGTGTGACGATAGCAGTCTAATCGATCTGCATTATGGTTTAGGTAATATTCTGAGTATTAACAAGTATTTTGATATATATGTTTAATATGTGTTTGTCTGTTATTGATTGTGTGTTTGAACTTGATGTAACGTATTACAAGAAGTTCAAACATAAAGGTCAAAGATTAACTCAAGCATAAGTTAAAACATAAGTTTCATCACTTAAGTGTTTAAGTGTATTGGCTAGATTCGAATAGGTAAAGGAAGACATTCGAATCTGTGATAGATTCGAATGTATCCTTAGATTCGAATGGGCTAGATTCGAGTCTGTCAGATGGACAGATTCGAATGGGCCTTAGGCCAGATTCGAGGTTGGCCCACAACAGACTCGAATCAGGGTCTATAATTAGGGATAGACTCGAATCATTAAGTGACTTTTTGCAGAATTCGTGAGGAATTGAGCAAAGGGCGATCTCGAGTTTATCAGCTAGGTGAGTGCCGTTTCGGAGAGAATTAGTACGTAGGATCGTTCGTGTGTCGTTCGTTCAGCGTCTAATAGTCTCCGTGTTTCCGTTGGTTGAGAGTTGTCCGTCTGACCGTCAACGAGGATTCCGCACTCGTTCACGGATCCGCGTCTAGATAGATCTTGCAGTCGTAGACCTTACAGTTAATCACTTTGATTAATTGTTAATGACCACTGATTAGGTTATAATTGGCTAGTAAATACTGACTAGGTCATAGTTACTAACCTGGTTTAATGCAGGATGTTACAGCCTTTGTCAGCAAGGCCATGTGCTTTTTCATCTCCTCTTTCTCGGAGTCGGCAGAAGAATCAGTTGATTCTGATTCTGAGGAACTACTGCTTATTACAACCCGCTTCTCCTTTTTCAATTTATACTTGTATTTCTTATCTTCCAGGAAAGCCAGAGGATCAATTGTTGCTTTTTCTGCTTGTTTCTTTCCTGACATTTTTCTTAAAACAACTTCTTGATAGTTGTTAAGGTTCTCAGGAAATCTATATCGTCAATCTCTTTAGTCTGCTGGATGATCATGGTGTATTTATTCCATTCCAGATTCAACACATTCAGGAATTTGACATTTATATCCAGATTGGATTTTGTCACTCCATTCCTCTTCATTTCACTCTCAAGATTGACAAATCTCAGATAAGTACTCTCCAGCAACTCTCCCTCTCTAGCTCTAAAATTTTCAAAAGTCATCAAGCTGTTTCTCGCTCTATTCGTAGCTTCTTTTTCTGGACCGCGCATAAGTTTACACACCGCATCCCAGATGGATTTGGCTGTTGTTGTATTGGTCAGACTGATATAGATGTCATTTGGGATAGAAATCAGCAAGAGCTTTCGAGCAGTTTTGTCTCTCAGCTTTCTTCGTTTCTGAGCATCAGAGAGATTAGTGACCTCTACAGTTCTCTCTGGTATTGGAGGATTACCGTTTGGTACAACGGGAATTGTTTAAAGAAATACTGGTCCCTCTATCAGGGATTTCAACATCTGTTGGGAAATAGTTTAAGTAGGTTCAAGCTGTTAGTTAGACTTCTCAAACTGTTAGTAGAGTTTTTATGTAAATCCAAAGTTCATGCTGCTAGTTGAAGAAACTCGAGCTGCCAGTGTAAAAGTTCAAGCTGCCAGAGTAAATCAACTCGAGCTGCTCTGTTCATGATGTCAAGTGATTCAAGCTGCTCAACAGTTTCATAAACAGAAAGTGCTGATTTTCAGGAAAAGATATATACTCAAAGATTCCAGCATATCTACTATCAGAGAAGTCATGGTTCGTCAAGGAAACATATCAAGAAGCAATATAAATACATAGAATAGGTCTTTCTATTGTATAGGAGTTTTTCTGCATATTTGAGTCTGTAATTGCTTTGTTAAGTTTTCATAAGCCTCTAAGGTTGTAAAACCCTAAGAACAATCTGTGTTCTTCGTCTAATCAAACAGATTAGAGGTGATTATAATCATTGAATTCAGCAATACAAACAGTCTTGATTATTTATTGTGTTTATCTGCTATTTGTTCTGAAAGCTTTTGTTAAAATAGTTAAGTGTTATTCCGCAAACTTCTTAATTAAACTTTGATTCAAAGCAAGATTATGATTTATACTCTGATAAATTCAAAGCAGTTAGTCTTGGTTAATTCGTCTTAGATCCTGACAAGTGGTATCAGAGCCACAGGTCGTTCTTTGTTTTTCAAAGTCGAAAACTTTCCTTTAAATTTTTAATCTTTTTGCAATGGAATTTGAAAATAGCAGCAGTGGATCTGGGCAAGGACTCAAAGTGCCTATGCTCAAGCCCACTGAGTTTGAGATGTGGAAACTCAGAATTCAACAGCATATCCAATTTATTGACTATGCCATATGGGGAGCCGTTGAATTTCCTCCTGTAGTTGATCCAGAACTTGATGATGAGGGAAAACCAGTCAAAACTCCTCCAAAAACTGAACTTGAAAGGAAGGCTAGAATGAATGAAGTGAAAGCTCTTACACTTTTACAAATAGCCATTCCTAATGCTTATCAACATCAGTTCAAAAAGTTTTATACTGCACATTCTCTTTGGAATGCTTTAGAGAAAAGATTTGCTGGTAATGCCAGTACCAAGAGAAATCAAAAAGATCTTTTAAAACAGCAGTATGAGAACTTTTCTGGTGGCAAGAATGAAAACCTTACTCAAATCTTTGACAGGTTCAACAAACTGATAAGTGAATTAGAAAGTGCAAAAGTCAACCTGGATCAAGATGAAGTCAACAGAAAGTTTCTCAGATCTCTTGGAGAAGAATGGACAGTTTATGCTGCTCAATGGAGAACAAAAGACACTCTTGATGAGATAGAACTGGATGATCTGTACAACAGTTTGAGAGTGTTTGAAACTGAGATTAATGCTAAAAAGAAATCTTTTGCTTATAATCATAATACTGCTCTTCTGTCTTCTGATAAATCTAATAGCAGTGATTCCTTTTTAGGTGGTGATGGCAATTCTGCTGAAGTTCACTGTGAGGCTTTTGTTGCCAATGATGGACTATTTGCTCTAAATGCTGAAGATTTAGAAAAAATTCATCTAGATGATCTTGAAGAGATGGATTTAAAGTGGCAACATGCAATGCTGACCATGAGAGCCAAAAGGTTTCTTAAAAGAACTGGAAGGACCAACTTTCAAGCCAGAACAGAAGGCAAACCAGCTTTTGATAAATCAAAAGTTGAATGCTATAAATGTCATAAGCTTGGTCACTTTGCCAGAGAATGTAGATCTCAAGGTCAACAGTCATCAAGGACTTCACAGCCCAATCAGACATCATCATCAACAGCACTTGTCTCTCAAGAAGACAATGTGTTTGACTGGAGTGATCAGACAGAGGAAGAATTTCAAAATCAAGCTCTAATGGCAGAAACATCAAATGTCTCCTCCACTGAACTACCATCTGAGGTAAATTCTAAACTCTGCTCTCAATCATGCAAAAATATGGTTAAAAAGTACAGAGACCATAATGAGAGTATGTGCAAAACTCTAGCTTAGATGGAAGAAAGGAAATATGAATATACGCAAGCCATAGAAGATCTTGAAAAACAGATCAATGACTATAAGGATAATGAGATTCAAATGGGATATGATTGAATATATCATGAATGGGAGAAAAAGGAGCTAAATAAGAAAATAGAATCTCTGCATAAAAAGGTAGAAGAGACTGAACAAAAGGTGTTAGAGGCTAATAAGAAACTAGAATCTGTTAACATAGATCTAGGTAACTTCAAGTTGGCAAATCAAAAGTTGGAACACCTAATGGAAGTCCAATTTAAAGATAGGGTAAAATCTCAGGTTCATCCCAAAGAAGGCATAGGATACAGGGCAACTCCACCTCCATACAACAACAAGTACATTCATCCAATGAGTGAGGTTGCTGATAGACTTGTCAATGAACCACTAGATGAGTCTATGACTATTATAGATCCTATCCTTGATAACAGTCCTGAATCAAAAGAGGATCAGATTCAAAAGAGGGACTGTGAGTCTATAGCAGTTGAGAAAGACCCCAAAACAATGAGTGCACCCATAGAGATCCAAGCCCCCAGTAAGAAAGGAAAAGAGAAGATGAGTGTATGCAATGCTGCTCCACAAGTTTCTGTACATTCTAACTGTAACACTGCATCTTCATCAAAGAATAATAAAAGAGGTACCAATGTTCCTGTCTGTACATGCCAAAAGCATGGTGTTCAAAAATTTCCCAAACAACAGCAGGTAAGGGGAAATCAGAGGAACAAGAACCAGAAATTGTCAGAAAAAGCCGGTTCTCCAATTCAAATAATCAAAAGGTGTTTTCACTGTGGAAGGAAAAATCACTTGGCCAAGGATTGTTTTTATAAACCAGCTGTTGCAAAACAGACTGTGACTCAAACAAAATCAAATCCTACTCAGGCAAAACATTCAAAGGTGAAACCTTCCACATCAATTCCAAAGAAAACAGTTGATCACAGGCTTTCAAAAGTTAATAAAAAACAGTCCACACACCAAAAACAAGTTTTGGCAAAACCTAATTTAAGTTTTAAACGAATATGGTGTGTCAAGGACAGATCCTCAGATCAAACTGCTGATGCAAAAGATCAGGCTGCTAAGCCAAATTCTGAAGCTATTAGTACAAAATCTGAAGCTGTTAGTACTAAAACCACAGATCAGACTGTTAAGCATCAATCTGGAAATGCTAGTGAATCATCTGAGACTGTTAGAAGAAAAGATGATCCAAATAACTGGATTCCTCATATACTCACTAAATACTCTCCAAAAACTCCATCAGTAGATCTCGCAAAATACAAAAAGTCAAAAACAGTGTTTAGTTATGTCAATATACAAGGCCAACCCAAAACCAATTTGGTTTGGGTTTACTCCACTACTGACTAAGCTGTTATTTGTGCAGGGCAACCACAGGTCTCCTCATAAAACAAGATGGCATTTGGACAGTGGATGCTCTAGGCACATGACAGGCAATTCTGAGTGCTTGTCAAATTTCAAAGGCTTTGATGGAGGATTTGTTGCATTTGGAGGCAACTCAAAAGGAGGTAAGGTTACAGGTAAAGGTACTGTGAATGCAGGCAACATGACATTCCATGATGTTTTATATGTTGAACAGCTTAAGTACAATTTATTAAGTGTCTCTCAAATCTGTGACAAACAAAACATTGTTCTGTTTACAGATTCTGAGTGCATTGTCCTTTCAAAAGATTTCAAAATTCCTGATAATCTTGTTTTACTAAGAACACCAAGAAAGGACAATGTTTACTGTCTGGACACAGATCTGTTATCTAAATCAAATACTTTAAGCTGTTTGATATCCAAAGCATCATCCAATGAGTCTGCTCTTTGGCATAGAAGGATGTGTCACATGAACTTCAAGTCCATGAATGTGTTAGTCAAAAAGAATCTGGTAAGAGGATTACCACAAAAGGAGTTCATCTGTGATGATCATTGTGTAGCATGTCTTAAAGGCAAGCAACACAAAACTTCTCATAAGGCCAAAGACGTAAATTCAATCTCATCTGTTCTTCAGTTGTTCACATGGATCTATTTGGTCCAACATCTGTTTTGAGTTTGAATAAAAGGGCTTACTGTTTAGTAATTGTTGATGATTTCACCAGATTCACTTGGGTTTACTTTCTTAGGTCCAAAGATGAAACTGCTGAGCTAGTTAAGTCTTTTATCCTTAAGATAGAAAACCAATCCAACTCAAAAGTTAAGGTGATAAGATCAGACAATGGAACTGAATTTAAAAATCACATTCTAAACAGTTTCTGTGAGTCCAAAGGCATTGCTAGACAATATAGTGCACCAAGAACACCACAGCAAAATGGTGTAGCTGAAAGAAAGAACAGAACATTAATAGAGGCTGCTAGAACAATGTTAGCTGATTCAAATCTGCCAATGACTTTCTGGGCAGAAGCTGTCAATACAGCCTGTTATGTTCTGAATAGGGTTCAAGTTGTCCAATCTCAAGAGAAAACTCCCTATGAGTTATTCCATAACAGAAGTCCCCTAATAGCTTTCTTCAAGCCTTTTGGATGTCCATGTACTATTCTTCACACTAAGACTCACTTAGGAATATTTGAAAGTAAGGCTGAAGAAGGATTCTTTGTAGGATACTCGAATCAAAGCATAGCCTATAGAGTATATAATGGTGTGTCTAAAACCATTGAAGAAAGTGCCAATGTTGAATTTAATGAAAATACTGCAAATATCAAAGGCACTGGTCCTGATTGGTTGTTTGACTTGGATTCACTAACAAATTCTCTGAGCTTTGTTGAGTATACTGCAGAAGCTGATGCATACAGGTTTGAAGCTGCCAACACAAATTCTCATGCTGCCAATACAAATTCTCAAGCTGTTGGCACAAAGTTTCAAACTGCTGCAGATTCAACCACATGGGATGAATACGTCACTCTTCCACTTCTGTCATGTGACCCTCCAGGGGTTCTGAATGCTTCACAGGATACAAATCTAGACACTGAAGTGCCACTCTCAAGTCCTGACAGAAAAGCTCCAACTCAAAGGGAAACAGTCCCGGATACTAGTCAAGCTGTTCCAGAAGCTGAACCATTCACTGGTTCTGATGGAGATGATAAAAATCTTGGAACCTCTTTTCAGACAGAGAGAGAGAGCCCACACTAAGAGTTCAAACGTATCATCCTCTCAACCAAATACTGGGTGATCCAAGCACTCCTGTACAAACAAGGAAGATGGTTCAAAATGAGACTGCTATTGCTGAACAAGCAGTTCCTGAATTCAGTCTAGCTGCCTTTGAGAATGCCTGTTACATGTCTCAACTAGAACCTAAAAAGGCATCAGAAGCATTAAAAGATTCATCTTGGATTGAGGCAATGCAAGAAGAGCTTCTACAGTTCAAGATTCAGAATGTATGGACTCTGGTAGATCTTCCTAAAGGTAAGAGAGCAATTGGTACCAGATGGGTGTTCAGAAACAAGAAAGATGAGAGAGGGATAGTCATCAAGAATAAAGCAAGGCTAGTAGCACAAGGGTACACTCAAGAAGAAGGCATAGATTATGATGATGTATTTGCTCCAGTAGCAAGAATTGAAGCCATCAGACTATTTTTGGCCTATGCAAGCTTCAAAGGTTTTAAAGTGTATCAAATGGATGTGAAGTCTGCTTTTCTGTATGGAACAATTGAAGAGGAGGTATATGTGTGTCAACCTCCTGGTTTTGAAGACTACAAGTATCCAGACAGGGTTTACAAGCTAGACAAGGCCCTCTATGGCCTCCATCAAGCTCCCAGAGCATGGTATGACACTCTGTCATCCTACCTTCTACAGAATGGATTCAGGAGAGGCACTCTGGACAAAACACTTTTCACTAAGTCTATCATAGATGAGATTCTACTTGTCCAAATTTATGTTGATGACATTATCTTTGGCTCAACAAATGACTGTCTGTGCAAAGAGTTTGAAGCTTTAATGCACAAAAAGTTTCAAATGAGTTCAATGGGAGAACTCACTTTCTTTCTGGGCTTACAAGTCAAGCAGAAGCCCACTGGACTTTTCATAAGCCAATCAAAGTATGTAAAAGACATACTGGACAAGTTTGGGTATCAAGACACCAAAGCTGCAAGCACTCCAATGGATCCTCACAAGCAGCTTCATACAGACAAAGATGGCACAGATGTGGATATTCATTTATACAGATCACTTATAGGATCTCTTATGTATCTAACATCTTCCAGACCTGATATTATGTTTGCTGTCTGTGTGTGCTAGGTTTCAATGCTCTCCAAAGGATTCTCACTTGGTTGCTGTTAAGAGAATCTTTAGATATCTTAAAGGCCAACCACACTTAGGCCTATGGTATCCTAAAGACTCTCCCCTTGTACTAACTGCTTATTCTGACAGTGACTATGGTGGATGCAACATTGACAGAAAATCCACAACTGGTGGATGTCAATACTTAGGAGCAAGACTGGTCTCTTGGCAATGCAAAAAGCAGACAACTGTGTCCACATCTTCCACTGAAGCAGAATATGTAGCAGCTGCAAGCTGCTGCTCACTGGTAATGTGGATCCAAAATCAGCTAAGAGACTATGGTATGAATTTCTTATCTACTCCTATTTATATTGACAATTCAAGTGCAATCAGCATTGTGCAAAACCCAGTGAAATTCCCAAAAACCAAGCATATAGAAATCAGATTTCATTTTATAAGAGATTGTAATGAAAAGAAGTTAATCCAAGTTACCAAAATACATACTGATGATCAGTTAGCTGATCTATATACAAAACATTTTGATGTCGGAAGGTTCACTTTCCTGGTATCAAATATTGGTATGGTAAACATGGATTAATTTGTTTTCATTATTATCTAACTAGGATGCTTATTTAAGGGGGAGTCACTGTTTCATTAAAAAGATGCATCATTTTCAACTAACAGCTTGAGTATTTTCTCAAGCTGCTAGTTCATTTTCTCGGACTGCTAGTTATTCACTTGATCTGTCAAAGTGTGCAGGGTAGTTAGGTACTTTTTAAAATGTGTGTGCGCGGGACCCAACCTTTTTCAAAACCTTTAAAGGTCCCAGTTTCGTTCAGTTGTAACTACCAGTTACAAAATTTTCTTCCACGGCCTTTCTCTTCCCTCTGAACGGTTCACACACACTTCTTTGCAAACCCTAAACCCTTCATTTGATCTTCAATGGAGTTTGTTAAGGAACACAATTGTCTTCCCTACACTCTAAAGCATTCAGACCTTCAACCGTTCCATGACATGATGGACTTTCTTAGTCACTCCCATATACATCATGCACTCAATATAAACCCCACCATATACATATCGCATATCGAACAGTTCTGGAACCAGGCCACTGTTCAATCCTCCAATGGAATTCCATCTATACTATCCAAGATTGATGGCACTCCCATTACCATTACTGAGGAATCCATTTGGCGCCATTTGCATCTTCAAGATGCCACAGGTATAACAGACCTAACCCTTGATGTTTTATATACTGGTCTTTATGATATAGGCTATAGGGGTCCTGCTGATTCTTTTACTTTCTTAAAAGCCCATTTTTCTCCTAAATGGAAATACCTTGTTCATATTATTCAGCAGTGTATGAGCCCCAAAAGAACTGGTTGGTCAGAATTTTCTTCTAACATTGCCACTGCCTTAGTGTGCTTTTCAACAGGCCAACGGTTCAATTTTTCTAACATGATTTTTCAGGGGATGTTAAGGCATCATTCCTTAAAGAGTGGGAAATTTTTGATGTATCCCAGATTTTTGGCAGAAATCATTGCACACACTTGCACCACTTCTCATTTACATAAGAGGATACATGTTTCCCACAGGCACTCTCTATCTTCTATAAAGAGACTTTTGAAACAAAGTGCCAATTTTTTGAGCGTTGATGTTCCATTGCCTTCTGCAATGATGAACATTATTCCAAGAAACAGAGGAGAGGGTCCTGAGCAGGCTCGGCCTATCATCACTGCTACACCCCCAGGACCCCAACCCACTCCTCATGATACACAAATTCCTTCTGATCCTTTTGTACAACCATCACGCCCACAAAAATTTCTATACAAAAGAAAAAGGGGACCAGGAGCTCCTTCCTCCTCAGCCCCTAGTCAAGAGCCATATATCCCTGTGCAGAAGGACACTTCTGCACAGAATATCCAAAGGAAACCAATTGAGGAAACTCCCATCCTCACTCAGGAGGTGAACATCTCTTCAGAGACTGTTCATATGGGTTCTGTGGCTGGCACTACTGCTGTTTCTACAAAAGAGGCACAGGACAGTGCCAACATCACTAAGACCACACCTATGGCAACAACCAGTGTGCAAACACAAGCTGGAAGTCCCCAGAACCAAGAACAGAGGGGCCCAGAAGTTTCTACTTCTGGTATTAATGTCAGTGATAGATCACAAGCACCACAGGTGTTTTCTGATCTTGAGACTAGTCTGCAACTCATGCTGTTAACGGATCCCAAGCTGAAACCTGTTGTAGCTATGTTGGAATACCAAATGTCCATCATTGCTGCACAGGGAGCTCAGATATTTGCACTCAAGCAGGCAGAGACGGCTCAAAATAAAAGAATGGATTATCTCCATAAAGGGTTTACCCTCTGTGGGAATAAGATCATGAAATTCGAGCAGTTGATTCAAACCCAAGGGGCAAAGGTTGTAGGTCCTCCTGACCAAATCAATGCTTCCAAAAAGGGGGAGAATCAGGAGGTTCCTGAATCAGTCCAAGCAGCTCCAACAACATCAGTCCAAGCAGCCTCAACAGTTCCACCTTCTAGGCTAACAGTCCCAACAGCTTCTCAAGCTGTTAGCCTAGAAACTCAAGCTGCTGCCCCAAAAGCAACTGGAGTTGTCATAAGGGAAGGTGTTCATGCTCCAATCAGTACAGTCCAAGCTACATCTTCTGCTGCAAAAGACAAGGGCAAGGACATTCTTATTGAGTCTCCAAAGCATAAATTTTCTTCCAAAGAAGCCCAAATTGCCTTTGATGCTGAAGTTGCCAAACGGTTAGCAGAAGAGCAGGATAGAGAATTAGATCAGCAAACCCAGTCCCCAATGGATGATGATGAGACTCTAGGTGATTACCTAAAGGGGTTTGTGGGTAAACAAGGAGAAAAGAAGAGGAAGCTGCCAACAGGGCACTCCAAGGCTGAGCATAGAAGATTTTTAATCAATTTTGCCTTTGCAGCTGGTATTCCAAAGAAAATGGCTCAGTCCATGACTACTGAAAGGCTGCAAGAAATCCATGACAAAGAAATGGAGAAAAGAAAGAAAACAAAAGTCTCCCAAGAAGTCCAACCATCAAAAGAACCAGTTCAAACTGAAGCTGCTGCCAGTGCTCATGCTCCTACTGATCAAGCTATTGCTTTTATTCCTACATCTGAGCCATCTTTACAAGCAAAGCTACCTCAAGTTAAAAGAGTGTTGTTTCAGCAACAACTGCAAAAAGCTATGGAGATAGAGAAGTTGATTGATCAACATGATTTTACAAAGCCTCTGATCAACTATTGGTATGCCAAGTCACTGGACAACCGTGACTTAAGAGTTAAGTTTGTTGTAAGAAGGGAGTCTAGACCAGAAGAAGAATTTGATACATTTTGGCAGATGGTTCAGAAGTTGACCAGAGATGAACTAACAAAGATGCATAATATTGGGTCAGTGACACAAGTTAGATCTGCTCTACCACAAGTGAAGCAAGTAATTAAAGATCTAAAAACAATTGTTGATCCTGAATCTGCAAGGAAAGATATAGAGGATGCTGTGAAGAAAGAGATAAAAGTCAAGCAAGTTGATCTGTTTGTCAAGTCAAGGACATACAGAATCAAATTCTCAGATGGATCTGGTATATTCTTCAATCATAAATTTTATGATTTACCAAAAGATATGCTACTTCAGATAAAATCTGTTAGGGTATCTTGTGATAGAGATGATATGAAGAAAGAATTTTTGAAGGCTGTAGATCAGAAACTTGCACAGTTATAAGTTTTTGAAAGCCTTGGTTTGTAAATAACAGTTTACTTATTCATTTCCATTTTTGTATAGAACATAAAGTCTTGTGTAAAGAATTTAAGTTAGGGGGAGATTGTTGGGAAATAGTTTAAGTAGGTTCAAGCTGTTAGTTAGACTTCTCAAACTGTTAGTAGAGTTTTTATGTAAATCCAAAGTTCATGCTGCTAGTTGAAGTAACTCGAGCTGCCAGTGTAAAAGTTCAAGCTGCCAGAGTAAATCAACTCGAGCTGCTCTGTTCATGATGTCAAGTGATTCAAGCTGCTCAACAGTTTCATAAACAGAATGTGCTGATTTTCAGGAAAAGATATATACTCAAAGATTCCAGCATATCTACTATCAGAGAAGTCATGGTTCGTCAAGGAAACATATCAAGAAGCAATATAAATACATAGAATAGGTCTTTCTATTGTATAGGAGTTTTTCTGCATATTTGAGTCTGTAATTGCTTTGTTAAGTTTTCATAAGCCTCTAAGGTTGTAAAACCCTAAGAACAGTCTGTGTTCTTCGTCTAATCAAACATATTAGAGGTGATTGTAATCATTGATTTCAGCAATACAAACAGTCTTGATTATTTATTGTGTTTATCTGCTATTTGTTCTGAAAGCTTTTGTTAAAATAGTTAAGTGTTATTCCGCAAACTTCTTAATTAAACTTTGATTCAAAGCAAGATTATTGATTTATACTCTGATAAATTCAAATCAGTTAGTCTTGGTTAATTAGTCTTAGATCCTGACAACATCTCCTCGGATAGGTCGTGAAAACTGATGAATTCCAGAAACTGTTGCCTCCACTGAACATATTGACCTCTATAAAGAATAGGAGGTTTGGATTCCGAACCCATAGCTAGTGCATCTTTCGACATTGTGAATGATTAAACAGAATCTTTCAAGATTTTTAATGGAATTTGATTGATTTTGACGAAACACGAATGAATGATCAAACTTATATTAAGTATGATCAAACTCGAATTAAGAAGAGTAAAGTCGAATGTCGAGGGATCAAACTCGAATGAAAGTGTTATGAAACTCAAACAAAAAATGGATCAACTCGAATGATGAAGTGTAAAACTCGAATGTATCCTTATCAAACTCGAATCTAAAGTGATCAAACTCGAAGAGTTAGTAACAAAACTTGGATTACAAGTCAATGAAATTCGAATATCAAGTTAATGAAACTCGAATGGAACTGAATCAACTTGAATTGTGTTTGATTAAACTCGAATATGGTTTGAAACTCGAATTAACTTGGATTAAACTTGAGTTATGTTTGATGAATCTCGAATGAAATATTAATCCAACTCGAATGGAGTTTTAACAAATTCGATTAGCACTTGATCTCTTTTGAAAGTTTGATTATAAAACTCGAACAACCTTTGATTCAACTCATAAAACATTTGATTCAACTCTATTGATGATTGACTCAACTCGAATAAAATGATTATCAAACTCGAATGAACTTTTATCCAACTCGATTAAAGTCTTTATCCGACTCGAATCCAACTGTATAAAACTCGATCAAAGTGCTTGATTAACTCGATTTAGTCTACATCAAACTCGATTAAAACTAAAGGTTTATTTTATTCGAGTTTAAACAAGTTTTTCAAAAATTTGAAGTTCAAAAAACACAATTTTCAATCAAAAATTTCCTATTTGATCCCAAATTAATTTCAAGTGTTCGGTTTTTGTTTACAAACACTTTTTGCCTAAAAATAGATCAAAATCCATACAAACACTTTTTACAAACACTTTTTTCCTAAAAACAGATCAAAATCCCAAAATTAGTAAAAATCTGTCAAGAACACTCAAAACCCGAAAATTCACAAAAATTCAAAGAACTTTTTGTGTGTTGTGATTTGGAATTTAAAACTTATATCATATTAATCGTCTAGAAAATACTCACCTTCGATCCAAAAACCAGTTTCAATCATCCACAGAATAAAAACCCTTTGAATATTTTAGATTTTCGAAAAAAAAAAAAATTTTAATGAAACAGTGTTCTTCAAAATTGAATTTCAGATCCAAATTCAATCTATTTTGCCATTCCAGGCTCTAATACCAATTGATATTCTTATTTAATCAATCACAAACAAGATTAAACAATAAGAACTAACAGATTAACACTAACTGAATGCTTGATTAACACTAACTGAATGCTTGATTGCACAAATTGGGAGCAATTTCTGTGCAAATGAGTACCAAAGTTAAATCTACAGTAACCGAAAATTCTATTTATAGTTACAAATGAAACTATTGAGTGTTTACAAAAAGGCCCGTAGACTTATTATTTTCATCAACTGAATAGTATCCAACATACATACATACATACATACATACATACATACATACATACATACATACATACATACATACATACATACATACATACATACATACATACATACATATATATATATATATATATATATATATATATATATATATAACAAAGTTTCAGCTTCCCTAAAGAATTATTTAGATATACTCCCCCTTAACAAAGCAAGTAATTATTAAACTGAAACTCATTGCAAAAATAAAACTTCCAATTAAAGAACAATGTAAAAAAATGTTGAACTATCAAACTAATTTTAAATGTACAGATAAAATATCAATGTTGTTTAATACAACATTCCTAACTTTAATACCAAGAAATTAAACGTTGATTCATCTATGCCTTGGTAAAAATGTCAGCAAGTTGATATTATGTACGAACAAAATGTAGTTCAATGGTACTATTTTCAACACGATATTTAATGAAGTGGTACCGTATATCAATGTCATTCGTATTTGAATGCTGAACAGGATTGCATGAAATGGAAATTGCACCTTGGGAATCACTATAAATGGGGATTTTGTTATACATAAAACCATAGTCAGTCAGCTGAGTTTGCATCCACAAAACTTGTGAACAACAGCTAGCTACAACAACATATTCTGCTTCTGCAGTAGAACTTGAAACACAGTTTTGTTTCTTTGAGACCCAACTGACTAAGTTGTGACCCAAATTTTGGATATGTCCAGTAGTGCTCTTTCTGTCCAAATGACAACCTACAGAATCAGCATCCGAATAGGAAGTTAAATCAAAAGAAGTTTCTTTCGGATACCAAAGACCAAGCTGAGATTTTCCTTTTAAGTAACGTATATACATTTTACTTCATCAAGATGAGACTCTTTTGGATTCGCTTGATATCTAGCACAGACACATGTTAAAAACATTATATCCGACCTACTTACTGTCAAATGTAGAAGAGAACCAATTATGCCCCGATAATTCGTTGCATCTACAGCTTTCCCATCTGGGTCTGCGTGTAGCTTAGAATTTGAGTTTGGTGCCACTGGTGTGGGCATTGGAGTACAATTAGAAAAACTTTTGTAGAATCAAAATTAAGCCTTTCTTGTTTTCAATTATAGTTAGAAACTTTTCAGATCAGTTTTTAAACTCCAAACAATGTAAATTTTACACCAATTAAACCACTAGAAAAAATATTTTGACCTTTACTCCAATAGCTTCAAGAACTTGAAATTTTCAAAGAAAATTCACCAAATTTGCAATTTAACTCTTGTTTTCAGGCTTTGATACCAATTGATATTCACAGAATTGATACAAACTAATCACAATCAAACAATAGAATCAAGAAATCATATAAGCAAAGAGAGACTTTTGAATCAGTAGGTCAAAGCGTATTTTCTCATTTATCAATTACTAGAACAACTGTTCAACAATTACAAGGAATTTTCTATTTATACATCTACTCGAAAGATTATGGATACTACAATATCAGCTAACTTTTCAAAATAAATCATATCCCAACATGATGACTAACAGAACATTTATCACGTTTGTCTGATACACTAGTCCCGTTTTCTTATCTCTTAAACACATATCAAAAACATTATTCAAAGGTAATTAAGTTAAATTAATACATAATTTAGATAACTTAAGTGCAAAGAAATGTTATATGAAAGCTGGTGTTCAAAGTTATTATCAAAGCTTTCTGATGTTATAACGTCAAAACTGTTCATTTTATAACCAGTTCATGAAACCTGTTAAGATAGACTTAACAACTTACATAGTGAAAGTTGTTCATGAAAGGACATCATGACGTGATTGATAGGAAAATACCAAGTTTGAAACTTGTTACATGTCAAACCTGTTCCATTTCTAAGAAACGGCTAAGTACAACACCTTTGACACCAGTTCTGTGTCAAAGCGGTTACCAAGTAATGAGCAATTTATATATGTAACCTTAGAACATCACTGTCACTTAGTCACTTTTTTTTAATATTCTCAGCTTGCAAATAAGGGTTGTAAAACTACATTCATCAAGATGTTTGGTGAAATCATTTTCAAGATGATCTTTTGTAGGAACAAAGATAATCCAATATTTCCTTTTTAGATGTGATCCCTTATGAAGTGATGTCTGACCTCAATATGCTTTGTTATGGAATGAAACATTGGGTTGTTGGATATTGCTACGGCACTGGTATTGTCAAACAGTATAGGAATTTTCCTGTACACCAGTCCATAATCATCAAGCGGATGTTGCATCCAAAAAATTTGTTCATAACAGCTTCCAACAGCAATATATTCAGCTTCGGCAATAGAAGTGGACACTAAGTTCTGCTTCTTACTACACCAACTAATCAACTTTCCACCAAGGAGTCGACACCCACCTGTTGTGCTTTTCCTATCTAACCTGTAGCCTACAAAATCAGAATCTGTATATCCAATTAAGTCAAAGCCTGAGTCTTTGGGATACCAAAGATATAAACCTATTGTACCTTTTAGGCACCTAAAGATTCTTTTTACAGTAGCAAGATGAGATTCTTTGGGGTTAGTATGAAATCTAGCACATAAACAGGTTGCAAATATTATATCATGTCTACTAGTTGTAAGATATAGGAAGCTCCCAATCATACCTCTGTAAGTTGTTACAGATTCAACTTTTCTACAAGTGTCAGAATTAATTAACATTGGTTGCCATTGGGGTTTTAATAGGCCAATACTGATCAAATTTAAACTTTTTCAAAACATCAAGTGTATACTTTCTTTGATTATCAAAAATTTTAACTAAATTTAGTATGACCTATTATCCCATAAAGAAAGTTAGTTCACCCATCATGCTCATTCCATACTTAAATATCGAGCAATGAAAAATTATTGCACAGTTGTTCATTAGTAGAACAAAATATAATGTCATCCACATAAATTTGAACAAGCATAATATCATATTTCACTTTCTATATAAATAATGTAGTATCCACTTTACCTCTAAAATATCCATTGATCATAAGGAATTCAGTAAGAGAGTCATACGAGGTTCTGTGGGCTTGTTTAGGACTATATAGAGCTTTGGCTAGCTTATAGACATATGAATTGCTTCAAGCCTGACCACAGGAGCAAATGTTTCATCATAGTCAATACTTTCCTCTTGTCTATACCCTTGAGCAACCAGCCTTGCCTAATTTCTAATAACAAGGCCTTGCTTATCCATTTTATTCCGAACCACCCACTTTGTGCCAATTATGGTTTTTCCTTTAGGTATAAGGACCAGTTTCCATACTTTGTTTCTCTTAAATTGATTGAGTTCCTCTTGCATGGCAGTTATCCAATTGAAATCGTTTAAAGCATCATCAATCTTCTTGGGCTCCATTAACGACATAAACTTGAGAACATACAAAAGTTTCAAGTGTGTCCACCCTTGTCTGCACACCTTTATTTAAATCACCAATTATTTGCTCATTTGGGTGACACGTGATCCACTTAGGATCATGTTTTAATGAAGATTCTCTTTGATCTTGATCACAAGCATCGTCATCAACAGGTCTTGTAGAACATTCTCCTTGATCAACAGAGAAATTTGCACTTTGAGCCTATTCACTTGTTGATGGAGTGGCACCTGTGTTAAACCCATCATTTGAAGATTCAGGATAAACAACATTTATTGGTGATGGTTATGGAACAGTGATTTAGTTAGCACATTCATTCATACAAGGAGAACTGATATGATCATCATGACCATCTCTAGACATAGCTTCCACTTTTGATAAAATGGAAGCTTTTCAGTCATTTTCGTTGACATTAGGATGTAGAAGGTCATCAAAGCTAGAATCACCAGAAACTTATTCTGGAATGACTTGAAGTAAAGAATTTATGGGTTCCTTAAAGGTAACATTTGTAGATTCATTAACTACCTTTAAACTTAGTGGACTTTGGAAATTGCAGAATATCCAACAAACACACATTCATCTGCCTTAGGTTCAAACTTAGCAATTTGATACCTCTGATTTAGAATGAAACAAGGGCATCCAAACACATGGAAAAATCTTATATTTGGCTTCCTCCCTTTGGGTAGTTTATTGGAAGTCTTGTTTAACCTTTTCCCCACTAAGGATATGTTTTGATTGAAGCAAGTAGTGTTGACAACTTCAACCCAAAATAATGAAGGAAGACTTGAGGCACACAACATTGTTCTAGCAGCATCAATGAGGGTTCGATTCCTTCTCTCAGCAACTACATTTTGTTGTGGAGTCCTGACAGCTAAAAGTTTTATGAAATCCCACTTTCATCACAGAATTCTTCAATTATACTATTTTTGAATTCTGTATTGTGATCATTTCTAAGCTATTTGACTTGGGTAGAATTAAGGACCTCCATCTTTTTGATAAATCCAATGATCTCTCTAGCAGCCTCTTCTTCGGTCTTTAGGAAGAACACCCATGTGTACTTGGAGAACTCACACTTGTCTTCTTTTAAAGTCTTTAAAGATTTTGGATTTTGAAAATGTTTGAGAGATTAAGCTTCCACTAGATGGCCATTTTGTCAACAAATTTGCATGTAAACTTATAGATTTGCTTGAGGGCAAGCAAAGTTTAAGTGTGGGAATATTGGAAATCGTTAATTATATGTATATTTTATAGGCGATTTCCAGGGAATTTTATGTATAATATTTGCATAGATTTGATGGTTTTTGTGGATAAATGTATATTTATTGCTCGTCTCTTGTATTGACTAGGTTTAGAAAGAAATGAAGAAATTGGTTATCATGTGTTTGTTGCGTATTTTGGTCATATCTCTCTCATACGAACTCGGATTCAGGTGATTCAAAAGCCCAGACAAAGACAAAACATAGAGCTACAATTATCATGTTTTAAGTTATCGCCAAATAATGAAAGACACGATGTGCCCTCCCAGGAACACCATACTTCGTTTTCATGACATGATTCTGAGAGCTCCAAGCATTAAGGCACGACATGCCCTCAAAAAGGCACAACGTGCTCTCCTGAAAACCATCAGTTCAGATATATTTTTATGTCAATTAGAGGACGACAACCCATAGGCATGCCGTGCCTTACTTTTAGGCATGACGTGCAATCCTCAAACTATAAAAACTCATATCACTTTGCATTTATTCATTCTTGGATGAATTCCACGTACAACAAACGTAAAAATACTCTTTTACGAAGGAAGGAAGCTTGTTTGGGCCATTTATAAAAGAAATCTTGAAGGGGAACATCTCTACAACGTCCGGAATCATCGATAGGGGAGTTTTCACAACTCTAACTCATTTGGTTATGTGTAATCTTTCTATGTTTATGATGAACAAGTTGTATTTCTCCATTTCTATAGAGCAATTGTTTTGTAATCATATGGGTTTGTAAACCCTAAACATTGGATGATTTTTATTTGTGTTGGATTAATGATCATAGTTATTTCTTGCATTGAAAGAATATTTGTATCTTTGATTATGTATTTGCTTGTAATACCATAATTACTTGATTTTCCATAATGTGAGTTGGGTTTAACTAGTATTTATTCTTAATGAATTAATGTGTTTGTTTCATTGAGTCTTTTAAGTTTGTTAGAGTAAAAAGGGTAAAAACTTGCATATATTTAGTTAAGGTTATTCAATCGTTTACATTGTTGATGTGATTCTCGATATGAACATTGTTTTGATTTGGGAGATGAGAAACACACTTCATAGCAAGAAACAATATGTGAGTATTCAGATTGCATTTTCGTTAATAATAATATATTAGAGTGATCTTTATATTTTTATTGTTGATTGTGGGATGATGAAATTATAGTTGAGTGATCTTTATAATATTATTATCATTACTTGCATTGCAATTTGTGATAAGTTGGTAGTTGAGTGATCTTCGCTTGTTTATCATTAGTTGTAAAATTTATGGAGTGCATTCATATTTGAGTTATCGTTATGGTTTTACTTTTTGAATTCGTATGATAGTTAATCCAACCGATTGTATTGTTTAGTCATCCAATGTTTAGGGGGAGCATTCCCACGTGATTACCATTTTCAAAATTGTGTTTAAAAAACTACTTGTTCTAATAGCATCTTGACAGTAGAATTGTGTTATTTGTTCTTGAATCTAACTTTACTTTTCAAAACTAACTACTTATAATCATTAGTAACCATAAACTGACGGTTTTATATCAAAATTCACCAATTGTCCCTGAGTTTAACAAATCGGGCTTACCTATGCTTTGCTAGCAAACGATAGGTAATACTTGCCTATTTGTCCGCTAGTTCCAGTTTGGTTAGTCACATTCTTTTTTATATTAAAACCAAGGTGTACTAGCGGCACATCAAGTTTTTGGCGCCGTTGCCGTGGACAAACGGTGTGGTTTTGAGAACAACCTAACGTTTCTTGTTAGTTGATTTATTTGATTAAAAAACAAAAAAAAAATCAAAGTGGTGGAATTTTATTTTCATGTATATAGAATTCCTATACATATTTCTTTTCTATTTATTTGTCATTAATTTTTTGCTATGTTTATCATTGTTTATTTTTAACTTTAGTTTCTCTTTGTTTTGTCGTATTTTGTTAAGTGTGTTTTGTATAGGATGGATCATAGATTTGAGTTGTATGAAGGCAACTATGAAGCAAGGTATTGTCAAGAGGAAATAAACTATGATGAACAGGATGTATCATCTTATGGAGATTCCTACATGTATGACACCACATACTCCTCCTATGGTGGTTATATTGCCTACCCGACCGATCCGACCACTTCCCAATATCAATATGAGAATGTATATCAACCTTCATACCTATCCTCCACTCAACACTACCAAAGTCAAGACACTCAATATTCCTACCAAACTCCATCACAATATCAACACGAGATAGAGTCGAGCTTGGAGGATCTATTTCATCAATGTAAGATGAGCTTCCGTTAAAAATCCTTGACAATCTCATAAGACAAACAAGTCAAATGGATGAATTGCCTACGAAAGAGCCATCAGAAAGTAGTTCAAGCAAAGTAGAGGAGAGCAAAGAAAACGAAGAGCACACCCACATTTATGTCACGATATCAGTGATTCAGATGATGACGTTGAGTGTGTCTATGATGAAACTTCTTAACGTGCACTACCGGTCATTGAAACTTCAAAGACAATAATCGACAAGGTGTAAATCACCAGCCCACAAAGTATTGCACAAGTCCCACCTTTGATTTTGATGATGAGACTAAACATGACTTCAATCCCGAGAAGGATTTGGAAGAGCTTGCTCGACTACTTGGAGTTGATATACTGTTAGTGCACCCTGTGTGACGATAGCCATCTAGGTTTAGATAGTCTTTTGTAATTGATCAGGCTTTGCAATTACAAGTTATATATGTTAGATCTTGTTTGTGTATGATGTTTACATAAGTTCAAAGATAAGTTCAAACATAAGTTCAAAGATAAGTTCAAACATAAGTTCAAAGATAAGTTCAAAGATAAGTTCTAGAACAAGTTCAAAGGCTAGGGTTTGAACTTAGTGAAGCTAAGTTCAAATAGTAGTGGACAAGTTCGTGGGCTTGGGCCTAAACGAACTTGTTTAAGTCAAGTTCGAACTTAATCTCTATAATCAATAGTTAATCAGTTTGAATTAATGACTTTTGTAGAAATTAATTGAGAGCTCGTATCAGTGCACGTACGAACTTGTGAGATTTCAGAGAGTCGTTTCGGAGAAATACACGTGTCGGGCCGTTTGTCATATCGGCTATCATTGTGTTCGTCTCCAGGTTTTCGTGTGTGATCGATCCTTAAAACCCCTAAGGAGGATTCTGCACTCGTTGGAAGGTGACGCGTCAAGATCAGATCAGTGCTACAGGTTACCTTACAAGTGGTATCAGAGAAATTCGAGTGTTCGTCGCGTTCTTCGTGTTTATACGAACACTCTTGGTTTCTTGACATTTTTAACGGAAAAATCACCATTTTCTAAGTTTTTCTGAGTTCTACAAGCAAGGTAATGGGGAAAATTCACATTAGTTCAATTTTTTCAATCGAGATCAGTGTTTTTTCTTAAAAACATTGGTTTAATCTGAAATCTTGAAAAAATCAAATTTTTGGCCGTTTCTCGAACTTGCGGCGCTCGAACTTAAGGGGGTATTAGGGTTCTTCGAACTTGTCAGAATACGCTCCTCGCGAAGTTATTTTAGGGCTTCATTCGAATTTAACTGGCTTTCGAAGTTGTCATAATCGAACTTGTCAGATTCGAAGTTGTCAGAATTGAACTTGTCAGATTCGAAGTTGTCTGAAAATTAGGGTTTCTTCAAACTTACCTGAAGTTCAAACTTGTCAGAATTTCTAGGGTTTTCTCGAACTTACACTCATTCGAACTTGTTGAGTTTGAACTTAAGCCAATTCGAATTTAATTTACAAATGAATTTATATTTAAATTATTCGAACTTGCATAAGTTCGAAGGATTTATTTTAAATTAAATAGTTTAAGTCCGAAAACAAAAAGTTTTGAAAGAATGTCGAGTTTGCAAAAACTCCTGGAAATGGACCATGAGGTCGGCAAAGCAAATTCTCCGCCAAAGCTGATGAAACTGGAATATTATTTTTGGTGGAATGATAGGATTGCTGACTTCGCTCGATTCAACGACATGCGTATGTGGATATGCATCGATGAGGGATATGTTCCTCCTACGCAAGAGCTTGAAGGCCGTCAAAGAGTCTTGACGTATCAGAATATGAAGGATGACGACAAGAAAATCTATGAGGCCGAGAACCGAGCATTGTCATTTATCAGAATGGCGTTACCTCAGGAAATCCTACACACACTAAGCAATCATAGGACTTCTAAAGAGCTTTGGGATGCTCTAGAGAAGAGATGTGAGGGAAATCCCAGGGTACGCAAGGGAAGAACTGAGATGCTGAAGCAGCAATTTGCCATCTTCAAAGCACTAAAGAATGAGACGCTAGATGAGACAATCACTAGATTCTATCATCTGCTAACTGAACTTGACAATCATAGTGTCGAGTATCAAGAGACTGAGAAGATAGAAAAACTTCTGGATGCTTTACCAGCAAAGTTGGAGATGTACACGGCGCAAATAAAGCATGATGAAGAGAAGTTTGAGACTTACTCTTGAAGGGGTGATTGGAATGCTGAGGGCATACAACTTCAAGTTACAGAAGAAGAAACGGGAATTTGATCAGGTTCAAGATCCAGAGATGTATTTTGGAAAATCAAAACTGTCAATTGCTAGTGAACTGAAGTCAGGGGCCACAGCATTTGTCTCGGGAGAAGAATCTACCCCAGTTGAGAAAGAAGAGTCTAGTAGCAGGGCATTCTTAGGGTTTTCCAAACTAGAAGAAAAACCAAATCATTCAGCGTCTACGTGTCAAGGATATACGAAGATGACGATGAGCGCAAAATCAGTTGAAGATCATCTAAATCTTCTAGCTTCGTTTGTCACAGCATACGGCAATTGCGTTCAAGGGAAAATAAACGATCCAGCATTGTGGTAAGAAGACTACGATCAGGTAGATCCTGATGACTTGGAAGAAATGAACCTACAATGGCAACTGGCCATGGTGACTCAAAGGGTCAAGCGGTTCATGAAGAGGACAAGAAGAAATCTGACGTTAGCAACAACAAGGTTGGGTTTGACAAATCTAAGGTAAAGTGCTACAATTGTCAAGGTTTAGGACACTTTGCAAGAGAGTGTCAAAGACCAAAAGTGGAAAACTACAAGAATTAGAACCAAGGGAGATATCAATCTAGTGGTTCTGGGAATCAAGCAACCATTACTGGACTGGTAACCAATGTGTCATCTAACAGACAGCTTGATGGAACATATGATTGGAGTACTCATCCGGAGTCAAATGCCAGAGCATTTATGGCAGAAGTAACTGAGACATGGGATGATAGAGCTGAAGAAGAAGCAGAGGACACCCAGCAGGCAGAGTCAAGTCCTTTGTTGGTGGAAAAGTCAGATGAGCAAACAATTCTACAGCTTGTAACTCAAATGGCAAATGTGGAGTCGGACCGCAAAAAGGTAACTCTAAACTTTCTACATTCCACGAGTTATGTGTTTGAAGTGCTACTTTAACTGATAGATTAAATCTAGTTCTAGAGACACATAACACATTAACAACTCAAGTTCAATCATTAAAATCAAATAACGCTAGTCTTCTAGATATTAAAGAAGATTTAAGTAATAAGCTGAAAGCAGATGCTCAGGACGTCATAGTTCTAAAAGACAAGTTAAGTGAATAATGTGTCAGGATAGAACTTATGTACGAGCATGTTGAAGCTTTGACCAAAGAACTCGCTCTTAAAGATGTAGAGCTAGCTGAATCTAGAGTTAAAGTTGCTGAGGCAAATAGAAAGCTTGAAATGTTTAGGAACTCGTCTCTAAACCTAGGAAAGATCTTAGAAGCTCAACGGCAGTCTAAGAAGCCAGTAGGCCTAGGTTATCGAGAGAGTCCTCCACCGTTCAACAATAACTACGTGCCTCAACCTCTGGATAAAACCACTGAACCGGTTGAATTAGAGGTAGCAACAGTAACTGAATCTGGAAAGGATAATTCAACTAAGGTTTCTACTACCCCTAAGATTAAGAAAGTAAAGTTTGTGCAGTCTACTAGTGACACTATACTAGGAGAAGCTAAACCTGTTATTGTTAATCAGCAAGAGGAAGTGATCACTGTAGTTGAATCTAAAGAAAATGACACTAGAGAGACACCTAAATCAAAGGGTACTTATAAGAAGCCGATTGGTAAGACGTCATGCTTTAGATGTCATGAGAAAGGACATGTTGCGTCTAGCTGTCCTTATAAGAAAGTGGAGTCTACACCCTCTAAACCAGAGTCTAGACCTACTGTAGGAAAGCAAGATCAACCAAGACCAGTACCTAGTATTGCTACCACTAGTAGTTCTCAACATACCGAGAAGAATGTGAATGCAACACCTAGGATAACTGTTAAACAAGAACCGGTGTCGGTCAGACAGCAAGAAGTGATTAGGACTAATTCTCCGAATAGAGTTCCTAGTCAGGCTACGTCAGGACCACAACAAAGCTATAGGAGTACAACACCTAGAAGGACTTACACTCCAGTTAGGTCACATACTCCTCAAAGACATCAGACACCAGGTAGAGCCTAGGGATATCAGAATGAAATGCATTATAATAGAAACTATTCTAGGGCTCAACCTTAAATGACAGCCCAAAGGCCAAGAGTGAATCTTAATCACTCAGCACCACAACAGGTTCTCAATCAAAAACCCAAGTCACTTGAAAGGAGAGATGGGTATTTGAAGGAGTTCACGTATGTGGATGAGAATGGTATTACCAAGTCAGTCATGGCTTGGGTTCCCCGTGATAACTAACTTGTTTTCTTTCATGTGCAGGAGCTAACTACAGGTCTAAACAACAAATGGTTCGTCGACAGTGGTTGCTCTCGTCACATGACTGGGGAAAGGAGTCTACTCACAGACTTCAAGGGAGGGAACAAGGGATTTGTATCATTCGCTGGGAACAAGGGAGGTCATATCACTGGAACAGAAGTGATCACTAATGGGACAATCACACTTGATCAAGTTTACTATGTCGATAAACTTTATCACAATCTCATTAGTGTATCTCAGATCTGTGATAAGAAGCATTTAGTTATTTTTACTGAAACTGAAGCATTAGTGCTGAAGTCGGGATTCAAAATTCCTGAAGAGTGGATCATGATGAGAACCCCAAGGAAGAATGATCTGTACATGATGGATATGAATGTATCAGACTCTTCGATGGGAACAATTTGTCTACTATCTAAAGCTTCAGAATCCGAATCTATACTTTGTCACAGACGCATGGCACACTTGCACCTAAGGAAAATGAACTACATCACGAAAAATGGTTTGGTGCAAGGTATTCCACTGAAGAGTTTTTAGTTCGATGACAAGTGTGTCCCGTGGAAGAAGGGAAAACAAGATAAGAAGTCACACAAGTCAAAGGCTCAGAACTCGATAGCTTCCACCTTCGATTTGCTGCATATGGATCTCTTCGGTCCAATCAACAAAAGGAGCATAGGAGGTAGTTGGTATTGTTTAGTTATTACTGATGATTACTCATGTTTCTGTTGGGTTTTCTTTTTAGGTACAAAGGACAAAACAGCTGGAAAGCTGATTGGGTTCTTAGACCAAGTTGAAAACTCATACGGGACAAGGGTAAAACGTATCAGGAGTGATAACAGTACTGAATTTAAGAATGACATAATTGGTGTATATTGTCTATCTAAAGGCATAGTGCATCAATTTAGTGCACCTTATTAGCCACAACAAAATGGGGTGGCAGAACGTAAGAACGGGATTTTGATTGAGCCAGCAAGGACCATGCTCTCAGATTCAAAACTTTCTACCATGTTTTGGGGGGAGGCAGTGAATACCGCTTGTGTCATGTTTTAAACCGGGTCCTTCCGGTCAAATCACTGAACAAAACCTGTTATAAAGTTCTGAATAAAAGAGCACCAAATTTAACTGGCTTTGAACCGTTTGGGGTACCGTGTACTTTACTAAAAACAAAACATCAACCTAAGTTTGGTGAAAAGGCTAACGAAGGATACTTCCTAGGTTATGTTCCTAATTCACCAAACAAAAGGGTTTTTAACAAAAACAAATGGAACGGTTGAGATTGTGTTTAACATTGACGTAACAAGTTATTCACATGAACCCCAAACTGGTCCTGAATGGTTATTTGATTATGACTCTTTCTTTGAATCATTAAACATAATGTTTAGTGGAAATGCAGGTTCAGTGGAAAAGGACTTCTCATCATTAAACCTTAATGACGAGTACCGAGGTTTTCCAAAATCAAGCATTCCATCAACATCTGAGCCTACAACGATAGAGGATGAGTCTCCAACAGAGAATGAACCTAAATTACCTACAAATGAGAATCAGACGAATATTCTAACTCCAAAGATAGTGATCATGAGGAAGAGAATATTCTGTCTGAAGTCGTACCCCCGTTAGGTGAAATAGGATCAAACTTGGGAGATAATCTTCAGGTCAATGAGATTGAGACATCGAGGATAAACAAGGATCAACCAATTGAGAGTATCATAGGGAATCCAAATACCGGTGTGAGAACTAAGAGTAGTGTGAATAATAACACAGTACTGTTATCGATGATCAACGACTCCGAGGCGTTTCACACGTGTTTATACTCGTGTTTTATCTCACAAGTAGAGCCGCAAAACGTTCAAATGGCACTGAATGACAATTCTTGGGTTGAAGCCATGCAAGAGGCACTGTCACAGTTTAGAAAGCTTGAAGTATGGGAGTTAGTGTCGTTACCTCGAGGAGAAGTTGCTCTAGGGACCAAATGGGTCTTTAAGTGCAAAAGGGATGATCGGGGTATAGTTACTCGCAACAAGGCAAGACTCTTGGTAAAAGGGTTCAACCAGGAAGAAGGAATAGATTATAACGAAGTGTTTGCACCAGTAGCGAGGCTTGAGGCGATTCATTTGTTTCTAGCTTTTGCATCCTTCAAAGGATTTAAGGTACATCAACTCAACGTCAAGAGTGCATTCTTGTACGGCAAGGTGAAGGAATTGGTGTATGTCGAACTACCGCCAGGGTATACTGATCCAAAGTATCCCGACAGAGTATATCGACTTGATAAGGCTCTGTATGGATTGCATCAGGAACCTAGGGCTTGGTATGAGACACTGTCAACTCATCTTTTTAGACAATGGGTTTGAGAGAGGGAGAATTGATGGTACACTATTCATTAAAAGGAAAGGCGAAGATTTTATCTTAGTACAAATGTACGTGGACGACATCATTTTCGGGTCGTCAAACGACCAGATGTGCAAGGATTTTGAAAAGGTTATGAAGTTGAAGTTTGAGATGAGTGCTATGGGAGAGCTGAACTTCTTTCTTGGTTTACAGTTGAACAAAGGAAAGAAGGAATGTTTATTTATCAGACGAAGTATGTCTATGACGTTTTGGAGTGCTTCGGGATGGAAGGAACAAAGCTGACCGCACATTTTAGTACTCCGATTCAAGTGAATCATAATCTCGGACCGAGTTACAGATAGTGATACTGATGTGGATCCGACCTTATATCGGGCCATGATCGAGTCACTTATGTATTTAACTGCTTCTAGACCTTACATTATGTTTGCTGTGTGTATTTTTGCAAGGTTTCAAGCAAATCCAAAGGAGATGCATATGAAAGTGAAGCGGATTCTGAGATACCTGAATTCGAAACCGAAGCTGGGACTTTGGTATCATGCTGATGGAGATCTGGAACTAGAGGCGTACACGGACTCTGATTATGGTGGATGTAGCTTGAACCGGAAATCAACAACTGGAGATTGTCAGTTCCTTGGAGGGAGGCTCGTATCCTTGCAATGCAAGAAACAAACTTCGGAAGTCGTATCAACGTGCGAGGCCGGGTATGTCGCTGCTGGTAGTTGCTGTTCACAGGTTTTGTGGATCCAACAACAATTTCGGGATTACGGTTTGACTTACACTCATACTCCCATTAGGATAGACAATCAATCAACAATTGATATAACAAATAATCAAGTTAAACGCAGTAAGAGAAAGCACATAGACATAAGACATCATTTTATACGTGACTGTGCTTAAAAGAATTTAATAAAACTTGTAAAAGTTGCAACGGAAGACAATAATGCAAATTTATTCACAAAAGCATTTGATAAATCACGCTTTTAATTGTTAGTTCAACTAAATGGCATTCGTAATCCAGAGTAACTTGACCTTACTAGATTTTCTTTTTTATAGTAAGTTATTAGTTTAGTTTATCAGCTTATTTTTCTTATAAATGAAAAACAAAAGAAAAAAGGAGAGAAAATCATGAAAATCTTTAAAAAAAAAAAAAAGAATATCAAAAATGAGTTAGGTCTTAGAATCATAGGTTCAAAGTGACGAAGGAAATCCTAACAACTAATAAAATAATCAAGTGATATAAGTGATATACACATTCTTGTCTGATATGTTAGTAGGCATAATACATGAAGGAAATCCTAACAGCTAATAAAATAATCAAGAAAACGTCATATGTGTAACTAACTTAGATGTATGACCAAAAGGTCTTAATTTCTATGTTAGAGACATACAGACAATGTTTACGAATGAGGTATGCAAAATTATCTACGGATGTATAGCAACATCAAAATACATCTTAAACAAAGAAAGAAAAGGTTTTGTAAAGAAAAGGGAAGTCAAAAACAAGTCGCTTTGTTGTACGTGAGTACAGACCTATCAACGCTATTTTGACTTAAACTAGCAAGATAAGTCGCTTTGTTGTACGTGAGTACAGAGCTGTCACCGTTGTCTTGCTAACATAAGAGGAACTCTAAGACAAACTAAGACACTCTGTTGTATGTAAATACAGAACTATGTCCGACCTTTGCCTTTTAATGAAAATTTGCAATACCAAAAAGTCATAATCATTGTGTGTCTGCCTTGATCATAGAAGTATGTCTAAGTATGGGACACGTAAGGTAGTTTCTTGATAAATAAAAACGCCAAAGGAATTTCCAAAGTGTTGAATGTTTAAAGGGAAAACATACCGACAATCGACTTGGAATGTACATCACGACAAACAATCAAAGGAATATAAGTTCCTAAGTGTGAAAGTGAAATACTGAAAGTGCATTTGACACCGCTATCTGATTGAACCTTCTTTGACTCTCTCTCAAAAATATTCTCTTAGTATATTTTCATCTTTAAAGTATCTTTGAGTTAATTTATTTCAATTTAATTTAATTTAATTTTTATTTATTTACTGTTTTTTATTTTTATTTTAAATAAATAGGAATAAGGTCGAAAGTTACTAGGATGCATTTTTAGTTGAAGAAACAAAATTGCGTAATAATCTGTTGCTTAGCGTGAATGTATTGCAAAGTTGGAAAAATTCCGTTAAATGGAAAAGTTGGATTTTATTCAAGAATTTTCAAAATTGTCAATTAAGTTCGAACATCAGCCAAGTTCGAAGCTACATTCGAACTTGCTGCAAGTTCGAACTTAACCTAAGTTCAAAGGTGGTTGGATATAAATAGGTCAACAGTGCTTCATTCAATGCACTTACCTTCGGACTTAGTCTCTCGAACTTACCAAAGCGATTTCGAACTTACGCCCGAACTTGTCGAAATTCGAATTTCTTTCCTGTTTCTCGAAGTTTCTACTGGTCCTCGAACCTAACCACACACTTAAGTGTAGTCAATCATCTAATACTAAGTAAGTGTAACTTTAGGACCTTTTTAATGGTTAAAATCGAAAAATTTTGAGTTTTGTGTCATTTAGAACTAGGTGCTTTAGATCACATGTTTTAAAAGCAAAAACTTAAAATTAATGATTCTTAAACTTGATTTGAACCTATTAGGACTAGATTCTACTATTAATTAAGTAAAATAGGGTTAAAATCATGGTTTTGAAATGGAAAATGGCCGACTTCGAACTTGTTCTTCAGGTTTGAACTTGTCAGGACTTCGAACTTGTTAAAATATCTATAAGTTCGAAGTCAGACATGTTCGAATAGGTTTCTCGAACTTAAGTAAGTTCGAAGGTCAAAATACAGTTCGAACTTAATTAAGTTCGAATGTGTTATAGACTCCAATTTAAGTAAGTTCGAAGATGTTGAATTCAAACTTAATCAAGTTCGAATTTATACAAGTTCGAATAACAAATTTTTTTTGAAAATTAAATTCCAACAGTTTAAGTGAAAATTGTGTGCAGATATGGATGATAGAGCTTTTTTCAATAAGCATAACATGGTGATGGCAGTAGATCTTCAGCTGCCGGAGGCTCAGTCGTACCGCCAAATGATAGAGTTCTTGGCACAATCCAGAGTGGCGTATGCTCTAACGCACAACCAACCAATCATTCTTCCGTACGTTCGGCAATTTTGGCAACATTTGCAAGTTGACAGCACCGTTACACCTACTGTTCTACGCACGCGAGTAGGTGGTCGTCCAATTGCATTCTCTGATGATAATCTCCGAGCAATTTTGCAACTGGGGACAGTTGATCAAGAAGCCGGCCCAATTGATTTTCCGGCACCAATAAGGAAAGCGGCCTTCCGCAGAATGGGTTATGCTCAAGATATAACCAAGGCTTCGTACGTTAAAAGCGGCCTCATTGGCCAGTGGAGATATCTGGTTCATGTAATCATGGTTTGTTTTGCTCCCAAGAAGGCGGGTTTTGACACAATGGTGTCCAAGTTGCAATCAGCAATGATCTCACTCATCTACAACAATAAGTTCAGCTTTTCAGAGATGTTCTTTGGGGAGTTTGTAAAGCAAATCTCTGCTCCCACCCGAGAAAGATTTCTCATGTATCCGCGCTTCATCATGATGAGTATTCGACATTTCCTGCCAGACCTACCAACCTTGCCAGAACAAACTGGAGTGGCAATCATAGATAGGATAATATTTGCTGACTTCTAGTCTCAAAATGCGCGAAGGGCAGAGCAAGTAAGGCCAGAAGTGGCTCCACTTTTTGGCGTTGTTATAGATCCAGATTTCGTTGCTCCCGAAGGGGATGACTGGATAGGTGATGCACCTCAACAACAACCTTAACCACAACGACCTCCACCACAACAAGCACTGGCTAGGCGAGCTCCGTTTGCTAGATCCCAAGTTCAAGATCTACTACAGAGGCAGCTGGGCCATCAACATCGGCACCACAGCCTGATCAGAGGGAACAAACATTGCAGGAAATATTTGATCAATGAGCAGCAGCACAAGAAAACATAGAAGAACAGCTTGTCCAAGAAATTTTTGAGCCGCCAAACAACATGGATGACATCTTTCGTCAAATCGATGACTATCAGCCTCCGGTTCTGGCATCTGAAGGAACAGAGAGCCCTCAAGAAGCGACAGAAGGTCTTGTCGAGACAGCTTCTGAATTTGAATCAGATTCTAGTTCAGACGAGGAGGAAACTGAAGCTGTGAATCCAACAATTTCTTTTGAAAGATATGGCTCCAGAGTTATTATGAGTCGAAGGAAGATGAATCGTCCTGCACTCCGTGATGAAGATGAAGAAGATGCGTAATTTATCTTAGAACGAAGAGGCAGCAAGCCACACAACAGAGGGTGAAGCAACAACGCATTCGTCAGGGAGCTCCGTCTACTTCAACTGCCATTCCATCTGCTGCAACCACCACTGCATCCACAACAACTTCGACTCCATCCACTTCCACTACATTTTCTGAAAATCAGTGATTCACAGAGTTGAAAAGCAAAGTAGACTTCCAGACTTTCCAAATATTTCAACTCTCTCAAGCTGTGAACGAGCTCCAGCAACATAACTCAAGGTTAGACCAGCAGAACGCTCAACTACAATCCCAAGTGGCTGCACAACAAGAAACAATGTCAGCTCAGCAATCATAAATACAAACTCTGCAGACCCTAGTTGAGCAAATAATGAAAGATCTACAAGCTCAGGGGGGGAGCAGTTGCCGAGGAGATGAGTTAAGGAGAGTTCAGAAAGGAGATGACGATGAAGGAGGTGACCCAAGTGCACAACAAGACAGTGAACTAGCAGATCTTCCACATAAGACTGCTCGGCAAGCTGAAATTCAGGGGGAGCCTGGATCATCTGGAACAGGAGGAGGAGGAAATCAAGAGAAAGGCAAAGCTCTAGAAGCCTCAGAGCCTATTGACTAGAAATGATTGAAGCATTAACAGGAATAGACGATGATGAAGACATGATGTTTGACTTCGAAGATGAGATAGAGGATCTTGAAGAAGGGGAATTCGTTCCAGAAGACATTACGGACTGGAAATCAAATGACGATGTATTAGTCGATGAGGAAGATGAGGCTGATGAAATTGTTATTCAACAACAACCTATCACTGATACGTATACGACGGCAGAACAAAATATGATTGACATCGAAGCATTTAAAGCCGCTTTAAATGTTGAATCAGAGGTTGAAGAGCCTGATAGGGAGCTGACTCCTGAAGAAAAGAAAAGGTTGTGGTTCAGGACAGAGAAGAAGGTTGTGTCATTAAAAGAGAAGATGAAAGTGCCTAGTGCTGAGAGTTGTCCGGGAGCATTCTTAGCTGGTTCTTTGATCGAGAACTGCAGCTTTTTATTATTAAGAGAAAGGATGGCCTACAGTATCTGAGGAGAAGATTGATGGACTTCAATTCACTTCCTAAAGTTGAGATAAAGGCCTTAGCATGGAAAAAGCTCGTCAACATCGGAGACGATCGCTACACTGAAATAATTGCCAAGATTATCAAAAGGGAATGGAGGTCTAGAAAGTTTGAAAGGCTAAATCCACGAGTAGGCAAGAGGATAATGGATCATACGAGAATAGATCCCCTAACTGGCAGACCCTGGATGAAGATATGTTACAATCCAGTTAAATGTTTGAAGAAGGTACCTCTGAAGCCAATGCCTCAAGACGTCTTGGGCAATCTGAACTGGTGGTTTGTGGATAGCAAGACACGCGAAGCAGTTATGGAAGATCTTGAAGAAAAAGTGATACTGAAGGTATACGATCCCTTGCACCTGGTCAACTTATCTAAAGATGATCTGCTCAAGCTTCATGTTCAAAAAATCTCTTATGATGCACATATGAAGACTGAAGGCAGAAAATATCAGAATGTTGTAAAGGTTTGTGTTGAACGGGGGCTTCATGCTGGAAGTATTTTGAATCAGCCTAGTTCTATAGATTAGTTGAATGTCTAAATAGAAGCTATCGTCAAGGGGGAGTCTGTTAGTGCACCCTGTGTGACGATAGTTGTCTAGGTTTAGATTGTCTTTTGTAATCGATCAGGGTGCACTAACAGTGAATAAGTTCAAAGATAAGTTCAAAGATAAGTTCAAAGATAAGTTCTAGAACAAGTTCAAAGGCTAGGGTTTGAACTTAGTGAAGCTACGTTCGAATAGTAGTGGACAAATTCGTGGGATTGGTCCTAAATGAACTTGTTTAATTCATGTTCGAACTTAATCTCTATAATTAAGAGTTAATAAGTTTGAATTAATGACTTTGGCAGAAATTAACATTGAGAGCTCGTATCAGTGCATGTACGAACTTATGAGATTTCAGAGAGTCGTTTCAGAGAAATACACATGTCGGGTCGTTCGTCGTATCGGCTATCATTGTGTTCGTCTCCGGGTTTTCGTGTATGATCGACCCGTTAAACCACTGACGTGGATTCCGCACTCGTTGGAAGGTGTCGCGTCAAGATCAGATCCGTGCTACAGGTGACCTTACATATACCTCCATCTATATACAACTAGGGAATTGTCATTAAATTTTTTTGATGAACATTCATTTGTATATGTTGATATTGTAATGTCATCGCTTGTCTTTGAAAAATACTAATTTTTCGATGGATTTTTTGGAGACACATGTTAGTGATACTAGGAGTCTTGACTCACGACTACCAAAGGAACTTCATAACCCTCCAGTGCTAAAACGTGAGCCATTAGACATTGATGGAGGTAGTAAGGGTAAGGAGTTCAAGGATAAAAACTCTAAAATTATATATTGCACTCAACTCAAAGGTATGCCTTTTACCCTTTTCATTATATTGAAAGTTAAGCCACGTGGAATAAGGTCTAGCTAGGAACCCTATAAACAAGCGCTTTTTGGGAAGCAACCCAAGCAATTTAATTTATCTTGTCACTTTAGCTTAGTTTAGCTTGTATTGATGTTATTGTTATGATATTTTTGGCAATCCAGTCCACAAATGATATGATGCATTGCGTAGAGTCGGTTGCACACTTCCCTCCAACTCTACACACGTGTAATTTTTGATTGGCTATCCTTTGAGCTCTTCTCTTCCAGGCACTCAGGATGTCTTTTTTCTTTCTTTCACTTACATTGTTTGCATGATTATATTGTCCATTTTGTTTCATTGAGGACAATGAAATAATTAAGTATGGGAATATGGGTTAGAATTTTAACCAGTGTGTGATTTTGCTTGCCCCTTAGAAAATCTTGCTTTACATATTTATTATATGCTTAATTTGGCCAACATTTTCAAAATTATCATCCATGTGCATATTTTAAATCTATTAGCATAATTTATCGTTTAGGAGCAAGTTTGGAACATGAGTTAGGAGCATTGTTTGGATGAATTGTGTATATTGTGATATGTGTGCATAATCTTTTTGTCTTGATTAAATTTTGGACTTTGCACGTTGTATCCCGTCATTTCGTTTTCTTCGTGAGTTTTTACCCTTTATGACTATCAATCATGATTACATGCTCACGTTCATTTAGTCATGTGTGTGTGCCAATTGTTGATATTATGATAGAAATTGCCATAGCTATGCATTTCAAAGACTCAATAGTGGATTGATGCAATCATGTGATAGAGGCACTTAGGATTATTCCATTTCTAGCCTTTTCTTCGATCTTTTCCTTCCACCTTTTATTCCCCTTAGTAGCCACCATTAAACCCTTCTTTCCTTTTCGTTTGTGTTTAGCCGTTTAATTTTAACCAATTTATCTTTTTTAAAGTCACTCATAGCCTACGTTTGTTACTTTTGGATATGTAAAATTATTTCATTTGATGAGAAATGTATAGATTTGTAAAAGAAAAAAAAGCAAGAGAAAAAAAAAAGCAAAAAAAAACAGAAAGAAAGAAAAAGAATGTAATGATCATTCTACTTGGAAATAATTATACAACACTGTTAGACTATCCTATGATTACCTCCAAACAAAGTAGTTGTGAATGATAAATAGAATAGAAGTGTACTCCTGTTAAATTACTATGTATTGTAAAATTTCATCTCATAAATGCAAATGATTGGTTACGTTTTACCACTCCTTCCAACTTTTCTCACCTTAACCTTAGCCCGGTTTTAGCCCTTGTAAAGTGCTTTTGATGATCGCATTTTCTCATTTCAAGTGTTAGAGATTTGATTCTTTGGCAAGCATATGTCATTAACTACTTCAATTTGGCACTAAAGTGCTTTGACTAAACCTAAACACCGAGTGATGATCGATTCATTTTGTTGAGGTGTTTTAGTCTTAGAGTTGGTCTTTCTAAAAAGTGTTTGCACATTGTAACATCACTCTCATTTTAGTCTTAAATTTTACTCCTATCACTTTTTGTTCCACACTTGTCTTCTTTTAAAGTCTTTAATGCTTTTGGATCTTGAAATGTTTGAGAGATTGAACTTCCACTGGATGACCATTTTGTCAACAAATTTGCATGTAAACTTATAGATTTGCTTGAGGGCAAGCAAATTTGAAGTGTGGGAATATTTGATATCGTCAATTATATGTATATTTTATTGGCGGTATCCATGGACTTTTATGTACAATATTAGAATGGATTTTGTTGGGAAATATTCTAAGTAGTTCAAACTGTTAGTTAGACTTCTCAGACTGTTAGTAGAATTTCTGTGTAAATACAAAGTTCATGCTGTTAGTTGAAGAAACTCGAGCTGCTAGTACAAAAGTTCATGCTGCCAGAGCATTTCACTCAAGCTGCTAAGTGTTTCAAGCTGCTCAACGGTTTCATAAACAGAAAGTGCTGATATTCAGGAAGAAATATCTACATGAAGATTCCAGCATATCTTCTATCAGAGAAGTCAGAGTCCTTCAAGGAAACAAATCAGAAAAGCATTATAATTACATAGAATAGGTTTTTCTAATGAATAGGAAGTTTCTGCATATTCAAAATTGTAATTGCTTTTTGTTTATGTTTTCATAAGCCTCTAAGGTTGTACACTAAGAACAATTTGTGTTCTTCGTCTAATCAAACAGATTAGAGGTAATTGTAATCATTGAAGTCAGCAATACAAGCAGTTTTGATTTACTTATTTATTTTTATCTGTTATGAGTTCTAAAAGCTTTTGTTAAATAATTAAGTGTTATTCCGCAAACTTCTTAATTAAACTTTGATTCAAAGCAAGATTATTGATTTATACTCTGATAAATTCAAATCAGTTAGTCTTGGTTAGTTAAGTTCAGATCCTGACAAGTGGTATCAGAGCCACAGGTCGTTCTTTGTTTTTCAAAGTCGAAAGCTTTCTTTTAAATTTTTAATCTTTTGCAATGAAATTTGATAATAGCAGCAGTGGATCTGGGCAAGGACTCAAAGTGCCTATGCTCAAGCCCACTGAGTTTGAGATGTGGAAACTCAGGATTCAACAGCATATTCAATTCATTGATTATGTCATATGGGAAGCTGTTGAATTTCCTCTTGTAGTTGATCCAGAACTTGATGATGAGGGAAAACCAGTCAAAACTCCTCCGAAAACTGAGCTTGAAAGAAAGGCTAGAATGAATGAAGTGAAAGCTCTTACACTTTTACAAATAGCCATTCCTAATGCTTATCAACATCAGTTCAAAAAGTTTTTTACTACTCATTCTCTTTGGAATGCTTTAGAGAAAAGATTTGCTGGTAATGCCAGTACCAAGAGAAATCAAAAGGATCTTTTGAAACAGCAGTATGAGAACTTTTCTGGTGGCAAGAATGAAAACCTTACTCAAATCTTTGACAGGTTTAACAAACTGATAAGTGAACTGGAAAGTGCAAAAGTCAGCCTGGATCAAGATTAGGTCAACAGAAAGTTTCTCAGAATTCTTGGAGAAGAATGGACAGTTTATGCTGCTCAATGGAGAACAAAAGACACTCTTGATGAAATAGAACTGGATGATCTGTACAATAGTCTGAGAGTGTTTGAGACTGAGATTGATACTAAAAAGAAATCTCTTTCTTATAATCACAATACTGCACTTATGTCATCAGAAAAATCTAATTGCAGTAATTCCTTTTCAGGTGGTGATGGCAACTCTACTGATGCTCACTATGAGGCTTTTGTTGCCAATGATGGATTGTTTGCACTAAATGCTGAAGATCTAGAACAGATTCATCCAGATAATCTTGAAGAGATGGATCTGAAGTGGCAACATGCAATGCTGACCATGAGGGCCAAAAGGTTTCTTAAAAGAACTTGCAGGACTAACTTTCAAGCCAGAACAGAAGGCAAACCAGCTTTTGATAAGTCAAAAGTTGAGTGTTACAAATGTCATAAGCTTGGCCACTTTGCCAGAGAATGCAGATCTCAAAGTCAACAATCATCAAGGCCTCAACAGACTAATCATACTTCATCATCACAAGCACTTGTCTCTCAAGAAGACAATGTGTTTGACTGGAGTGATCAGACAGAGGAAGAGTTTCAAAATCAAGCCCTAATGGCAGAAACATCAAATGTCTCCTCCACTGAACTACCATCTGAGGTAAATTCTAAACTCTGCTCTCAAACATGCAAAAATATGGTTAAAAAGTACAGAGATCTTAATGAGAGCATGTGCAAAACTCTAGCTAAGATGGAAGAGAGGAGATATGAATACATGCAAGCCATAGAAGATCTTGAAAAACAGATCAATGACTATAAGGATAATGAGATTCAAATGGGAAATGATAGAACATATCATGAGTGGGAGAAAAAGGAGCTAAATAAGAAAATAGAATCCCTAAATGAAAAGGTAGAAGAGACTGAACAAAAGGTGTTAGAGGCTAATAAGAAACTAGAATCTGTCAATATAGATCTAGGTAACTTCAAATTGGCTAATCAAAAGCTGGAACACCTAATGGAAGTCCAATTTAAAGATAGGGTGAAATCTCAGGTTAATCCCAAAGAAGGTATAGGCTACAGGGCTACTCCACCTCCATACAACAACAAATACATTCATCCAATGAGTGAGGTTGTTGATAGGCTTGTCAATGAACCACTAGATGAGTCTATGACTACTGTAGATCCTATCCTTGATAACAGTCCTGAATCTAAAGAAGATCAGATTCAAAATAGAGACTGTGAGTGCACAAATGTTGAGAAAGAAAACAAAACAATGAGTGCACCTATAGAAATCCAAGCCCCCAGTAAGAAAGGAAAGGAGAAGATGAGTGTGTGCAATACTGCTCCACAGGTTTCTGTACCTTCTAACTGTAACATTGCATCTTCTTCAAATAATAATAGAAAGGGTAAAAATGTTCCAGTCTACACATGCCAAAAGCATGGTGTGCAAAAGTTTCCCAAACAACAGCAGGTAAGGGGAAATCAGAGGAACAAGAACCAGAAACTGTCAAATAAAACTGGTTCTCCAATTCAAACAGTCAAAAAATGTTTTCATTGTGGGAGAAAGAATCACTTGGCCAGATATTGTTTTTATAAACCATCTGTTGCAAAACAGACTATGAAACATCCAAAGAAAAACTCTCAAAATTCAAAAAATCAAAAGGCCAAACCTCCTACTGCATCAGTTCCAAAGAAAACATTAGATCACAGGTTCACAAAAGTTAATAAAAAACAGTCCACACACCAAAAACAAGTTTTAGCTAAACCAAAGGTAACTTTTAAACAAATATGGTGTGTCAAAGGTACAAACTCAGGTGAACCTGTTGATAAAAATGTTGAAACTGCCAAGTCTAAAGTTGAGACTGCTAGTGCAAACTCTCAAGCTGTTAGCACTACAGACTCAATTCAGACTGGTAGGCTCAAAATTGGGACTGGTAATGGATCATCTGAGACTGTTGCTGAAAAGGATGGACAAAATACCTGGATACCTCATGTGCTAACTAAATACTCTCCACAAAATTCATCAGTGGATCTTACTAAGTATAAGAAACCCAAGACAGTATTTAGTTATGTTAATGCAAAAGGACAACCCAAAACCAACTTGGTTTGGGTTTACTCCACTACTAACTAAGCTTTTATTTGTATAGGGCAACCACAGGTCACCACATAAAACCAGATGGCATTTGGACAGTGGATGCTCTAGGCACATGACAGGCAATTCTGAGTGCTTGTCAAATTTCAAAGGCTTTGATGGAGGATTTGTTGCATTTGGAGGCAACTCCAAAGGAGGTAAGGTTACAGGTAAAGGTACTGTTAATGCAAGCAACATGATTTTCAATGATGTTCTGTATGTTGAACAGCTTAAGTATAATTTATTAAGTGTCTCTCAAATCTGTGACAAACAAAATATTGTTTTGTTTACAGATTCTGAGTGCATTGTCCTTTCAAAAGATTTCAAAATTCCTGAAAATCTTGTTTTACTAAGAACACCAAGAAAGGACAATGTATACTGTTTGGACACAGAACTTTTATCCAAATCAAATACTTTAAGCTGTTTGATATCCAAAGCATCATCCAATGAGTCTGCTCTTTGGCATAGAAGGATGTGTCACATGAACTTCAAGTCCATGAATGTTTTAGTCAAAAAGAATCTGGTAAGAGGTTTACCACAAAAGGAGTTCATATGTGATGATCATTGTGTAGCATGTCTTAAAGGCAAGCAACACAAAACTTCTCATAAGGCCAAAGAAGTAAATTCCATCTCATCTGCTCTTCAGCTTATTCATATGGATCTATTTGGTACAACATCTGTTTTGAGTTTGAGTAAAAGAGCCTACTGTTTAGTTATTGTTGATGATTTCACCAGATTTACTTGGGTTTACTTTCTTAGGTCTAAAGATGAAACTGCTGAGCTAGTTAAGTCTTTTATTATTAAGATAGAAAACCAATCCAACTCAAAAGTTAAGGTGATAAGATCAGACAATGAAACTGAGTTTAAAAATCACATTCTAAACAGCTTTTGTGAGTCCAAAGGTATTGCTAGGCAATATAGTGCACCAAGAACACCACAGCAAAATGGTGTAGCTGAAAGAAAGAACAGAACATTAATTGAGGCTGCTAGAACCATGTTAGCTGATTCAAAACTGCCAATGACCTTTTGGGCAGAAGCAGTCAACACAGCCTGTTATGTTCTAAATAGGGTTCATATTGTTCAATCACAAGGGAAAACTCCATATGAGTTATTCCATAATAGAATACCCTTAATAGCCTTTTTCAAGTCATTTGGCTGTCCATGCACCATTCTTCACACTAAGACTCACTAAGGAAAGTTTGAAAGTAAGGCTGAAGAAGGTTTCTTTGTAGGATACTCATATCAAAGCAAAGCCAATAGAGTATATAACAGTTTATCTAAAACCATTGAAGAAAGTGCCAATGTTGAATTTAATGAAATTACTGCAAATGTCAAAGGCACTGGTCCTGATTGGTTGTTTGATTTAGATTCACTAACACATTCTCTGAGCTTTGTTGAGTATACTGCAGAAGCTGATGCAAACAGAATTGAAGCTGTCAACACAAATTCTCATGCTGTCATTGCAAATTCTCAAGTTGTTGGCACAAAGTTTCAAACTACTGCAGATTCAAACAATTGGGATGAGTATACAACTTTACCACTTCTGTCATGTGACCCTCCAGGGGTTCTGAATGCTCAACATGATTCAAATCCAGACACTGAAGTGCCACTCCCAAGTCCTGAGAGAACAACTCCAGTACAAAGGGAAACAGTCCCAGATTCAAGTCAAGCTGTTCCAGAAGCTGAACCATCCACTGGTCCTGATGGAGATGATACAAACCTTGGTTCTTCTTTTCAGACAGAAAGAGAGCCTACTCTCAGAGTTCACAAGTATCATCCTCTCAATCAAATACTGGGTGATCCAAGTACACCTGTACAAACAAGGAAAATGGTTCACAATGAAACTGCTGCTGCCGAACAAGCAGTTCCTGAATTCAGTCTAGCTGCTTTTGAACATGCCTGTTTCATGTCTCAGCTAGAACCCAAAAAGGTATCAGAAGCATTGAAAGATTCATCCTGGATTGAGGCAATGCAGGAAGAACTGCTACAATTCAAGATTCAGAATGTATGGACACTTGTTGATCTTCCTAAAGGAAAGAGAGCCATTGGTACAAGATTGGTGTTCAGAAACAAAAAAGGATGAGAGAGGGATAGTCACCAAGAACAAAGCAAGACTTGTAGCACAAGGGTACACTCAAGAGGAAGGCATAGATTATGATGATGTATTTGCTCCAGGGGCAAGAATTGAAGCCATCAGACTGTTTTTGGCTTATGCAAGCTTCAAAGGTTTTAAAGTGTATCAAATGGATGTGAAGTCTGCTTTTCTATATGGCACAATTGAAGAGGAGGTCTATGTGTGTCAGCCTCCTGGTTTTGAGGACTACAAGTATCCAGACAGAGTCTACAAGCTAGACAAGGCTCTCTATGGACTCCATCAAGCCCCCAGAGCATGATATGACACTCTGTCATCATACCTTCTACAGAATGGATTCAAGAGAGGCACTCTGGAAAAAACACTTTTCACAAAGTCCATCAAAGCTGAGATTCTGCTTGTACAAATCTATGTTGATGACATCATCTTTGGCTCAACAAATGATTGTCTGTGCAAAGAGTTTGAGGCATTAATGCACAAAAAGTTTCAAATGAGTTCAATGGGAGAACTCACTTTCTTTCTAGGATTGCAGGTCAAGCAGAAGCCCACTGGTCTCTTCATCAGTCAATCAAAGTATGTCAAAGACATACTGGAAAAGTTTGGGTATCAAGACACCAAAGTTGCAAGTACTCCAATGGATCCTCACAAGCAGCTCCATACAGACAAAGATGGCATAGATGTGGACATTCATTTATACAGATCTCTTATAGGATCTCTTATGTATCTAACATCTTCTAGACCTGATATTATGTTTGCTGTCTGTGTGTGTGCTAGGTTTCAATGCTCTCCAAAGGATTCTCATTTGGTTGCTGTTAAGAGAATCTTTAGATATCTTAAAGGCCAACCACATTTAGGCCTGTGGTATCCTAAAGACTCTCCTTTTGAACTAACAGCCTACTCTGACAGTGACTATGGAGGATGCAACATTGACAGAAAATCCACAACTAATGGATGTCAATACTTGGGAACACGATTGGTCTCTTGGCAGTGCAAAAAGCAAACAACTGTCTCCACATCATCTACTGAAGCAGAATATGTAGCAGCTGCAAGTTGCTGCTCCCAAGTAATGTGGATTCAAAATCAACTGAGAGACTATGGTATGAATTTCCTATCCACTCCCATTTATATTGACAATTCAAGTGCAATTAGCATTGTACAAAATCCAGTGAAATTTCCCAAAACCAAGCATATAGAAATTAGATTTCATTTTATAAGGGATTGCAATGAGAAGAAATTAATCCAAGTTACCAAAATTCACATTAATGATCAGTTTGCTGATCTATTTACAAAACCATTTGATGTAGGAAGATTCACCTTCCTAGTCTCAAATATTGGTATGATTAACATGGATTAATTTGTTTTTCAGTGTACATATGCTTGATTAAGGGGGAGTCACTGTTTCATTACCAGTCGCCTAATTTTCAACTAACAGCTTGAGTATTTTCTCAAGCTGCTAGTTCATTTTCTCAGACTGTTAGTTGTTTCACTTGATCTGTCAAAGTGTGAAGGGTAATATGGTCATTTCCATAAGTGTGTGCGCGGGTTTGGATATTTTCAAAACCCTTAAAGGTTCCAGTTTCGTTCTATTGTAACTACCAGTTGCAAAATATATTCTTGAACCCTTCTTGATTCTCTGAACAATTTCCACGCACATCTCTCTAACCCTAAAATCTCCGATTGATCTTCAATGGAGTTCATTAAAGAACACAACTGCCTACCCTACTCTCTAAAGCATACTGATCTTGCACCGTTCCATGACATCATGGAATTCCTTCGGAGTTCACATATCAATCATTCCCTGAATATCAATCCCACCATACACATATCCCATATTGAGCAATTCTGGAACCGTGCCACGGTACAAACCATCAATGGAGTCACTTCTTTGACATCCAAAATAGATGGCACTCCCATCACAGTGACTGAGGACTCCATTCGTCAACATCTGCATCTTCAAGATGCCTCAGGTATAACCGACCTATCCCTAGATGCTTTACATACTGGTCTTTACAATATTGGATATAGGGGTCCTGCTGATTCCTTTACTTTCTTTAAAGCACACTTTTCACCTAAATGGAAATATCTTGTGCATATTATTCAGCAGTGTATTAGCCCTAAAAGAACTGGTTGGTCAGAATTTTCTTCAAATATTGCCACTGCCTTAGTGTGATTTTCAACAGGCCAACAGTTCAATTTTTCAAATATGATTTTTCAGGGGATGTTAAGGCATCATTCCCTAAAGAATGGGAAATTTTTTATGTATCCTCGATTTTTGGCAGAGATAATTGGAAAAACTTGCACAAATTTTCATATACATAAGAGGATACATGTTTCCCATAGGCACTCACTATCTTCTATTAAAAGGCTTTTAGAGCCAAGTGCCAATTTTTTGAGTGTAGATGTTCCATTGCCTTCTACAATGCTGAACATCATTCCAAGAAACAGAGGAGAGGGTCCTGAGCAGGCTCAGCCTAACACTACTGCTTCACCCCCAGGACCCCAACCCACTCCTCATGATACACAAATGCCTTCAGTTCCTTTTGTTAAGCCCTCATCCCCACCACAACTATATAAAAGGAAAAGAGGTCCAGGAGCTCCTTCCTCCTCATCCCTCATAAAAGAGCCAAATAACCCTGTGCAGAAGGACACTTCTGCACAGAATATCGAAAGGGCACCCATTGAGGAACTCCCATCCTCAATTAGGAGGTGGAAATCTCTCCAGAGATAGTCCATATGGGTTCTGTGGCTGACACTACTGCTGTCTCTGCACAAGAGGCACAGGACAGTGCCAACATCATTAAGACGACACCCATGGCAACAGCAGGTGTGCAAGCACCAGCTATAGTCCCCAGAACCAAGAACAGAGGGGCCCAGAGGTTTCTACTTCTGGTATTCATGCCAGTGATAGATCACAAGCACCACATACGTTTGCTGATCTTGAGGCTAGTCTGCAACTTATGTTATTAACGAATCCTAAGCTGCAACCTGTTGTAGCAATGTTGGAATATCATCAGTCCATCATTACTGCACAGGGAGCACAAATCATTGCACTCAGGCAGGCAAAAGCGGCTCAAAATCAGAGAATGGATTATCTCCATAAAGGGTTTACCCTCTGTGGGAATAAGGTCATTCAATTAGAGCGTTTGATTCAAACCCAAGTGGCAAAGGTTGTAGGTCCTCCTGACCAAACCAATGCTTCCAAAAAGGGGGAGAATCAGGAGATCCCTAAAGCAGTCCAAGCAGCTCCACCAGAATCAGTCCAAGCAGCTCCAACAGTTCAAGAATCTAGGCTAGCAGTCCCAACAGCTTTTCAAGCTGTTAGCCTAGAAACTCAAGCTGCTTCTTCAAAAGCAACTGGAGTTGTTATAAGAGAAGATATTCAAGCTCCCATCAGTTCAGTCCAAGTTACTCCTTCTGCTACAAAAGATAAGGGCAAGGGCATTCTTATAGAGTCTCCAAAGCACAAATTTTCTACCAAAGAAGCCCAGATTGCCTTTGATGCTGAGATTGCCAGAAAGTTAGCAGAAGAACAAGATAAAGTTTTAGACCAGCAAACCCCTTCCCCAATGCAAGATGATGAAACCTTAGGAGATTACCTAAGAGGGTTTGTGGTCAAGCAAGGTGAAAGAAAAAGGAAGATGCCAACAGGGCAGTTAAAGGCTGAGCATAGAAGATTCCTGATAAATTTTGCCTTTGTAGCTGGTATCCCAAAGAAGATGGCTCAATCCATGAGCACAGAAAGGCTGCAAGATATTCATGATAAGGAAATGGAAAAACGTAAGGTAGCCAAAGTCTCCCAAGAAGTCCAAAGATCAAAAGTTTCAGTTCAAGCTGCTGCTAGTGATCCTGCTCCTTCTGTTCAAGCTGTTGCTCCTATTCCTCAACCAGAGCCAATCTCAAAAGAAAAGCTTAATCAGGTCAAAAAGGTGCTTTTTGAGCATCATCTGCAACAAGTTATGGAAATAGAAAAATCCCTCGACCAACATGATATCTCCAAACCTCTTATTACTTATTGGTATGCTAAGTCAATGGATAACATTGACTTAAGATATCATTTTGTAGTAAAAAGAGAATCTGGTTCTGAGGAAGAATATAAAAGCATAATGCATATGGCTGAAAAGATGACAAGAGATGAACTTACAAGGATGTATCAAGTTGGGACTGCTACTCAAGTCAGATCTTCCCTCCCACAAGTCAAGCAAGCCATTAAAGATTTACAGAGTATTTTTGATCCTGAATCTATAAGAAAAGATATAGAAAATGCAAAGGAGATGAAGGTCAAACAGGTTGATCTGTTTGTTAAATCAAAGACCTATAGAATCAGATTTACAGATGGTTCTGCTATGTTCTTCAATTCTGAGTTTCTTGATCTTCCAAATGCTATACTTCTTCAGATGCTGTCTGCACGGATATATTGTGATAAAGAGGATCTAAAGAAAGAATTTTTGAAGGCTGTAAGTCAGAAACTTGCTCATTTGTAAGTTTTTGAAAGCCTTGGTTTGTAAATAACAGTTTTGCTTTGATTATTTTCCTTATTTGTATAGAACTTAAAGTCTTGTATAAAGAATTTAAGTTAGGGGGAGATTGTTGGGAAATATTCTAAGTAGTTCAAACTGTTAGTTAGACTTCTCAGACTGTTAGTAGAATTTCTGTGTAAATACAAAGTTCATGCTGTTAGTTGAAGAAACTCGAGCTGCTAGTACAAAAGTTCATGCTGCCAGAGCATTTCACTCAAGCTGCCCTGCTCAAGCTGCTAAGTGTTTCAAGCTGCTCAACGGTTTCGTAAACAGAAAGTGCTGATATTCAGGAAGAAATATCTACATGAAGATTCCAGCATATCTTCTATCAGAGAAGTCAGAGTCCTTCAAGGAAACAAATCAGAAAAGCACTATAAATACATAGAATAGGTTTTTCAATTGAATAGGAAGTTTCTGCATATTCAAAATTGTAATTGCTTTTTGTTAAGTTTTCATAAGCCTCTAAGGTTGTAAAACCCTAAGAACAATTTGTGTTCTTCGTCTAATCAAACAGATTAGAGGTGATTGTAATCATTGAAGTCAGCAATACAAGCAGTTTTGATTTACTTATTTATTTTTATCTGTTATGAGTTCTAAAAGCTTTTGTTAAAATAATTAAGTGTTATTCCGCAAACTTCTTAATTAAACTTTGATTCAAAGCAATATTATTGATTTATACTCTGATAAATTCGAATCAGTTCGTCTTGGTTAGTTAAGTTCAGATCCTAACAGATTTGATGGTTTTTATGGTTAAATGTATATTTATTGCTCGTCTCTTATTTTGGCTATGTTCAGGAAGAAATGAAACAAATTGGTTGTCATGCATTTGCTTCGTATTTTTGTCATATCTCTCACATACGAACTCGGATCCAGGATATTCAAAAGCCTAGATGAAGACGAAACATGGGGCTACAACATTCACGTTTTGAGTTTTGGCCAAATAATGATAGGCACGGCATACCCTCCCAGGCATACCATACTTCATTTTCATGACATGTTTCCGAGAACTCTAAGCATTAAGGCACGGCATGCCCTCAAAACTGCACGGTGTGCTCTTATGAATACCATCATTACAGAGATATTTTTTGGCCAATTAGAGGACGCCAACTCATAGGCACAGTGTGCCTTACATTTAGGCACGGCGTGCCATCCTCGGTTTATAAAAACTCATATTTCTTTGCATTTATTCATTCTCGGACAAATTCCACGCGCTACACACGTAAAACCCATTTAGGATGGAAGGAAGCTTGTTTTGGCCATTTTGTGAAAGAAATCTTGATGGGGAACATCTCTACAATGTCGATAATCATCGATAGGGGAGTTTTTCAGATCTATAACTCATTTGGTTATGTGTAATCTTTCTATGTTTATGATGAACAAGTTGTATTTCTCCATTTCTATGGAGTAATTGTTTTGTAATCATATGGGTTTGTAAACCCTAAACATTGGATTATTTTTCTTTGTGTTGGATTAATAATCATAGTTATTTTTTGCATTGAAATAAGATTTGTATATTTGATTATGTATTTGCTTGTGTTTACCATAAATACTTGATTTTCCATAATGTGAGTTGGGTTTAACTAGTATTTATTCTTAATGAAATAATGTGTTTGTTTCATTGAGTCTTTTTAAGCTTGTGAGTGTAAAAATGGTAAAACTTGCATGTATTTAGTAAAGGTTATTATATCATTTATATCGTTGATGTGAATCTCAATATGAACACTGTTTTGATTTGCGAGATGATAAACACCTTTCATAGCAAGAAACTATATGTTAGTATTCAGATTGCATATTCGGTAATAAAAATATATTTGAGTGATATTTACATATTTATTGTTAATTGTGGGATTATAAAATTATAGTTGAGTGATCTTTATAATTTTATCGTCATTACTTGCATTGCAATTTGTGATAAGTTGGTAGTTGAGTGATCTTTGCTTGCTTATCATTAGTTGTAAAATTTAAGAAGTGAATTCATATTTGAGTGATCTTTACGGTTCTACTTCTTGAATTTGTATGTTAGTTAATCCAACCGATTGTATTGTTTAGTCATCCAATGTTTAGGGGGAGCATTCCCACGTGATTACGCTTTTCAAGATTGCCTTTCCAAACTTCTTGATCTAATAGTATCTTGGCTGTTGAAATGTGTTATTTGTTCTTGAATCTAAGTTTACTTTTCAAAACTATTATAATCATCACTAACCATTAACTGACGGTTTTATATCAAAATCCACTAATTGTCCCTGAGTTCGACAACTCGAACTTACCTAAGCTATGCTAGGAAACGATAGGTAATACTTGCTTATTTGTCCACTAGTTCAAGTTTAGTTAGTCACATTCTTTTTTATATTAAAACCAAGGTGTGCTAGCGGCACATCATGTATCTTCTACCTTAATAGGTCCAAACAAGTCCATATAGATTAAAAAGATAGGTGAATCAATAGTGAAATTATGTTTAGATTTAAAAGATGACTTCTTTTGTTTATGCTTCTCACAAGTTGAAGAGTTCAGGTGTGAGAGCTTTTTTTAGCATAACCAGTTAAGGTATGCATTTGTCTTGGAGAGAAAACACGTCTTTGTTAATCGATCAGTGGATTTCATGTTTACAATGTATACACCTTTCTTTCTTTGTGCATACATCACAACGTTTCCATGAGGATCTAGTATGTACCCAAGGTGCTTATCAATGTTAACCTTGTAGCCAGCATCACGCAGTTGACTAATACTAACGATATTATGTTTTAGCCCAGATACATAGGCTACTTTGTTGAATATTGTAGCACCAGCTTGGAGTGTACCGTACCCTTTTTTGGATCCTTCGACATTGTCACCAATAGTGACCTTTGCGCCTTGTTTTGGCTTAATGTCACTTAGCAAATGTTTTCAAGCTGTCATGTGGCCAGAGCAGCCACTGTCCAAATGCCAAATTTGATTTCACAAATGGAAACATTAGTTCTTAGGAGATCCCATAATAGAAATGGGTTTATCATCTTCATCAACCATTTTTTGATGGAACACTGATATCAACGTTAATGTTTCCTATGAGTACGATATCAGTTTTGATAATTTCCTGAGTGATATTGTTACTTCCAACATTACTTGGTTGAGCAGTGTTAAAGTCAACAACGTCAATAGGCCTAATGTCCACTACCTCAGTATAATCCTTGGCCATATGAGTTTTCCATCCACACTTATAGCATTTTTTCTCTTTAGGTCTTTTGGAAGAAGAACTTCTAGAAACACATTCTATAGTTTAGTACCAGTCTTGTCAACAAGGTTTGAAAAGTATTGCATTGTTTGAAAGAGACTAATACCTTTCTGGGAAACTTATTTCTAAACTGCCTAGCAATGATATTAAACTTTTCTTTGTTAGCCATAGAGTATGTTTCATTTAAGGAGAACACATCTCCAGAAGTTTTATCTTTAGAAATAATTTCTTTTCCATTTTTGGGTGGATACAGATCAAATACAGGAAGCTTTACAACATTCTGTCCATCCATATTTTTGGAAAACTGATTTCCAAACTTCTCAGGTTTGGCAATGCCTTTTCCTTTGCCTTTATTAAGATTCGATGATCCATGCACAATAGTAGTTGCTGAATCTTTTTTTTGGATTTTATAAAATACTTACTTTCACTCAAAACCAACTTGCTACTATGTTTTGAAAAGTTATTTGTAATCATAGCAGCTTTGCCTGTCACATGGGACTTACCCTTGTTAAAGGCATGATGTTTTCTTTAGGAAAACTTAATGTCAAAATATTCAGCATTAAATAATTTTACAGTTGTATTGCCACTAGTCTTAGCTTCAAAACCCGACTTGTCAACAGATTTAACACTATTACCGTAAACTCGTTCATGTGGGAGTGGTATGCACATAGCAGTGGATTTTGAAGGAGAACTTATCCCATCGTCATGCTTCACAACAGTCTCACATTAACTGCCAGTATTTTGAGGTCTGGCAAACCTATTTGTTGAAGCCATTTTCCCATTTATGTTTTGAATAAATGTACTGGGAAGCTCACCAAGTGTGGAAAGATCAGATTCCAAATTGTTGATCTCAACAATAGAAGCAGTTGTATTAATGTCACCTCCAAGAATTGCTTGCACTTGAGTAGGAGTTTGCTCATTAAAACATTGAGTTACTCTTTTAGAAGAAAAGCACCAAGAGTCTACAATTGTTTGAGATTTAGAGTACTTTAAGTCTGATTCACCTTTCTCTTCTAATAAAAAAATTTTGTGTGTTTTACTTCATCAAGTTCAGTTTTGAACTTATGAAAGTTGACAAATTCAATAGATTTGATTTCAAGTTCATTTTTCAGTTTAGAAATTTCAGACATTAAATTTCCTATTTTTAGCAGCAACTATGAGATCAACATGCAGATAGTCTCTTTTTCATCAAGATTGTAGTCTTTAAAATTTTGTACCTTCTGCATCATGGTAGGATTCCAGTTGTCAGGAGACCTTAAGGCCTCAACTTTTACAAGGTCCTGTTTGAAACTGTTAGGTGAAGGAGCTTCATCATTAGCCATAAAGCAGTTGTTATCCTCTTTATCATACGATGATTTAGACTATTCCCAATTACATGCTTCATCCGTTAATTCCTTCTCCTGGTTGGAAGCCACACAGTCCTCCAATTTCTTCAACTTGGTCATGGCTATAAGATACTTAACCCTATAGCCATCATCCTTATATATCTTGTGAGGTTTGTATGAGGAAGCCAGAGCTATAGAGACACAGTCAACAGCTATGTGGACAACTTTGCCACACTTCTAGCATTCAGCCTTAGTCTTATCGATTGCTTTCTTTTTTTACAGCACCTGATTTCCTTTGTAGCATCCTCTTTCCAAACACTTTATTCTTGTTGTACTTTTTGACAACCATAACAATCATTTTCTCATCATCAAACTCACCAACGTCTTCATCCTCTGATGCATCCTCCAAGTCTTCATCAGCACATTGATAATCAGTTTTGAACACATCACAAACCTAATTCACATGTTGTCTTACTTCAGCCACCAAAGTTGATACATTCTTAGATATTTCCAAAGCATTCCTCTTTTGTAGACTTCACTGTTCATTATTCAGCAAAGATCCATACAGGATTACTAGATCCATGCTTCTGATCTTGCCTAATTTCAAAGTATGGAGGAAAAATAGTTCTTGTCTTCAGGAAGAACATCCAAGAACTTGTTTACCAGAGTTAGACTATCCTTGGTGATCCCAATAGCTTTGACATCATTGATAAGTGCAGTAAACCTGGTGCAGGTTTCAGTATGACTCTCCTTTGGCTTGGAAAGGAACGACTCATGTTGTCTAACAATATTGTTAATCGTGTTATCGAAAGTGATAGTGGGGCATCATAGCAGTAGACAAAGTATCCACATTTCTTTTGTTGTCCTCAACTTCTCCACCTGCTTGAACACATCATCAGGAAGAGAGATCACAATATTGTTCCTCGCCTTTGCATCCAGAGCAACTAAGTTCTTGTCTTCTTCATACCATTGAGCCTTTGCCTTCTAAATAGTTATAGCCTTAGGAACAACACCTTCTATAATAGGGGTGATGGTAGTGACAAAGGTAGGCACAAAAGGACCTTCCATCACTATTTCTAGAAGTTGCACATCTAGATTCTCTAAATAGAGCATCATCCTACACTTCTAACTAGAGAAGTTTTGGTGGTTGAACTTGGGGTTTTGGCCATAGAGTCATTGTCATAGTAGGATGAGGAGTTTAAAGCAAAGTTGTCCATGGTGGGAATATAGGAAGTAATTTAAGAGATCTAGAGTTAACACACACTCTATCTTCTCTAATACTAGTTGTACATCCCAAAAGATTATCCCAAGTATCTCAAGGGTAACTATAGAAGGGGGTGAACAAAGTTTCAACAAAATCACACAGATTTTTCTCAATGTTAGTATGTTTATATTAACAAATATGTTAAGTTTACAAACAAGTTCAGATTGTAGAAAGATCAAAACTGAGATGACAGAATGACCAACAGATCACACTAGTCTAAGACACACTCAAACTTGTTACAGGACACAATTGAACAGCTTTGGGAACAGTGGACAACTATAAGGAATAGATCACTAGTAACAGCTTAGACACACTAGCTTTATCACTCAATTTTGAAATGAAATGTGCATGCATGAAAAACACAAATTCTTTTGGCATTCAGGTTCTTGTGATTGCTTTCTTTCTCTCTCCTTGAAAGCTTCCCTTTGATAGTCACACAGAGAATCCTTGGGAAGCTTCAACATTGGTTGTAAAGAAATTGGGAATGTCTCACAAGGAGACATATTTTCTTTTCTGCATCAAGACAATTGACAAAAGTAGCTATGCCTTCTCACTGCAGAATCATTGTCTTTTTATTTTTGTTCTGTCATTTCTAACTTTACCCCAAAGAACAAAGTCAGCTTGTAACATTTATTCTTCTTTGTAGAACCATTTTTATATAAGAAATAGTCTGTTACCAATTTCGGATTTCTGTGTGTCTTCATGTTACAGAATAGCTTTAGTAGAGTCGTAGCAGTTCTATTTTTCCACTTTATCTCGAATCTTTAGGTCAATCCCAATGTTCAAAACATTACACGATGACTTGGAATATGTGTTAAACCTGTTGACAAAGAACAGACCACTTAACTATGTCAAACCTATCCAACAGACATGAAAAGCTTAGACATAAACTGTTAAACATGTTCAACTGATTAGGATAGTTTTGACATACTTCTAGGTTACGACTTATGTAATAGTGTAAAATAGACTTAGGCTTAGTATTGTAAATTATCACAATGATTGATTGAGGCATTTAAACAGCCAAACAATCTCCCCTAGGTGTATCAAATAGTTTTGATCAAAGACCTCCTCCTAAGATAGAGAACAAGTTTGATTGAGGCCATTTTGTGCATAACACTTACCTAGTTAGCTGAGGTATATTACAACTTGGCTTTCTTAGTGCAAAACCTTGTTCGTTCTAGACTTATTACCAAACCTGTTACTACCCCACCCACTTAATTTGTCCCTTTGGGCATGCTTAGTGTTGATGGCCTCTGTGCCATCTCCTTCAAAAGGAGAGAAGAAGTTTACCTCAAAGGCTAAGGGGGATAAATATTCCTCCAAGTCTAAGGGGGAGAAATTTCGTCTCCTTTAAGGTTTTGCACTAATAACTTTATCTATTGCAGGTATATCACATGATCCCAAGACTGCTGAGCCTACTCATGTTGAGCTCCCAAGCCCTGCACCATTTAATATCAATTGGTTTTCAATAATAATATATAATATTATTATTCTTTTGTTTTAATCAAACCTCTTAGTTGTGCTCATCGATGAGACCACTGAGTGTTTTATGAATATAGTCATGTTGTAGTAGCAATATTATCTTAACAAACAATATCCAACATAAGGTGTTGCCCATTTTTTCATGATGGCACATTTCTATCAGACATTTTCTATACCTGCTTGCCTTGGCTACTTTTTGCTTATGCTATGCTATTACATTGCTATCATTGTTATTCATCATTATGTTGAAGACTTATTTGCCAAGACTATGCTTACTACTGCTTGCCCAAGCGAAGCATGTGATAAAGCTTACTCCGGTGTTACCAAGATTGCTTTACTGGTAGCTAGCTTAGCATGTGGTTGATCTCCACAAATGTGTGTGTTTGGGTTTGACGTCATCCTATTCGTAAAGACTTTGTCTCATCAGCGATGAACAATGACAAACTATTATGTAAATCGCGTATGTTGACTAAAGACTTAGCTTTATTTTCTAATCATAAATACTCAGATACTGTAAAATCTATAAACTAAATAATTCATTGCTTAATAATTTTAAAGGAGAAGGTAAAGCCCTTGCTGGACCAAGTTCCTAGGTTCAGACATTCAAAAGCTTGATGTTTTTAGATTACTACACAACACTTTGTGGTACTTAGCAGCAATTTACAAGCTTTGGAAAGTTAGGTAGTTGTTGTTGTAATAGATAATGTTATGTTATCATTAGATGAAATTTACCTTAACTACAAAAAAATGGTCTTCAGCGACACAGTCAGCGACATTTTTAGCGACGTATTTCATGGCATTGATATCTTTAGTGATGTTAAAGGAGGCGTTTGTCACACCCCGTTACCCCGGTTGGCAACGAAGCGCGACGCCGCGGAAGCGTAACCATAATCATAATGAACGACCACTATATGGACGTTTTCAAAATACATCGGCGTAACTTTAAAAGATATAAATGTTTTACAAAACCCAAAATGATAAAGAGAGGTTCGCAAGATACAGAGATTTAAATTCATAATGAAATCATCCAAAATAATGCAAATAAATCTCCGATGGTTTGAAACTGAGTGCGACTCCTTAAATGCGGAAGCTTGAAAATACTACCGATGTGATGACTTGCCTTAATTTCCTGAAAATACATGCTAAAATACGTCAACAAAATTGTTGGTGAGCTCATAGGTTTACACGTAAATCTGACTTGTATGGACAACAATAATAGAGATTGAATTTATAAAATCATAAATTCCTTGTTATGTATTACATATAACCATCACGCAACCGAAGCTTAATTTAAAATGAGTTTGCCCTGTGCAGTATTCCCATACGTAATACCGTGTGTTGAATATATATGCACCCGCTGTTAGCCAACCCGACTAACCCGAGTGGGGGACATGACTCCCAATAGATCTATCCACAATATATTCGCGCTTACAAATAAATGCAATTAACGGTTCATGATATCAGGACTAATGGAACCACATGTGTAATACATAATAGAAATGAAGATATTCTCGTGTCCATATAAAAACGAAGCATTTATTTCATCCCCAAAACATAACAGTGTGAAAATAGGGCTATGAGAACTCACCGGGATTGCGATGGCAAAAATCTAGCGTAAAAAGCTTTTAGCGTAAATGGATGGATGATGCGTTGGGTGAGTTTAATCGAGTCCTAAATGATAATAAGGACTTAATATCTCTAATATATGATGATATATATATTTATATATTTTTATGTCTTAAATCACCCAACATTACAAGTTTATAAATAAAATTAGCTTAAAACGTCAAGTTTATATATATATAATTTTCCAGCTTTTTCGGAGGTTTTTCGGCCTACTTTGAGGTTGTTTTTGACCAAGCTCCAAAATGTTTTAGACTTTGGTTTTCTAGGACATTAAACTACTATATACAAAGAATTTTAGAATCAAGAACGGCCATTTTTCGAGATGTTTAGGTTGGTGAAAAAGCTCGTTAAAAACCCTATGTTGGCCATTTTTGAGCTGTCAAACTTTCGGTTTCCCAAATAATTTCTGGAGGTCTTAAACTCCAAAATAAATTATGAAAAATTCCAGATCTATAGTTAAGACATAGATCTAACTTTTGAGACAAGAATCAACTCATTTCGTTGAGTTATGAATTAGTTATGATTTTTCAAAGTCGATATAAATTTTCTGCCGAAAATCCGCAGTTTTATAAACTTGAAACAACTTATGATTCTTGTTGTTTATTCAAAGACTACTTGTATAAAAGTTGTAAAAGTTATATAACACATATATAACACATGTTTTCATAATATTAACATGTTTATAATGTGTTCATATATTCATATGCACATTTAAGAAACAACTTAAAAATAAAAACTAGAAACTTATAAACTTGAGTTTTTATGAAACTTGTTGTTGTTGGTGATTATATATATTATGCAAGACTTATATAAACATAAATATAAGATGAAATAAGTTAGTATTTACTTACTTTGAAGTATTTGGAATATGGTTTTGAGTAGAAGTTGAAATCTTTGCAAGACTTGCACAAAAACACTTGAATTTCTTGAAGAACATTTGAAGAACACTTGAATGCAAACATTTGTGATGTGTGTGTGTATAGATCCGGTTTTTAGAGAAGAAAATGAGAGGTTTTTGTTGTTTGAAGTGTGGAAAATAAGTGAGAAATGAGGTCTTATTTATAGGCAAAGTGTTTGGTCTTTCAAATGATGAAAGACATGGAAAGTAGGAGGTTGTGTGCACTTTTTAAACAAAATGATTGTGTTTAAAGTAATATTAAAAAAATAGAAGTCAACCCCTAATTGGCACATGCCTATGGCTGACCATACATGTATTATACATGTATTTTCATTTTTTTTGTATAAAAGTATTTAGAAATGTATTCTTGTATTCCCTTTTCTTGTAATTTCATAAATACTTATGGATGCATTGTTTTAATAAATTGTTTTAGTCTTGCATAATTAATATTAAGTAATTGTATTAGTGTTTGATTAGTGTCACTAATCATAATTTAATTATGTACTTAGTTGAATTAATCCCTCATATCGTAAATCGATCGGATTAATTGATTTCCCGATTTATCGCACCGATGAATTTGATTCTAATTGAGTTGAATTTTCTAATAAACCTTGTTAATCACTTGATTAATTTCTAATGACCACTTATTAGGCTATAATTGGCTATTAAATACAGATTAGGTCATTGTTGCTAACCTAGGTTTAGTGCCGGATGTTACAGTCTCCCCCTGTTAAGGGAATTTCGTCCCGAAATTAGCTCGTGTTCTCCACTGCTTGAGTATTTGAGAACAGCTGAGGGTATTTTTCTCGGAACTGATCTTCGCGTTCCCACATAAACTTAGGACCTCACTTAGAGTTTCATCTGACTTTTATTATCCGGATCCGACTGTGCTTTAGTTTCTTGACTTCTCGGTCCATGATTTCAACCGTCTCTTTGATGAAGCGAAGTTTATCAGTTAGTTAGATCTCTCCTAAGAGGTAACAAGTGTCTCCTCTAACAAACACTTCGTCTTATTTGATACATGGAAGGTATTGTGCATGCTACTAAGCTCTGGTGGTAACTCTAAATGATAAGCTACGAGTCCAATTCCCTTTAAGACTTTGTATTACCAATGTATCGAGGGTTTACTTATCCTTGTTTCCCAAATCGTAACACGCCCTTCCATGGCAAGACTTTCATAAGTAATTGTTCTCCTAATTAGAACTCAAGGGATTTTCTATTTTCATCTGCATAACTTTCTTACCATCACAGGCAACTTTTAGTCAGTTCCATATCTGTACTATCCTTTTGGTAGTTTCGTGAATGGTCTTAGGGCCAGTGATTTGGCTATTTCCTACTTCTACCCAACAAATCGGCGATCGACACTTTTGCCTGTAGAGGGCCTCAAACGGAGCAACTTTAATACTCGAGTGATAGCTATTGTAGTTAATAATTCCACTAAGGCAATTGAGTATCCATTACACAGGCTCTTAATGTGTGTTCTAGGGTTTGGATCGTTCTATTATTCTGACCATTGGTCTGAGGGTGATATGTGGTACTCATGTCCTAGTTTGTATCCAAAGCTTGCAGTAATAATTGCCAATAGTCTAGATGTAAATCTGCTATTCGTATCCGAAATGATTTAAATAGGCACTCCGTGTCCGGAGACGACTTCCTTGAGGTACGTTTGGACTAGCTTATTCATTCTGTTGTTCTCCTTGATTGGTAGGAATGTGCGGATTTTGTTAGGCGGTCGACTAATACTCAAATGGTTTGCTTATGTTTGTCTTAACTTTGGAGCATGTTAGGAATTTGTTGACGTATGTGGCAATGTCATCCTTCATGTTAGGCCACCCGTACAGCTTCTTAAGGTCATGATACATTTTATCGGATCCGGGGTGAACGACATATCTTAATTTGTGTCCTTCATCCATAGTCAGCTTTCTTATTCCACCAAACAGAGTAATCAGATTCTATTCATGAAATATCGATTCTTACTAGCCCTTATCCTAAACTATTTGTCCACTTGTTCTCTTAACTGCTTAGCTCATTAGTTTTCCTCAGGTGATAACGAATTTTCACGGTTGCAATTACTTATTAGTTCCATCCAACGGTACTACTTCGTATTCGACTCCTTCTGGTTCAAGATGTGTTGCAGGCTCTTATGGTCTGTGAATACATTAACACTTCATACCGTACAACTAATGTCTCCAAGGATAAAGACTACTGCTTCAAGATCCAGATCATGTGTTGTGTAAATCACCTAGAGAACCTTAAGTTTTTCATAAAGTATAAGTTATGACCCTATCTTTCTATATCAACCCATTGTGTGAAGCATCACAGTAATCTACAAATTTCCTGCTTCTCTCGGATAAAATAAGCGCGCTACACAGGTTGTGCTTTAGTAACTGATATGATGTCTCCTGATCCTCGCCTAAATCATACTTAATGTCTTTTCGAGTCAGTTTTGTTAGAGCTCTGGTGAACTTTGAGAAATTTTTGATAATTGCTTATAATAAGTGGCAGGTCTTAAGGACCGTCGTATCTTTATGGTAGTTCTAAGAGTTAACCAATTTCTGATAGTCTCGATCTTGGCGGGGTCAACTTGGATTCCTTTACTATTGATCACGTGACCGAGAAATCTTACCTATCTTAGTCAAAAGTCAAACTTAGAAAGCTTGGCATATAGTTGTTCTTTCTTCAACAACTCTAGAATCAGTCTTAAATGTTTGCTCGTGCTCCTCCTTGTTTCGTGAGTAGATTAAGAAGTCATTCAAGAATACAATCACGAATTTGTCTAGATAAGGTTTGCACACCTGATGAGGTCTATGAGTATCCTTGGGGCACTGGTTAATCCCAACGGCATTAATAGGAATTTATGATGACCGAAACGGAATCTGAAGACTGTCTTTGGAATATCTTTCTTGCAAACTCTAACCTGATGATAACCAGACCTTAGGTCGATCTTCTAATAGAAGCTTAATTCTTGAAGTTTGGTCAAACAAGTCATTGATCCTTGTGAGCGGGTGTTGGTTCTTTTAGTTTATCTAGCTCTTAGTAATTGATGCACATTCTGAAGGTTCCATTCTTCTTCTTTATGAACAAAACTGGAGCTCCTCTAAAGCGAGGAACTCGTTTTGATAAACCTTTTATCTAAGAGCTACTACAGTTGGTTGGACGATTCTTACACTATGATGGGGCTAATCGGCATGGTGCTCGACCCACTGGTACCGCACCTGATATTAGGCCGATTTTTTTGAATCTGACTTGCCTCTATGCTGGGAGTTCAGGTAAGTGTTCTGGAAAAACTTTGGCGTAACCATAAATAATAAGAATATTTTCGAGCCTCTTTCCCTTTGGCTCCCTCTCTATCAACACTTCAGGGTCCTAATGCTAGAGATGATGCTTACTTTGGTATTTCTTGCTTTGCCTTGGACAGTAAGGACCTTCTTATTGGCTAAAGGTATATGAACCGTCTTCTTGTTGCACACTACTTCCACATGATTTTTCGATAGTCAATCCATGCCTATGACCACGTCAAAATTTCTCAGTTTGACGGGCATCAAGTCTGTTTCAAAGAGTCGGCCTACTAATTCTAATGAGCATCCTCGACTTATATTATTTGTCTTAAGCGTCTCACTGTCATCAACCTCAATAGCATAAGTAGCACTTAATGGAATTTATCTGCTTAGTGAACTTAGTGGATATAAAGCTCCTATCACCACCAGTATCAAATAGTAGAAATGCATAAGTGGTATCTAATGGGGTAAGAGGATAAGTCTACGGGTTTGAAATTTTTTAGGCAGATAGTCACAGCTTTATCTTCTCCTACGCAGAGTTGTAGTTAAAACTTAATTCCTCATAAAAGTTCTTGATACTTAATCTTTGTATATGATATGGTCAGAATTTTCTGATAAATTCTTAAGCCTTATTTACCTAAGATATATCAGATAGTCTAGCCTAGATAAATACTATAAAATGGTAGAATGGTACTAAGTATGAGATGCTTCTGGGTTTTCCTCGTACTCCAGAGTGTTAAGTCGTTGGGTTAGTTCTACATTACGGGCTTTGCGCTCTGCTAGGCGCTGTCACAATTTGTCTATTCCGACTTGTTGAATCGCTTGGGTGTTCTGGTTGTCCCAAGGTATATTGAGGATTTGTATTGCCTCCAGCTTAATCCTTGCAAAGATCTCACTGACCTCTTGGTGGATTTTGTCGAAATTGGAGGTCGTGTCTGGCGGCCCTTGCCACCAACAGAGGCATCATTTGTTACGTAGGTTTCTGGGTAAGTGTCAGCACTTGAGAGGAAGATGGTGTTCCAACTTCAAACTGGTTTTCGATCCCTTCCTCATTTCTCCCCTCTTGGAGAGTGTGAGGCATCCATCCCCACTGTCTAACGTTCGCCTATCGTTACAGTTGTGGGCTTGGCTGATGAGTAGGTACCGGGATAGACTCCCGTTTTGCTAGTCACACCCTTTTCCTAGGGGTGAACTTCCTTAATGGTCCATTGGGATGGCTTCAGAGTAGGGTGTAGGGTGGCATATGTGGTGGTGATGGTAGAGCAATTTGTGTTGCAGGGCTACAATTGCCCTCCTTGTGCTTTGACGAGTCCATTACATCGTCATTGATTTAGTATGGGTGGTTTCCCGATCCAAAGTATACCCCAGTGTCACCTTGGCTTCTATGTTCCATGGGTGAGAATTCATCCTCTGAGTCAAAGAGGATAATAACCATATTGTTCGACATGTTATTGTCATCAGGGTCCATATATGTGTTCACAGTTCTTGAAGAAAACTTAGTTTTGTAACAGTTATAGTCTAGGTACTAATGCAACCTAGTTCACTATAACTATGGCTCTGATACCAATCTGTCACACCCCGTTACCCCGGTTGGCAACGAAGCGCGACGTCGCGGAAGCGTAACCATAATCATAATGAACGACCACTATATGGACGTTTTCAAAATACATCGGCGTAACTTTAAAAGATATAAATGTTTTACAAAACCCAAAATGATAAAGAGAGGTTCGCAAGATACAGAGATTTAAATTCATAATGAAATCATCCAAAATAATGCAAATAAATCTCCGATGGTTTGAAACTGAGTGCGACTCCTTAAATGCGGAAGCTTGAAAATACTACCGATGTGATGACTTGCCTTAATTTCCTCAAAATACATGCTAAAATACGTCAACAAAATTGTTGGTGAGCTCATAGGTTTACACGTAAATCTGACTTGTATGGACAACAATAATAGAGATTGAATTTATAAAATCATAAATTCCTTGTTATGTATTACATATAACCATCATGCAACCGAAGCTTAATTTAAAATGAGTTTGCCCTGTGCAGTATTCCCATACGTAATACCGTGTGTTGAATATATATGCACCCGCTGTTAGCCAACCCGACTAACCCGAGTGGGGGACATGACTCCCAATAGATCTATCCACAATATATTCGCGCTTACAAATAAATGCAATTAACGGTTCATGATATCAGGACTAATGGAACCACATGTGTAATACATAATAGAAATGAAGATATTCTCGTGTCCATATAAAAACGAAGTATGTATTTCATCCCCAAAACATAACAGTGTGAAAATAGGGGCTATGAGAACTCACCGGGATTGCGATGGCAAAAATCTAGCGTAAAAAGCTTTTAGCGTAAATGGATGGATGATGCGTCGGGTGAGTTTAATCGAGTCCTAAATGATAATAAGGACTTAATATCTCTAATATATGATGATATATATATTTATAGATTTTTATATCTTAAATCACCAACATTACAAGTTTATAAATAAAATTCGCTTAAAACGTCAAGTTTATATATATATAATTTTCGAGCTTTTTCGGAGGTTTTTCGGCCTACTTTGAGGTTGTTTTTGACCAGGCTCCAAAATGTTTTAGACTTTGGTTTTCTAGGACATTAAACTACTATATACAAAGGATATTTAGAATCAAGAACGGCCATTTGTCGAGATGTTTAGGTTGGTGAAAAAGCTCGTTAAAAACCCTATGTTGGCCATTTTTGAGCTGTCAAACTTTCGGTTTCCCAAATAATTTCTGGAGGTCTTAAACTCCAAAATAAATTATGAAAATTTCCAGATCTATAGTTAAGACATAGATCTAACTTTCGTTGAGTTATGAATTAGTTATGATTTTTCAAAGTCGATATAAATTTTCTGCCGAAAATCCGCAGTTTTATAACTTGAAACCACTTATGATTGTTGTTGTTTATTCAAAGACTACTTGTATAAAAGTTGTAAAAGTTATATAACACATATATAACACATGTTTTAATAATATTAACATGTCTATAATGTGTTCATATATTCATATGCACATTTAAAGAAACAACTTAAAAATAAAAACTAGAAACTTATAAACTTGAGTTTTTATGAAACTTGTTGTTGTTGGTGATTATATATATTATGCAAGACTTATATAAACATAAATATAAGATGAAATAAGTTAGTATTTACTTACTATGAAGTATTTGGAATATGGTTTTGAGTAGAAGTTGAAATCTTTGCAAGACTTGCACAAAAACACTTGAATTTCTTGAAGAACATTTGAAGAACACTTGAATGCAAACATTTGTGATGTGTGTGTGTATAGATCCGGTTTTTAGAGAAGAAAAGGAGAGGTTTTTGTTGTTTGAAGTGTGGAAAATAAGTGAGAAATGAGGTCTTATTTATAGGCAAAGTGTTTGGTCTTTCAAATGATGAAAGACATGGAAAGTAGGAGGTTGTGTGCACTTTTTAAACAAAATGATTGTGTTTAAAGTAATATTAAAAAAATAGAAGTCAACCCCTAATTGGCACATGCCTATGGCTGGCCATACATGTAATATACATGTATTTTCATTTTTTTTTTTGTATAAAAGTATTTAGAAATGTATTCTTGTATTTCCCTTTTTCTTGTAAATTCATAAATACTTATGGATGCATTGTTTTAATAAATTGTTTTAGTCTTGCGTAATTAATATTAAGTAATTGTATTAGTGTTTGATTAGTGTCACTAATCATAATTTAATTATGTACTTAGTTGAATTAATCCCTCATATCGTAAATCGATCGGATTAATTGATTTCCCGATTTATCGCACCGATGAATTTGATTCTAATTGAGTTGAATTTTCTAATAAACCTTGTTAATCACTTGATTAATTTCTAATGACCACGTATTAGGCTATAATTGGCTATTAAATACATATTAGGTCATTGTTGCTAACCTGGGTTTAGTGCCGGATGTTACAGTGTTGCTATAAATACGTCCCAGATTTTAGTGACATCAAAAGGCACGTCGCTACAATTTTTGACACCTCTAGCGACTTCGGGTAAAAGTGTCGCTATCTTGAGTTATGTCACTATTAGTGTCATTGTTTGTATCGCTGTTCTTGAATTATTAAACTAGTTGTGTTGTAATCTGTGTCACTGCTATCGAATGTTGCTACTAGTTGAATCACGATTTGTGTTGCTATTTTTAAATAATGTTGCTAGTTGAGTTATTGTTTATGTCATTAATCTTAAATGACTTTGCTACTTAAGTAGCTATATGTGTCACTGTTAACGAAGGTTGTTGCTGATGACATTATTGTTTGTGTCACTGTTCTTGAATAATGCTGCTAGTTGTGTTGCTATCTATGTCTCTATTATTGAATGTTTTCGCTAGTTGCATCACTATTTATGTTGCTATATTTAAATGATGTCGCTAGTTGAGTTGTTATATGTCATCATATCTGTCACTATTATTAAATGATGTAGCTAATTGTGTTATTGTTTGCACCGCTATTATTGATTAATGTTGCAATATGTGTCGCTATTCTGGAGCGATGTCACTACTCATGTTACAACATTTGTCGCTATACTTGATTTATGTCAGTATGTGTGCCGCTATTTGAGTCATTGATTTAAATGATGTTGCTAATTATTATTTTTCTAATAATGTTGCTCTTTTATACCAAATTATCATAATTATATTATTGACAATTACGTTTTATCAAAACTAAAATTGAGGAAATTTATTGTTTATTTATTTCATCAAACTATATTATTAACAATTATTTTTTCATTAAAAAGTAGGTTATTTGTACTCAAAACAACAAAATTGTTTTATATCAACTAAACTATGTGTGCTCTTCTTTGCCGATATTGGAGAACGTCTAGAAGTCTTTCAGTGGCCTTTTGCATCTCTAGAGTCACCGTGTTGGAGATTGTTGCTTAATTCTGCGCATAAAGCTCCGAAAGCTTTTTGATTCAACAATGTTGAACATATGTTGAACTTCAAAGTCAATCTTTGTGTCCCATTTGAACTTTTCATGTTTGTTAAAACAATAAACAAAGTTATGTTTGAAGGAGGGCTATATATATATATATATATATATATATATATATATATATATATATATATATATATATATATATATATATATATATATATACTAGTAGGATACCCGCGCAAAGCGGCGCAGGAGACAAATAATTGCATCTAATAACATGTTTGTTTAGTGGCAGAGTATAAAAAAAACAAAGAATGTGTTTGTTTATGTATTAATGTGTTTCGTGAGAAGAGATGGAATATAATTTTAATTGTTTGGCTATTAGTTTATGTTCGTGATAGTTGGTATGAAGAGTTATTTAAAAAATTGTTTTAGAAACGTTTATGACTCATTTATTATCGATTTTAAGACCCGAATTGTCACACCCTGCTACCCCGGTTGGCAGCGAGGCACGACGAGTGCGGAAGCGTGACCATAATCATAACGAACGACCACTATATGGACGTTTTCAGAAAATATATTGATTTAACTTTGAAATAAGGAATGTTTTACAAACCAACATGAAATGTAAATAGTTCACAAAGTACAGAGATTTGAATACATAATTTAAAAGATTTATAATAATGCAAATAAATCTCTATTGGTTGATGAAAATATTGCGACTCCAAAATAGGGGGAAGTCTCAGGTTGCTTCCGATGAATGTGCATGTCTTAATTACCTGAAAATACATGCTAAAATACGTCAACAATTTGTTGGTGAGTTCATAGGTTTACACGAAAAGACAAATTGTATGGACATTAGCAGATGAGTTGAATTTATAAAAACATAAATTCCGTGTATGTATTACATAAACCATCATGCAACCGAAGCTTAATTAAATGAGTTTTCCCTGTGCAGTATCCCTGACTGTAATACCGTGTGCTAAATATATATGCATTCCACTTTTAGCCGGTAAACTAACCCGAATGGAGGACATGACTCCCGATAGATCTATCCACGATATATTTGCGCTTACAAATAAATGTACCTAACGGTTCATGATATAAGGGCTGATGGATCCACACACACATGTGTACTACATATAAGAAATTCCATATGAAAATAGTGCATGTATCCCCACCCCAATAGATAGTGAAAATAGGGGCTATGAAGACTCACCTTTGTTGATTTCGTTGATGTTTTGATCTGAGTTGAAAATGTGATTACAGTGCCGAAACTCGAGTATAACCTATGATTTTCAGTGTACGAGTTAATGTTGTTACTGTATGGGTCCTCGGATATTTTTACAAAGTATGTATGAGCTTTTATATTTATCCATAAGTCTACTATTTATTTTAAATGGCATGTCGTATTAATATAAAAATGTTGTTGATAGATATATTTTTAGAAAATATATCTATTTAATTTTTCCTTTGGTTTTAACCTGATTTTGTTGAGCATATATATATATATATATATATATATATATATATATATATATATATAGGTTCAAATGATAACCACTAGTTTTGCGGAGTACCGGAGGTACCTCGCTTAAAACCATTGTTTTTGAAAAAATTTTTCATAATCATGTTTAAAATAATAATATAAGACTACTTGCAAAAAATCACACATAAACACACACTATAACTATGTGAAACATGCAAGTTCACATGAACTGCACTGTTGAGAATGCAAGTTCACAGCTAAGCATGTTCACATGAATTTTTTCATGTTCACATGACTTTTAAGACGCTAGGAAGTGTGAATGCGTGTAATTCTTTTACAAATAGGTTTATATTATTTGTATCTATATGAATATGAAAAAAATTTAAAAAAAAAAATTTTTCGGAGCATGTTCACATCTAAAACTCGTGTGTTCACAGGTACTCACGGTACTTTGCATTTTTTAGGTACCACACGAACCATATTCTATATATATATATATATATATTTGCAAGGTTATGAACCACTAAGTTCGTGAAATTATTTGAAACATTCATATGTTCTACGAAAATTTATATATGTGTTTAAACTCGGTATTTGTATAAAATATTGTATGATGATATTTGCATGTTCATTATCATGCAAAAATAAAATAAGTTTAAAATAAAGAAATACTTACTGAGGGTTTTCTTGAAAGGTGATGAACACTTTGAAATTTTAAGAGGGAGAAGGGAAACTTTTATTGTATTATTGTCTGTGTATATTAAATGAGGCCGATGGCCTCTATCATAGAGGTAAAATGGATTTTTTAAAAATGACAATAATAAATAAAATGAATGTCATGATGTAAAATAAAAGTGATTCCGGTTGAGTGTTAGACATAAAAGTGATGGTTGACCGTAAAGTTTGAGAAATGATTGTGTTTTGTATGGATTTTAATAATAAAATAATAGAAAGTCAAAAGCTAGTAGTCCTTTAAAGGACAACCGGCTTCTAGATTTGATAAGTGAGTGCGGCTTTCCTATTATTTTATTACTATTTTGTACAAAAGTGTACAAAAATGTGCCAAAATTATTTAACCTTATTTTTAAATTTCCTTTTGAAAGTATATGATTTTCCAGACTTCGAAAATATTTTTGGAAATCAAACTCGATTCAAGTGTGAATCGAGTTTGTTAGTGTGTTTCGAGTTTCATCCAATGATAATCGAGTTTTATTGTAGTTTCATTCAAGATTCAAGCATATGTTTTTCGAGTTTGAAAGCAGTTCTTTTCGAGTTTTAAGAAGTGTAATTCGAGTTTGTTGCTAGTGTATATCGAGTTTCAGTCTATTGCTTTCAAGTTTCACTTAACTTAATTCGAGTTTAACTTAGAATGAATCGAGTTAATCATGTTTTATCCGAGTTGGTTCCTTTATGCATTGAGTTTCGCACTTTAATCATTCGAGTATGGCCTAAGACTTATGAAAATTTAATTTTTAACATTTTTCCTAAGTCTTAATCAATTTTCACATTAATATCTGATCAATTTAAATTAAAATTTACTTGATTTTGAGCCAGTTGTTACAGTCTCCCCCTGTTAAGAGAATTTCGTCCCAAAATTCAGTTCGTGCTTGTCGATGCTGGGGTGTCTGCGAACAGTTGAGGGTATTTGGCTCGGAACTGATCTTCGTGTTCCCAAGTAAACTCCGGACCACGCTTAGATTCCCATCTAACCTTTATTATTGGTATCCGATTGTGTTTTAGTTTCTTGACTTCTCGGTCCATTATTTCTACAGGTTGCTCCACAAAGTGCAACTGATCATCCAATTGTAACTCATCCATTGGTATGACGAGCGTCTCATCGGACATACACTTTTTCAGGTTGGAGACGTGAAAGCCATTATGTACATTGCTGAGTTCTGGGGGTAGGTCGAGTCGGTAGGCTACCCGGCCAATCCTATTGGAAATCTTAAACGACCCGATATAGCGAGAATTGAGCTTTCCTCGTTTCCCAAAACGAATTACACCTTTCCAAGGCGAGACTTTGAGCATTACTTGGTCTCCCTCTTGCAATTCCAAGTCTTTCTTTCTGATATCCGCATAACTCTTCTGCCTATCCTGGGCTATCTTTAATCGGCTCCGAATCTGAATTATCTTTTCGGTAGTCTCATGAATGATCTCGGGACCGGTGATCTGGCTATCTCCTACCTCAACCCAACAAATCGGTGATCGACACTTTCTCCCATACGGTGCCTCGAATGGAGCAGCCTTAATGCTCGAGTGATAGCTATTGTTGTAGGAGAGTTCGACTAACGGTAGGTGTCTGTCCCAACTCTTGCCGAAATCAATCACATGCCCTTAGCATATCCTCTAACGTCTAGATGGTCCTTTCACTTTGACCGTCGGTTTGCGGATGGTAAGTTGTATTCATATCTAAACGCGTACCCAATGCTTCTAGTAATGATTGCCAGAAACGTGACATAAATCGGCTGTCTCTATCCGATATGAACGATACAGAGACTCCATTCCTTGAGACAACTTCTTTAAGATAGATTCGAGTTAACTTATCCATCTTATCAGTCTCCTTGATCAGCAAGAAGTGTGCAGTCTTTGTTAGTCAATTCACAAGCACCCAAATGGTGTCAAAACCACCTGATGTTTTTGGCAATTTAGTTATGAAGTCCATAGTTATGTTCTCCCACTTCCACTGGGGTATCTCTGGTGGTACCAATAGCCCTGATAGTTTCTGGTGCTCGGCCTTAACCTTTAAGCAGGTTAAGCACTTGCTCACATACGTAGCAATGTTGACCTTCATGTTCAGCCACCAGTATAAGTCTTTTAAATCATGGTACATCTTGTCGAATCCTGGATGAATAGCATACCCAGTCTTATGCCCTTCATTCTTAGTCCTCCGATCTTCGGAAGCCAAATACGGTTCATGAAGTATTGGCATCCGACGGTCTTGGTTTCAAACTGCTTGTTCATGCCTCTTCATCCAGTAGGTTTTCATCCTTGACTGCTTCTTTCTGTGCCTTGAAAATCTGAGAATTTAGGTTTGACTGGATTGTCACAACCAAAGCTCGGACCCTCAAAGGCTTAACCCGTTCCTTTCGGCTCAAGGCATCAGCTACACGTTTGCCTTGCCCGGGTGATAACGGATCTCGCAGTCGTAATCGCTTAGCAGTTCAACCCAGCTCCATTGCCACATGTTCAACTCCTTTTGGTCCAGAATGTGCTGAAGGCTCTTATGATCCGTGAATGACGTGCACTTTGTCCCGTAAAGGTAGTGCCTCCATATTTTAAGAGAAAATACCACTGCTCCGAGCTCTAAGTCGTGAGTCGTATAGTTCACCTCGTGGACTTTGAGTTGTCGTGATGCGTAAGCGATGACTTTATCCTTCTGAATTAACATACAACCTAGCCCGTTGTGTGAGGCATCGCAGTAGACCACAAAGTTTTCTATCCCCTCAGGCAGGGATAGAATAGGTGCACTACACAATCTTTGCTTCAATACTTTGAATGACGTCTCCTGGTTTTCACCCCAGATTTACTTCACATCCTTCCGAGTTAATTCCGTTAGCGAACTAGCTATCTTAGAGAAGTTTTTGATAAATCGTCTATAATAACTGCCAAGGCCTAGAAACTGACGGATTTCCGTTGGAGTTCTAGGTGTTGCCCAGTTCTTAACAGCCTCGATTTTCGACGGGTCTACTTGAATTCCTTGGATATTGATCACATGTCCTAAAAATTTGACTTCTCGTAGCAAAAATTCACACTTAGAGAGTTTGGCGTACAACTGTTCTTTCTCTAGTAGTTCTAGGATTATCTTCAAATGTTGCTCGTGCTCCTCTTGGCTTCGGGAGTATATACGGATATCGTCTATGAACACTATTACAAATTTATCCAAGTAGGATTTACACACTCGATTCATAAGGTCCATGAATACAGCTGGCGCGTTGGATAAGTCGAATGGCATCATCTAGAATTCGTGATGTCCATAAGGAGTTCTGAAGCCGTCTTCGGAATATCCTCGTCCGTACCTTAATCTGGTGATATCCTGACCGTAGATCAATCTTTGAATAAAAGCTAGATCTGTGCAGTTGATCAAATAGTTCGTCGATTCTGTGGAGAGGGTATCGGTTGTTGACGGTTAACTTGTTTAGCTCGCGATAGTCTATGCACATTCTAAAGGATCCATCCTTCTTTTTCACAAATAGGATCGGAGCTCCCCAAGGTGAGGAACTTGGTCGAATGAATCCTTTATCCATCAGCTCTTGCAATTGATTCGATAACTCTTGCATTTCAGAAGGGGCGAGACAGTACGGTGCTTTTGCAACAGGTGCAGCTCCAGGCACCAAGTCGATTTTAAATTCCACTTGCCTAGCTGGCGGAACCCAGGAAAGTCCTCAAAGGAAGACTCCCGGGTAGTCACAAACCACCGGATTTTCTTCGAGTCGTTTCTCTTTCGACTTCTTTCCTACCATTTGAACCAACACTGCATGGCAACCTTTCCATAGACATTTCAATGTTCTTAAACCGGATATGACTTTCAACTGGCGGTTCTTTCTTTCTCCCTGGACTGTTTAGGGCTTTCTTTTTCTTAAGTGGTATCCTTACGACCTTCTTACCACATAAGATTTCGGTGTGGTTGTCTGATAGCTAATCCATACCAATAACTACGTCGAAGCTTCCAAGTTTGATAGGCATTAAGTTTATCTTAAAGGGATGATCTGCTAATCTCAGTGTGCAATTTTTAATGATACTATTTGCCTCGATCAGTTTGCAATCGACTAATTCTATAGTATAGGAGTTGTCTAAAGGGGATTAAGTGACATTCAGTTGTTCACTGAATGTAGCAGAAATAAAGCTCCTATCAGCCCCAGTATCAAATAGTACATAAGAATAAATGTTAGTAAGAAGAAATGTACCTGACACTACCTTGGGGTCCTGACGAGCGTCTCCAGCTCCCAACACAAAAGCTCTCCCTTGAGCTCCTCCGCCGTTTTTCAATTTTGGGCACTCATTCCTATAGTGCCCGACAGCTCCACACTCAAAACATCTCCTCTGGCTGTTGTCGTTGTTGTTGTTGTTATTGTGGCTGTTGTTGATGAATCTACAATCTTTGGTCAGATGGCTAAGACGCTTGCACTTCCCGCAAGGGGTTGAGCAGGGACCTATGTTATGATGGTAGGTGCATTGGTTGCAAAGGGGTTTGGTTCTAGTGTAGCCTTTCCTTGGTTCGGCTCCGACTATAAAGGCTTTAATGCGTTCGGGCTTCTTGGACTACGAACCCGAGTTCCTCCCAGACTTGTCTTCCCATTTTCTCTTGTTCTCTCCCGCTTTGGCCTCATTCCTTCTGGCCACTTGATCCATCAAGTTATTCGCTTTGGCCTCATTTTTTCGTCGCTGCGGTGGTGGGCTTGGCTGAGGAGTCGGGACTGGGATAGACTCCCGTCTTGGCATCATCACCCTCTTTCGTGGTTCTGGCCACCCGCTGGAGGATTCGTCGACTTCCATGGGCTCCTCCTCATCCGTTTCCTCCGTTGGTTCCTCGGCTTAAATGTAGCTATAGTCTACATTACTAATGCAACCTAGTTCACTATAGCTATTGCTCTGAAACCAATCAGTCACACTCTGCTACCCCGGTTGGCAGCGAGGCACGACGAGTGCGGAAGCGTAACCGTAATCATAACGAACGACCACTATAGGGACATTTTCAGAAAATACATTGATTTAACTTTGAAATAAGGAATGTTTTACAAACCAACATGAAATGTAAATAGTTCACAAAGTACAGAGATTTGAATACATAATTTAAAAGATTTATAATAATGCAAATAAATCTCTATTGGTTGATGAAAATATTGCGACTCGAAAATAGGCGGAAGCCTTAGGTTGCTTCCGATGAATGTGCATGTCTTAACTACCTGAAAATACATGCTAAAATACGTCAACAAATTGTTGGTGAGTTCATAGGTTTACACGAAAAGACAAATTGTATGGACATTACCAGATGAGTTGAATTTATAAAAGCATAAATTCCGTGTATGTATTACATAAACTATCATGCAACCGAAGCTTAATTAAATGAGTTTGCCATGTGCAGTATCCCCGACTGTAATACTGTGTGTTAAATATATATGCATTCCACTGTTAGCCGGTAGACTAACCCGAATGGGAGACATGACTCCCGATAGATCTATCCACAGTATATTCGTGCTTACAAATAAATGTAACTAACAGTTCATGATATGAGGACTGGTGGATCCACACACACATGTGTAATACATATAAGAAATAAACAGTTTTGATGTCCATATAAAAATAATACATGTATCCCCACCCCAATAGATAGTGAAAATAGGGGCTATGAAGACTCACCTTTGTTGATTTCGTTGATGTTTTGATCTGTGTTGAAAATGTGATTACAGTGCCGAAACTCGAGAATGTCCTATGTTTTCAGTGTACGAGTTAATTTTGTTACTGTATGAGTCCTCGGATATTGTTACAAAGTATGTACGAGCTTTTCTATTTATCCATAAGTCTACTATTTATTTTAAATGGCAACTTGTGTCGTATTAATATAAAAATGTTGTTGATAGGTATATTTTTAATATATATCTATTTAATTTTTCCTTTGGTTTTAACCTGATTTTGTTGAGCATATATATATATATATATATATATATATATATATATATATATATATATATATATATACACATATATATAATTTTTCCTTTAATAAATATATCTATTTAATTTTTCCTTTAATTTTTCCTATATATGCTTGGACGAATATATATATATTTTTTCAAGGTTATAAACTAGTAAGTTCGTGAAATTATTTGAAACATTTATATGTTCTACGAAAATTTATACATGGTTAATTACTGCTTGAAAGCATCGGGTAGGTAGCAGGCCCCAGTTTTTTTACGTTTATAGCACCACTATATATGTATCACCATGTAATTATCTCTTCTAGTGATCTAGATCTGATGCTTAACGTGCACCAATCATTAATTCTGTGTATCATACTTTGAATTGTTTGTTGGTTATAACATCAACTCACTGGATTAGCCTAATATTTTGACATCTACAGCTCCTGTCTTTGCACGGTCTTCAAACAGGATAGTGTAATTCGATCGATTAAGTACCAGGTGAAGGTGAAGGCGTAAAGGCTAAAGGATCAATTATAGGTCCATGCTCCTTTGTAAGTATTGTTTCTTCGCTTATTTTCAATCCCCTAACACGTGATATACACTTTCAAGGGCATGTTGTTGATTTGTTGATTTTAATCAAAGCAAATAAGATTGTGCTTTGTTTTCTCTAAAGATTTGTATATATTTTTTTTCTTTTCATTAAATCCCACAAATCTTTTTAGGTATTTCAATATTTTTTAATGTTTAATGATCTTATTTTGGTTTTACAAATTTGGATTACATTGCTGGATTTTTTGGGCTTTATTAAAGTTTCATATAAATCTTCCACTGATTTTGAGCAATTTTATAGTGTCCAACAGGCGTTTTCCCTTGTGCATTAGTAGTGAAAGCATGTTGGAATGCCTATCAAGTACGGTAGCCAACCATGGAGTTGGTGCTCTTCTCCTTTGTGCCCTCATTTGGGCCTTACGAAAATATTCATTCATCTATGGTTTCCTGTGCTGGTAAGTTCTATTGAACTATTATTGTCTATAATTTTTCTATTCAGTTGCATTCATTATCTTCAATATGATTTTTGTATAGTTTTTTGTTCGAGTTGGCGTGTAAGTTTCATCGCATGCATTTTAAAATCAGAGTATTATGAAGTATAAACTAAGAAAGAGAATATTATTAAAGTATGAAAAAGGAAACTCTCATCTTGTAATGTATATGAGAAATGATTTTATTATGTATTTCAAAAGTTTGATTTGATTTCTTGCACAGACTGACATATTATTTGATTTCTTGTAGTAATTGTGGAGACTGTTTATTTATTAAATTATAATAATTGTACGATTTAGGAACATAGAGGAATGTGACGATTGAATCCTTCAGGAAATGCTACTATGCTACTGTAGGAACTTCTATTGAAGCAATCATGTCTTCATGATATCAACTTGTAATAAATGACAGCTTTCCACCATGCCAATTCTGGTAGGTGCACGAAGCATTTAGTATCCCTATTTGATGTTTCAAATCTTGCCTTAACTAAGCTTTGTGGTTACACATTTATTAGTAAACGAGTTTATGTCTATTAAAAAGTTTTAAGCGTAAGGCATTCTCAAATATATAATGAGATTTTACTTTTAAAGTATCGTGTCATTGAATCTTGGGAGATGATTCAGCCTCGTGTTTTTTTGGTTCTGTTGTTCAGATATGGACTTAACGTTAAATGTATGCATCTTTGTAATTTGACATCTTCGACGCATGCCTAGACGTAATTAGTTCATAGTCATCATCTCATTTGAATGCAGAATATTTTCTATCTTAAAAACATGTAGAGGCACTAGATTTCTCATGATTTGAAAACATTTTTAAATCCATCCATGGCTTTGGTAATGAACATTCATAAACACGCTGAATAATTTCTATCTTAAAACATTAATCTGTGCTAGGAGATGAAAATAACATTAATGCTAAAAGAGATAACATAACCATCTAAAAACAACATTGTTCAACATTGTTCGGCTAATGTTTATTAGTGTTGTTTTAGGATTGGGAAAATTCTAGAACATGATGAAACAATGCTTCTAATGCATGGCTTTAGAAAATTCTATAAATTGATAATGATCTTTTAATTTTAAGTAGAAGCTGGTTGGTTTATATAAATGGCTAGAAAGCTTAATCTTCATGATTTGTTTCTTTTTGTTTTTTCGTATGTAGCTAGGAGCTCTCTTGGTGCTTTATGGAGGGGACTAATTGTTGGTACCCCAAGCAGTAGTGACTTGCAAATATTTGTGCAAGCCTGTTACCTAGAATTTGAAATTTATCTCTGGAAAACTTGTAGGTGCTTATCAAAGTTAACATACTTTTGAATTATTCATCCCTATTTGCAAATCTCTTTTTCAGTTAATCAAAACCTCTGCAGTAGCTCACTTACTATTTCATATTATGCTTTGACTACTAAGACGCCGCACAAAGCACCTAATGAGATTATGTAGCAACCCATTAAAATATAAATCTGGGCACTTTAATCTAGCCCGGATCCAATTCTCTTTCTAAGGTATGATAATTTGGTTTGCTTTGTTTTTGTCCAAAGGCTTTTGTGAGGTCACTATGAAAAATCAAAATTGACTAAAAGTTGCTTAAGTATAAGCTGCTATTTCATTATATGTTATTGTATGCAATCCAACTAAAACTCCATAAGCTGGCAGCCTGGCAGTATTTTCATCCAATGAATGTATGTTTTCATTTTTAGATCATAGTTTTACCTGTAATTTAACAAGTATTGAATATCAAATCCATTGTAAACTACTTTTACATAAATTGTATGCATAGCATTCTGCATGCCTAAATTTGAATACAATGGTAGATAACATGTTTAATCCTTCTTTTGTTGGATTTCATGTTCAATTTGGTGGTGATAAAATGAACTTGAGACATTCTTTTTTTTTTTTACCTCCTTCAGTGAGTTTATGTTATTCACAATTTCTACTTTTGTTTATTCTTTATTTTTGTTGTCATGTCTGCAGGATGGAAATGGAATACTCTGTGTCAAATTATTTTTTTCATTGTTTTATCTGACTTATTTGGTTCACTTATGACATATTTTGGGCCTTTAATTTCATGCATTAAATTATAAAGTAAACATTACTCTATTTTCATAGATGGAACTAATAGGTTGGATAATAAGTTGGAACATCCTCTCACATTGTAATGAAATTATAGCTTTGGCTTGTCTACATGGCATTCTGCAGAAAGACATGTTTCCTTTCCAATCCATTAAAACCCAATGTGGCATAATAAATTAACCTATTGTGTAGAGCAAATGGGATCAACTTGCAATATGCATCTTTGATTCAGTTGAAGAGCTATGTTAGATTCATAATTTCAATCCTGTGGGTTTATTTTGTAATAAATTATAAATATTTATTTTCTATGTAATTGTCTTCTATTTCCAATGTAATTCTCTTTTTAGATAGAAAGTTGAGGGGTATTTTATGTAAACCCCTCAAACTTAGTCCTAGGTAAATAAAATGCAACTTTGACTTAGGGTTTTGTAAGCTTTTGCATCATTTGTCATTATCTGAATATTTTATTGCAAAAGTGGCGGCTGAAAAAGTTTCATTGATTGAGTGCATTACATTCTCTTTGTTCCTCTTTATTGAGTCGATTATTATAAGAAAAATCATTGTGACTTTGTGAGTGTATAAATCATTGACGGGATCATAGCTACAAGTACAAAATTTTCTTTTTATCTAATTAAAACATTCAATTTAGTGTTGAATAATAGCTTAAAATTTTATTTCATTTCATGTACCAAACGTCTCAATTTTATTAAAAACAAACCTGAATGGCTGAATGTGTACAAGCAAGAAAGACCCTAACAAATGAAATGTGATCATGCAATCAGGGTCAAAGAATGAGTTTTGATGAGATGTCCATGATACTAAATATGATATTGTATCCATTTAAAACCCCTTTTTCTATTTTCACCATTTAGGTTTTAACACTTGCAATACGTATTTTATACAAAACTGAACACTTTGTTGTAGCCTACAAGAAAGAATTTTTATTTACAATATCACTTACACTATGATTCCAAAAGGAGAAATTCTAGTTCGGTTATATTTATATTGTAAGCATTTGATTTGATGAAAGTCATAGTTGTGTGATTGTATTTAAACAATGTGTTGTTAAAATGATTAATTTTTGGATACTGAATGCCATCTTCTTTTACGCATATGAAATTGTATAAGTCTACCATTTAAATTAATATTTTGTTTTGTTTTTTCCCATATGTTACGTTAATAAAAATAAATTATTAGTCAAACGTTGTGTATAACTTCATTGTTTTACAGTGTATTGTATCAATGCATGGTCATCATGTAGAAATATCCGTGTATTACACGGGTTATAAACTAGTTACAAATTAAAGAATAACATGCAAGTTTGGTCTTACAGATAGAGCTAATGCATTACCTTGCAATATTTGGCATTGATTATGTGGGAAAAAGAAAAGGAACCTAGAAGCCTGCACATTTCATTGAAGCATCAAGTGTTGAACCTTTTCTGCAAAATTTCATATTCAAATTGTGAAATAAGAAACTGACGTCTGTAATATTAAGAGATAAACATCATGAATATGTTAGAACTCAGAGCTTACACTTCGAGGGAGAGTACATTACGCAACAGAGAAACTTTTGAGTGAATGAAAGGTTTTCTTCTGGCATCATCTGCTTTTGATGTTAAACTGTTGCTTTCCCCTGCGGTTATTCACGCATAAGATATTACAAATATTGTCTAAAACATATTTTATAGATTCAGCAAACCTAGTAAAACATGGATTCCCCGACAAACAAAAATCAAATTACAGGAAAATTAAAAAAAAAAACTCAAAAATACAAAACTGAACCAAATATCAAAACGTACATTTGTCTTTTCAAGTGAGAGGTGAGAATAGACGCATTTGAGTTGACTAGCAATCTATGCAATAAAAGAATAGTGAGAACCTGATCAAAAATAAATATTAGAACGATAAAATAAACGGAACGTCAGAACTCACAACCCATGAGGGTGAGAGAGAGAAAGCACTGCTAGTGAGATTGAGGTCTTACCTGCTGCTTGCGTGAATCTGTGGAACAATGAAATCCGACAAGAAACGAGAGTGGTTGCCTGCTTTCTGGTTCACAACCCTTAAATAGATTGATACCAAGATCCGCGGAATCAGATAGTAACACAAAAACCGAAATTTGAATCAGAAATAAAAAAAATTAGATGAGATGAGAGAGAGCCTGATCGAAACCCACCTGCGTCCCACCAAAACCGATGAACAGATTGATACCGAAGAAATGCAGAATAAGATCGTAACACCAAAACCGACTTTTGAATCAGAAATAAAAAATTAGATGAGATGAGAGAGAGCCTTGTCGAAACCCACTTGCACGCCATATGTCTCTTTTGAATCTGAATCCAAAACCCGCGAAGAACACCTAAGATCGAAACCCACATTTGTATCAGAGAAGAAAATGAAAAAATCAAATGCTACGAGAGAGAAACACACCTTCACACGAAATCTGTCATTGAATCTATAGACCAGATGAGACAGACAACAAAGATGCGTCGATGTTCGAGGGCGACGAGAAACGGTACCAAGAATTAGAGGATCGAGCTTTGATGGCTCTTGATAAGAGGGGCTAGGATTGGAAGAGTCGGAAGCGTTTTCCCAGTTTCCCACAAATATTTGGGGTTTGTTGAGACTTGCAGTAACATGGGGAAAGCATCAGGAAGCTTTGGGAAACGAAGGACACACCTCGTGAAAAGCAAAAGAAAAGTATGATAATCTTTTCCAAACTAATATTACTGTGTTTTCATATTTGCATCAAATATTTGTAACTTCTGGACAAATAGTTGTACCTTTTTAATTCAAGTGAATATCTTTTAAGATTTATCTAGTAAACCTAACTCTTTTGCATTAAAGAGTTGTACGGCTTAACATTCAAGATTGTGTATTAGTTGATTGTACCTTATGCATTAAAAAATATAAAAGTGTAAATGCTTTATAAGTAGTATGTGTGTGTGTGTGTATATATATATATATATATATATATATATATATATATATATATATATAGGGGTGGGTTCAATGGAAAACCACTATGCACCGGAAAACCGTGGAAACCTACGCATACCGTCCGATTTGATGCATTTCATGAAAAACGCGGTGGCATGATCGTAAATAAAGTTATGCATTACGCGAGATTTTGATGCATCACGCGGGAAATTAGATTCATCACGCGGGATTTTGATGCATCATGCGGGAAATTTGATGCATTTGTGGTGGTGCAGTGTGGTTTTCCCAAGTTTTCAGGTGCATTATGCAGAAAGACGGTGCATCACGCGGGAATTCGATGAATCACGCGGGAATTGTGATGCATTTGTGGTGGTGTATGGAGGTTTTCCAAGGTTTTCCGATGCATAGTGGTTTTCCATTGAACCCACCCCTATATATATATATATCCTTAGATAAAAAAGATTGTTACTAAAGTGGTTTATAAACCAAACCCAAATAACTTATAAGCAGTTTTTCAAAGTAAAAGAGGATGGTCAAAGCCAGACCTATGATAGCATTACCAGAACATACATTAGGCAAAAATATTTTACCTAAAATACTATTCATAAATGGGTTTTGCTATTTTGTTCCTCTCACATCAACAATGAATTTTATAAATTGGGTTTGCTAAAATGTGTTAGAGAGTGAAATTTAAGTGTTAATGATTTTTTATTCTGCTAAAATGCACTAGAGGAAACTTTTTTAAAACACTATTTATCGTAGGGGTTTTGCTAATGTGTGCGTATATATTTTTTATAAGTTGTATGTAAATCATATATAATTAGAATGTTTATATTTTACATTGATATATAAATTTAGTTTGTTTAAATACTAGTTAATTTACAAGCTTAACGTAATTTAAATTGTAACTCAGTGCTTTAAATTATGACGAGTTAATAAAAATTATATTCAAAGACTGTAATATTTATGTAAAAATTAAAAATCAGGGGTGCAAAATATCAAATGACCAAACTTGCAAATATAAAACATGTTTATATGAATTGTTGGTCAAATAATTCCTAGCATTTCCAAGATTCAATTAGTTGATTGATTTGAAAATTCTGAAAGTTAATAGATGTTTCTGCACATGTGTTCTACCTTGCTGATTCTGTCCGAGAATAATGGCCAAGAAGGATATATATGTATAGATTTAGATTCAAGTGAGTACCACCTCTAATGCAGCGTACCAGAAGGTACCACCCTTAAAAGTAATTTTTTTGAAATTTTTTTTCATGAATATGTTCTAATTAACATTACACAGATCATATGTGAATTTCACGCAAATCCGATCACTCTAAGTGCATGAAAACATGCATCACATAAATGCGCGTTCACATGTCTTCAAAATTATGTAAGTGTGTGTTCACATCATTTTTTAGGAGCTATGAGATGTGAATTTATGTGAAATTTACATATGATCTTCATAACGTTAAATAAAACATGTTTATGAAAAAAAAATTTAAAAAGTTTTTTTAAAGGTGGTACCTTCTGGTGCACTGCATAAGGGTGGTACTCTCTCAAACCATATTTATATATATATATATATATATATATATATATATATATATATATATATATATATATATATATATATATATATATATATGTGTGTGTGTGTGTGTGTGTGTGCGCGCGTTTATTGTTCATTTATACGCATCAATTGCATTTAATCCTCATTTATCTTGCTGCTAAAATTATATGAAAACATAAGGAATGAAAGCATATTAGTGCAGACTACAGAGTGTGTTTGCATGTCTGTGTTTGGATGAAATAAGGACTTTGAGACTTAACATCAAGTCAAGTTCCAGATTAGAAATTTCAGCTGCAACCTTAACCATTAATACATAATATACAAAGTGTTGAGGTGTGTGGTTGCATAGATACTCTAAGACTCATTCTGTGAAAGTCTCGGACAACAACATCGTTTTAGTAATATGTTAGACTCTATTATTTGTAATCAAGTCTGGGGTTTAATTGTATTTATTTAATAGTTCATAGGTTATTTATGAAGGGTTTTAATAGTTTAACCCACGGCTTAGGCCTTATTAGGTTATTATATAAAGGGTTACTTAGCTTTTAGTGTGTATTATTGTAGGTGTTTTGGAGTGTATAGCCGTTTGCATAGAGAGAAGGAAACCATTGTTCTTCGTGTTCTTCGTTCAAAGTTTAACATATTCGGCTCTTGGTATTGTTTCTCGTTCGTATATTTTATTATATATTGTTATATTGCGTGTGTTGCTTGATTATTCGAGACCTACAATTGGTATCAAAGCAAACAAGTTGGTTTTGATTGATTGTTGTCTTTTCATCGTCACGTTCTTTTATAGTCTGCGCAAAAAGAAAATAAATATCGTTCCATAAATTTGAAAAGCACGTACTCAAATCTTGTCAAATGTGTGCGAAAGTTATATGATTAATTACTGCGCGCAATTTAATTGGTTTTCATGAGGGTGGACTGTTAGACAATAAATAGATATATTGTATTTTTATATTTGTATACTTCTTCTATTATTTAATAATTGTACTCCCCACCTATTTTGAGGTGTGATTCAATTTATTCATGGTATCAAAGCCAACCGATCCTTTTCCTGAAACCCCTTCTATCTTCCCTCTTCTCTCTTTCGTTACATCTTCATCTTCCTTCCTGTGTCTGTTCCTCTCTTCCTGCTATGGCTTCATCTTCCACTGATTCCACCCTCTCTCTCAATACTGTGATGCATCTCCTTCCCATTCGCCTATCATGTTCTAATTACCTACTTTGGAGAAACCAATTGCTGCCTGTTATGGCTTATCAGCGCCTTCTTGCGCATATTGATGGCTCTACTGACGCACCACCAGCAGAAACTCTCACCGTCAGGAAGCTTGCCCCTAATCCGGCATATATCGACTGGTGTCAGGCTGACCAAAGGGCTGCGATTCTTATCCGCGCCTCTCTTACGGAAGAAACTGCCTCTGAAATTGTTGGACTCGAGTCCGCTCGCCAAATCTGGCTTGCCCTTGAGGCGGCGTTTAGTGGCTCATCTCGTGAACGAGTTCAAACCCTCAAAGACCAGCTTCTCGTTTCACTAAAGGGTCTCTTTCTGTGGCTGATTTTGGTAGAAAGTTCAACCATGTTTGTGTCCAATTGGCTGCCATTGGTCATTCTGTTGATGAACCAGATAAGGTACATTGGTTTCTTTGTGCTCTTGGTCCCTCATTTGAATCTTTTTCGGTGGCTATTAGGGCATCTCGTGCCCCCATTCTGTTTCGTGATCTTCTTGCACAAGCCGAAGGACACGAGTTGTTTCTACAGTCTTTACATGGGTCTGGTAATCCTCCTGTGGCTGTTATCACTGACTCCCGTAGTCAGCCGTGTACTCGTGTTCGTGGTGGTGGTCGGGGCGGCAGGGGACGTGGTCGCCGTCCCCCTCATTGTCAACTTTGTCGCCGAGATGGTCATTATGCAAGCTCCTGCCCGCAACTCTCTTCCTATGCTCAAGGTGCTGTCACGGCTGATCCAGCTCTTGCAACAACCTTTCAAGCCCAATGCCATGTTTCAAACAGCGCCCCCGATTGGTTTGTCGATTCCGGTGCCACGGATCATATGACCGGTTCCACGAATACGATTCCGCAATCAAAGCCTTACACTGGACCTGCCAACGTCGCCTTTGGAAACGGTAATACTTTACCAATTTCCCATGTCGGACATACTACTCTTCCAAATGATATACGGTTACGGGATGTTTTAATTGTTCCTAATCTCACTAAAAACTGATTATCTGTTAGTAAATTGACACATGATAATCATGTGGATGTCTTGTTTTCCCAAAACCGCTTTTTTATTCAGGATCGGGACACGAAGCTGGCTCAAGGGCACCATAATCGGGGTCTTTATGTTTTTACATCTCAACCTCAATCTTTGCTTGCGGCTACAAAGACCAAGGCAAAAGCTTCTTTTGAACTATGGCACTCTTGTTTGGGACATACATCTTTTGATACTATATTATTGTTAAGTAAATTGGGCAAACTTTCGGTCACTTCAATTTTACCGAAGCCTACTATGTGTACTTCATGTCAATTAGCAAAGGCTCATCGTTTGCCTTTTGCCAATGATACAAATCGTGTCCTACATGTTTTGGATTTAATTCATTGTGATTTATGGGGCCCTGCTCCCGTTTCTTCGGTTGATAATTATCGTTATTATGTCACGTTCGTCGATGATCATTCTCGGTTTACTTGGTTTTATCCTCTCATCACCAAATCAGACTTCTTAAAGGTGTTCACCACTTTTTTAAATTTTGTACAAACTCAATTTTCCAGAAAAGTAAAAGTATTTCAAAGTGATGGTGGCACAGAGTTTATTAATCATCATGTGCGAGATCTTCTTGATGCTAATGGAACCTTACATCGAATTTCATGTCCGTATACAGCGCAACAGAACGGCCGCGCGGAACGCAAACACGGCATATTGTTGAAACGGGCCTTTCAATGCTTTTTAATGGAAATGTTCCAACCGCATATTGGCCACATGCTTTTAGCTCTGCCGTGTATGTTATCAATCGGTTACCCTCTAAGGTGTTGCACCATAAGTCTCCATTTGAAGTTCTCTTTAATCGGGTTCCCGCTTACGAAAATTTTCGATCGTTTGGTTGTCGGGTGTTTCCTTATTTACGAGATTATAGCAAACACAAGTTATCGCCTAGAAGCTTGCCTTGTATTTTTATTGGGTATAGCTCCCAATATAAAGGCTATCTTTGTCTTGGGCCAACTACCTCTCGCATTTATATCACTCGCCACGCCAAATTCGATGAGCATTACTTTCCATTTTTGGGTTCATCTACCTCTACCCAGTTAAACGATTTATTATATAGCTCTATTCTGGATGACACTCCTATTACTACCACATTTGCACCCCCAAGCTGCCACCTCCCACAATACACCGCCTGCTCCTCCATGTGGGTTGTGTGAACCAGATTCTTCCGCGTCTCCGGCTCCTTCGCCTGCCCAGTCCACATCCACTTCCGTCCCAGATTCTGCTTCACTGCCCGCTGACCTCCCAGTCGCAGCTTCTATGCCTCCACCAAACCCGCCTCCAATCATTCCTCCACCGCGACCCCCTCCAACCACCCAATCCACTCACCCGATGCGTACCCGTTCAAAAGATGGCATTTTTAAACCAAAACACCGAATCGACTTAGCCCATACGTCTATTCATGAGCTTTTCTCGGCTCTTTTTACCACCACCGATCCAAAGACTTTCAAAACTGCCTCTAAGCAAGAGGTTTGGGTGTCCGCTATGAATAAAGAGCTAGAGGCCCTTCATTTAAATGATACATGGACCTTGGTCCCACGACCACCTAACCATAATGTCGTAATTTGTAAATGGGTCTACCGTACAAAATATCATGTCGGCGGGTCTATTGACCGTCACAAAGCTCGTCTTGTGGCACAAGGTTATAGTCAAATCCTGGGTCTTGATTTCTCTCACACGTTCAGCCCGGTTGTTAAAGCTACTACCGTTCGTATTGTTCTCTCTTTGGCCGTGGTTAATAGTTGGCATCTTCATCAACTTGATGTTAGCAATGCCTTTCTTCACGGGAACATCAAGTTCTTATGGAACAACCTCCAGGCTTTCGTGATGCACGTTTTCCAGATCACGTTTGTCGTCTTAATAAAGCTCTGTATGGTTTAAAGCAAGCACCGCGGGCATGGTTTCTTCGGTTGAGTACATTTCTTATTGATAATGGTTTTTCGTGTAGCCGTGCCGATCCATCTCTCTTTATTTTTTCACGCGCCTCCACCTTGATATATCTTCTCGTCTATGTTGATGATATTATTATCACCGGTACGGATGACTTTATGGTCACCTCGTTTATCGCCAAATTACGTTCCGAATTTTCCCTTAAGGATCTTGGTAAATTAAACTATTTTCTCGGGCTTGAAGTCACATACACCAACAATGGTCTGTTCCTTAGTTAATCGAAATACGCTCACGAGATCTTGGAACGAGCGCATCTTCTTGACTCCAAAAGTGTTGCTACTCCTCTCGCCTCATCCTCGTCCTTTGTGGCTACAGGTGAACCGTTTAAAGATCCCACTTGTTATCGCTCTCTTGTAGGTGCTCTCCAATACTTGACAATCACCCGTCCCGACATTTCTTATGCCGTAAATCAAGTTAGTCAATTCCTGCACGCTCCTACACATGCTCATTTCCAACATGTGAAACGCATTCTTCGCTATATCAAGGGCACGATATCGTTTGGGCTAACTTTTTCTCGGCCAAAATCTACTACAATTTTGGGCTACTCCGATGCGGATTGGGCCCGGTGCCTTGAGACACGTCGTTCCACTTACGGGTACTCTATTTTTCTTGGAGGTAACTTAGTCTCATGGAGTGCAAAGAAACAACCTACGGTTTCTCGTTCGAGTTGTGAGTCCGAGTATCGTGCTATGGCAAACACGGCGGCCGAAATTATATGAATCACTCACTTGTTGCGTGAATTGCATGCTTTGCCCCCATCTCGCCCTACGTTACTTTGCGACAACAAAAGTGCCCTTTTCTGGACACAAAATCCCGTTTCTCACAAGCGGGCAAAACATATTGATCTTGATTATCATTTCATTCACGAACTTGTTACTTCCAACAAATTGCACACCAAGTTTGTACCAACCAAGCTTCAAGTTGCCGACATCTTTACGAAGAGTCTCCCTCGTCATCAAATCGAAATTTTTCGATCCATGCTTCGTATTGGTCCGCCACCCTTTCGCTTGAGGGCGGATGTTAGACAATAAATAGATATATCGTATTTTTATATTTGTATAGTTCTTCTATTATTTAATAATTGTACTCCCCACCTATTTTGAGGTGTGATTCAATTTATTCATGGACATTCAATTCGGTCAAAGATTAATTTTTTATCTAATGGAGTTTGCAATTGAGGATTAGGATTGCATTTGTTATGTTTGTTTTCTGTATTTATTTGGTCAAATATAATTAAAGGGGTTAGTATTTTTTTCAATCAGGCATAATAAACGTAAATAGGCTTCTATTATAATCCTTTTAATTTATTTTTTTCGCTCATCATTATGTTTAAAGTTAATACTTTGATTTAAAAAAAAAAAACAAACTCTAGAACCCTTTCTGTTTTAAACTTTCGGTTCCCAACATTGGTTTAAACCCTTGGATCTCAATTTTCCATCTCTCGGTTCCCTAAGTTTTTTATTTACCAGTAATGTACCCGCAAAGCGGCGGCGAGTAATAGTATCTATTTAGTATCATGTTCGTTCATTAGTAAATCATTCTTTTCATACACGTCATCCATAAAATTCAGCTAACGTGGTACAATGATGTTGAAATTGTCAAGAAATATAACATAAAATATAAATTTTGACGATAAATGTATAGTGGTAATGCGGCGAAGAAGAAGATTTTTTATATGATTACATGTTCATTTAGTAGCATATCATTTTTTGAATGACACAAAAGGATAAATAGGTGATCGTCGATGAATAGTTTCTTATTTGACTGTCAATATATTTTATTCAAATAAAAAACAGGTAACAAAATTAGATAAAATTTTCGTTTATCGTCATAAAATAAAAATACCCTTTACTCCACATACACATTCCAATGTAATAAAATTGTATTGTACCAAACAGTAAAATGATGATGTAATTCATTAAGTAAAAAAACCAAATGTATTACTGATCAAAAAAAAATTAGAACGATAAAATAAAACGGAACATCAGAACTCACAACCCATGATGGTGAGAGAGAGAGAGAGAGAGAAAGCACTGCTAGTGAGATTGAGATCTTACCTACTGCTTGCGTGAATCTGTGGAACAATGAAATCCGACAAGAAATGAGAGTGGCTGCCTGCTTTCATTCTGGGTCACAACCCTAAAGAGATTGATACCAAGATCCGCGGAATCAGATAGTAACACCAAAACCGAAATTTGAATCAGAATTATAAAAAATTAGATGAGATGAGAGAGAGCCTGATCGAAACCCACCTGCGTCCCACCAAAACCGATGAACAGATTGATACCGAAGAAATGCAGAATAAGATCGTAACACCAAAACCGACTTTTGAATCAGATATAAAAAATTAGATGAGATGAGAGCGAGCCTTGTCGAAACCCACTTGCACGCCATATCTTTCTTTTGAATCTGAATCCAAAACCCGCGAAGAACACCTAGGATCGAAACCCACATTTGTATCAGAGAAGAAAATGAAAAAAAATCAAATGCTACGAGAGAGAAACACACCATCACACAAAATCTGTCATTGAATCTATAGACCAGATGAGACAGACAACGAAGATGTGTCGATGCTCGAGGGCGACGAGAAACGTTACCCAGAGTCAGAGGATCGAGCTTTGATGGCTCTTGATAAGAGGGGCTAGGATTGGAAGAGTCGGAAGCGTATTCCCAGTTTCCCACAAATATTTGGGGTTCGTAGAGACTTGCAGTAACATGGGGAAAGCATCATGCAACTTTGGGAAACGGAGGAGACAGCTCGTGGAAATCAAAAGAATAGTATGATGATCTTTCCAAGTTAATATTACTGTGTTTTCATATGTGCATCAATTATTTGTAACTTCTGGACAAATAGTTGTACCTTTTTAATACAAGTGAATGGCTTTTAAGATTTATCTAGTAAACCTAACTTTTTTTTTTTTTTTTTACGTTAAAGAGTTGTACATCATGCATTAAAGAGTTGTACGTCTTAAAATTCAAGATTCTGTATTAGTTGATTGTACCTATGCATTAAAAATTGTAAAAGTCTAAATGCTTTATAAGTAGTATGTGTGTGTGTCAATATATATATATATATATATATATATATACATATATATATATATATATATATATATATAGATTTAGGTTCAAGTGAGTACCACCCATTATGCAGCGCACCAGAAGGTACAAGTCTTAAAAGTATTTTTTTTGAAATTTTTTTTCATGAACATGTTTTAATTAACATTATGAAGATCATATGTGAATTTCACGTAAATCCGAATACTCTAAGTGCATGAAAACACGCATCACATAAATGTGCGTTCACATGTATTCAAAATTATGTAAGTGTGTGTTCACATCACTTTTTAGGAGCTAGGAGATGTGAATGTATGTGAAATTTACATACGATCTTCATAATGCTAATTAAAACATGTTTATGAAAAAAGGTTTTAAAAAAAGTTTTTTTAAAGGTGGTACCTTCTGGTGCGCTGCATAATAGAGGTACTCTCTCGAACCATATTCTATATATATATATATATATATATATATATATATATATATATATATATATATATATATATATATATATATATATATATATATATATATATGTATGTATGGGTTATATGCCAAAAATAGCAACAACTTTTTATAGTTTTACCGTTTATACTCACGTTATTTATTTTTTACCATTAATAGCAACAACTTTTGTATTTTTTACCGATTATACCAAATTTTGACCTGGAAACCTGCCATAGCAGGTTACCATCCATTAATAGCAACAACTTTTATCTTTTTACCAATAATAGCAACAACGTTTTATATTTTTACCAATAATAGCAACGACTTTTAACTTTTTACCAATAATAAAAACATATCAAATTAAATTTTCCTTTATCTTTGACTAATTATTACTTTAAAAATATTAAATTTATGAAAATCGAAACACAATCAAATAACTTCATAATCCATTTTTTTTGTTTAAATTTTGTTAGAAATAAATCAAATGCAATGTGTGCCTATAAAAGAGCTAAAAAAATATGCTTTCTATAGACATTAAAAAATGAAGATTATTTTGATGTGTCATATTTTCATGCATGGTTGGGTTTTAGACGTATGATAGGGGCGACCATTTAAGTGTAACATGACAACGTGAAAAATAATACAAACATAGCATAATGTGTTTATCATATTTCTGTGACATCTTACACAAAATGAATTGAGTTCCACGTTCTTATGTTACACTTAAATGGTCGCCACTATTATACCCCTATAAGGCTATGCATAAAAATATGACTTTAAAATTGGGAGTGTGCAAAAAAACCAAAAACCAATCTGAAACTGAAAAAACCAAAAAACCGAAACCAAAAAACCAAACCGTTTGGACTTTGAATTTTCAAAAACTAAAATTTCGGTTTGGAGGTAAAAATAAACCGGAAAAAACCAAACCGAACTGAGGTATTATAATATTACAATTTATAAATAATCTTCATTCGTTACATTTCTTCATTTAAGTTTTTTATAGAAAGTTTTAACTATTCAATGTCTAAATTTCGTATGAGACTAAAACTCACTTTGAATATTATGATGATCATTATTGTTGTATTATTATTGCATTTGTATGTTGTCATGACTTTGAATGATAAAATGATTTAACGTCTAAATCTTGTTTTGTGAAAGAATGCATAAAGTGTTATATATTATGTGTGTGTGTGGGTGTGTGTGTGTGTGTGGTTTTTGGTTTTAGAAAGAATGACTTGAAATTGAAAACCATGATAAAGAAAAACCGAAACTAAACTGAAACCGAAATAATGAAAGCTTGATTTCCTAGATATTACACAACCATGACATATAGAGTAACACTCAATCAGATTTATCAATTAAAATACTCTATAAGATGAAGAAGATGAAATGCTCTGTGAGAGAAAATATGTCACTGTAAGTTTTTCTTTTTTCAACAACAATAAAACCTCCATCTCATATGGCTTTTATAACCATAGAGAGTTTGGGAATATTACATAAATGGTCCTTGAACTTAAAATATTAAATAAACAAATACATAACTAGAAGTTAATTATTACAAACAAAAGATATTAACTAGAGATTGAAATAAATATGTCTAACAATTCTCCCCCTATTTCAATTCTAGCTAACACTTCAAAAACTTCATATGTCTTGCCTCAGTTGTAGATAGACCTCAAATCGTCTTATGTATTCTCGGAGAGTTAAACGATCGTCAATCAGCTCAATGCCTCTCCTTATCTCATTGCTTTCTTCAAGAGGAAGACGAAGTGAAGAAGACAAACTACCGTCTGCTCAAGATGCTCGTGAAAGCCACTTCTGATCAGTCTCAAACTGGATGTCAGCTTTGGCTCTAAGTCGTTCCTGTTCAGTCTGAGGCCCCTCGTAGTTCACGAAGTTCGGGAATTGGTGGATCAGTATCGCGTTTGGCAGGTATGATGGTGAAATATTCTGCAGGACCTTCTTCAAGAGATTTAACCATCAAAGAACCAAGATCATGCAGCGCAAGAAATCTTAGAAACCTTCTCTTCCATTGATCGTATTCTCCATGATACAGAACCGGTGGACGAATATATGTTCTCAAAATTAGAGCCTCGTTTGCCATGATTGATTTTGAAAATAGATCTTAGAATTGGAAACTTGGAGATGATTGATTTTTTTTTATTTAACTAAAAATAAAAATAAAAAGAATAATTAAAAAAAAACTTGTAACCTTAAGCAAATTTTGGGAGAATTAAAAAGATTTTGAAAAAAACAATGGGGATACTGAAACCTAGTACTGAAACCTTGGGTACTGAAACCTTGAGTACCAAAACCTTGGGTACCGAAACCTTGGGTACTGAAACCTTTAGTACCGAAACCTTGGGTACTGAAACCTTGAATACCGAAACCTTGGGTACTGAAACCTTGTTGTACCGAAACCTTATGAGAAAACTACCGAAACCTTTAAGGTTTCGGTATATCTTTCTGAGACCTTTCTTATATACCGAAACCTGGGACCAAAATTTAACTGAAACCTTTTACAGAGATCTTAAAATACTACACGACCTTTAAAGAGGAAACCCTTTTTGAAACTTTCTGCACTAGTTTTCAAGCCTGAAACTTTTTTCCAAATACAGAGACCTACTTCAACTTTTATGGTTTCGGTATTTCCAAAATTCCATGATTTTTCAAGATTTTTCTCACAATACAAGTTGTAAATCTCAGAAATATTAGATATAAGTCTTAAGTAATTCAATTTCGGTGCAAATAAGTACGTTTAACACAAAAATTTTGAAATTTTTTGTTCAAATTTTTGGTAGTTTTCTCACAATAAACATATTGAAATTTCTCACAGGGAGCTATCGAGCAGATGGTTTCAACCAAGATAATTCATTTACTCCATGAAAAAGATGTTGTTTTTCACAATAAACATATTCTTGATGATTAATAACAACATACAAATGATATTTAAGCAAAAGATTAGAGATTTGGACCTTTTTGAGAAGAAGGAGATGAAAAGCAGGTTACGTTTTTTTTTTTTTTTTTTTTGAACACAGCTCCAAGTTGAAATCCAATTCCAAGCTCTGATACCAAATGAAAGCTTGATTTCCCAGATATTACACAACCATGACATATAGAGTAACACTCAATCAGATTTATCAATGAAAATACTCTATAGGATGAAAAAAATGAAATGCTCTGTGAGAGAAAATATGTCACTGTAAGTTTTTCTTCTTTCAACAACAATAAAACCTCCATCTTATATGACTTTTATAACCATAGAGACTTTGGGAATATTACATAAATGGTCCTTGAAGTTAAAGCATTACATAAACAAATACATAACTAGAAGTTATTATTACTAACAAAAGATATTAACTAGAGATTGAAATAAATATGTCTAACAAATAAAAACCAAAAAATCAAATCGTTTAAAATCCAAACCAAACAGTTTCTTGAATATAGAATCCAAAGTTTCGGTTTGGTTTTTGGTTTTTGCCAAAAACCGATCCATGTTCACCCATAATCAAAATAATCTTCATTTTTTTATGTCTATAAAAAACATGTTTTTTATACTATTATAGGCACACATTGCATTTGATTTATTTCTAACAAAATTTAAAAAAAATGGATTATGAACTTATTTGATTGTGTTTCGATTTTCATAAATTTAGTTTTTTTAAAAATAATGATTAGTTAAAGATAAAGGAAGATTTAATTTGATATGTTTTTATTATTGGTAAAAAGTTAAATGTCGCTGCTATTATTGGTAAAAATATAAAACGTTGTTGTTATTATTGGTAAAAAGATAAAAGTTGTTGGTAATAATGGATGGTAACCTGCAATAGCAGGTTTCCAGGTCAAAAGTTGGTATAATCGTTAAAAAAATACAAAAGTTGTTGCTATTAATGATAAAAAAATAAATAATGTGGGTATAAACGGTAAAACTACAAAATGTTGTTGTCATTTTTGGCATATAACCCATATATATATCCTTAGATAAAAAAGATTGTTACTAAAGTGGTTTATTAACCAAACCCAAATAAGTTATAAGCAGTTTTTCAAAGTAAAAGAGGATGGTCATAGTCAAACCTATGATGGCATTACCAAAACATACATTAGGATAAAATATTTTACCTAAAATACTATTTATAAATGGGTTTTGCTATTTTGTTCTTCTCACATTAACAATGAATTTTATAAATGAGGTTTGCTAAAATGTGCTAGAGAGTGAAATTTAAGTGTTAATGATTTTTTATTGTGCTAAAATGCACTAGAGGAAACTTTTTGTAAAACACTATTTATCGTATGGTTTTTACTAATGTGTGCTAATATATTTTTTAGAGTAAATTACAAAAATGGTCACTGTGGTTTGCATAAAACTTTGGATACGGTCCCTGTGGTTTCAATTTTGCATAAACGGTCCTTATTGTCACTGTTTACTTGCAAAAATGGTCCCTCTGCCGTTAACTTTAACAATTAAATGGTTAAATATTTTATGATGACCATTTTACCCTTTTCTTTGATAACATTGTTGGTCTCTCAAGTTTGTAGTTCATTTTAGTTTTGGTCCCTCAAGTAAATTTTTTATTTAACTCTATTATTATTATTATTATTATTATTATTATTATTATTATTATTATTATTATTATTATTATTATTATTATTATTATTATTATCGGGTAAACTACAAATTTCGTCCCTGTGCTTGTATAAAAATTATAGTTACCGTCATTTTCACGATAAAATTACACATTCAGTACTCATAGTTGATGTTTTGTTATGCTTTTAGTCCCTTTATCCAAAATTTTTAAAAAATGACAATTTTTCCCTTTCACTTTATTTTCTTTTTGGTCCCTCAAAAACATTTCTTTTATATTTCATGTTTCTTAATAATTTATTATTCTTTTTATTATTTATTTAATATATATTTCTTATTATTACTATTAGAATTTAAATCTATCTATACTATTAAAAGAGTAACTATACTCAATTCTGGTGAAGCCACGTGTCATCGCCATGAATTGACACGTGGCATTTATAGGTTATAAAAATAATAAAGAAATTTAAATTAAATCTATCCAAATCTAATATAATCTACTTTTGAATTCAAATCAAATCAAATAAAATCTAATACTTTACTAACTTATTAATTATAATATAATATAATATAATAAAAGTTTTAAAAAATATAAGAAAATAATTACATGTAGATTTAGAAATATATAAATTTAATAGGTCATAATAAATAATAATATCATTCTTATATACTTTTTGTTTATAAAAAATAATATTTATATATTTACCTTTTAATTTATTATATTTTATATATATATAAAATACCCGCGTAATACGCGGGTAATAAACTAGTAAAGTAATAAATTATTTAACATATTTTATTTTCATTATTTATTTGACATTAGTAATACTAGTATTATTATTATTTTATTATAATTTAAGTATTTACAAGAATAAGTATTATTAATTAAAAATAACTTGTATGTGACTAAATTTAACTATATTGTATTGTTGTTAGTTATTGTTATTAATATTATTAATATTGTTCTTACATATAAAATTTAAACATACATTGAACTATTTATATATTTAGTTTTTAAAAGTTTTCATTTATAAAGTTTTTAACTATCAAGCTCGTTCTGATCTTGGACGCAGTACATTGGAATCCTGAAGCACCACCACGAAATCTTTTGTCTCTACTTTATATTACTTTATTTAGATACTTATAAATTGGGTCATATTTTTGTCTAAATGTGAATTACAGTTTCTATATCAATCAGATAACATATAACAATTTAATATCAAGAACAATACTAGAAATCACAACTAACCGAATGTTTGTATTGCAAAATGTCGATTACAAATGAGATGATCTTCTCAGAATGTCAGTAACCGTTTTCTGAATTCTATATCTCCAAAAGTAAAATGTCAGATCTATCATTTTAGAAAGTCAAACTTCCTATTTATACACAACCACACAACTATTAACTATATACGAAACAAACCCTATACTTTACATTTCATCAACTAAAAATATATTCTAACAATCTCCCCCTTTGATGAAATGTGCAAAGTATTCAGATTGACAATCCAAGTTTCTGCTCAAATCTTCTGATGCTTTTTCGATCAGAGAGCCTCCATTCAATCTTCGAAATAAATTCTACCATAAGTCTTTGGTGATTAACTGATAGAGCTCCTCTCTTTGTCTTTCTCTTTTTATCAGACGCTAGCTTTCCCTTTAAACCACTCAACACTTTGTTTAGTGTACCATCTGAAAATTTGTTGAGTTCGACACTCCTCATGGCTCTTAGCTTCTTGTTTCTGTCCTTGTACATAACAGCTGGATGTTTTACCATGATGACTTGAAATTCTTTCAACTCTCCAGCAAATTTGATATCTCTATGTGGAGCTGTCATGTTAATCTTCCTCATCCCTCGTTCAACACCTATCTGCAGACCTTGCACTGACATCAATACCAGTTTGGTATGCATGAAGTGGAAAATTGTCTTCAAGGCAAATCTGCAGTGTTAATTTCTGCATAACTCATCGAATAAATCTTCAATGTCAACCAGATGCATGTTAAACATGTCGGCTTCAGTGAACGTATAGGTATTTCCATCAGCTCTTGTAACAGTGAATGTTGGATAGAAAATCTTAACGAATCTGTCTTTTTCAATTTTAACAAGATCAACTATTCTGAACTCACTCTTCACTTTATCAACTTCTTGTGTCTTGTTCCTTAGAAAACTAGCATAGTTAACTAGATTTGACATGTTTGGCTCCAAGACCCTAAACAACTTAAGAAAAGAACACGGTGCTTGTTTTTTACAAAAAATTCGTTTCTCTAGAATGTCTTCGATATATGGCATTTTGTTCCTTTTCCTGATAAACTCTTCTGATCTTTTCGCTGGAACCTCAAACTTCTTTACTTTATTCTTGCGAATCTCATCTTTATTCAGCAAAGTAAGCATATCTTGGATTTCTCTTTGAACTACTTGTTGTGCTTCAAATATGAGCCTATGTTGCTTTTGAGACTCATCTGCCAGCACATATTCATAAAAAAACCTTTCCATCACCTCGACCTCATTTAACTCAACTATTTCCTGAATAACAACATTTTCTACAGGAAACTCTTCAACTTCTTCCTTAACTTGAATTTCAACCTCAGGCTTTTCAACCGTCGATGTCGATATGGATTCTTTCACTATCTCCTGAACTAATCCTTCTTCTTCTTCAATACTTTCTCCTCGGAAATCAACATCAGTCAATGTGATTACATCATCATCCTCAGATTCTTCAATATATTCCTCTCTCTCTCTTTTTCTATGCCTTGAATCATTAACTCATGTTCCTTAAGCACTTGAACATCATCTTCAGAATCATTGTACTCTTCAAAGTTGTAAATATAAGACTGAATGTTCAAAGGAACTGGAACATCTTCATAAAGAATCAATCCCAGCTCACTTTGTTCACCAGCCGATTCTTTTGCGCTCTCTGCTTCTTTCTCTTTTACTTCGGCTTCCTTCTCAGGGTATGTTATCATTAAAAGTCCGGGTGTAGGCTCAACAAGCTTTCTCCTCTTCTCCCCCTCATGAGGAGCATCATCGGAGTCCTCATCATGCTTTCTTTTAGATGAGGAAGCTTGTGCCTTACACGTTTCTTCAACGGCTGCTACCCGCTCAGAAAGATTTCCCAAAGCTGTAATGACCGTACTTTCCAGACTTATCATCCTTTCCCTCATCTCATCAAACTGTTCAAAAACAAACTCTTTCAGCTCTTCCTTCAACTCCTCCAGTGCTTGATTGGATTCAGACTGTTTGATTGATTCTTCGGCCACTGATTTGCCTTTCAGAATTTTATGAATATTTGACATCTGTGCCATTACTTCAGATAACTGAGCAGATACATGAGTGTTCACTCCTACAACAGCTGCATTCAAAGCTTGATTTAATGAAGATTCTTAAGCAAACGTGGATATATTCACCATTGGGTCACTTAGACTTCCAGTTGTCACAACAGTCGAACTTGTGTAAAGAACGTCTGTGTGGCCAATACTTAGAGATGGCAAAGTGGTCGCTCTGACTGGACTTCCACCCTCTTCAAGCGACGGAGCAACAAATGCTTCCGTAGCTGAGGATGTTCCGGTGAGAACACGAATTTCAGCCACACTTACTTCAATTGATGAAGTCGACTCAAGTGTCCTAAGCTGTATAGGATCTATACTCTGTGAATGAATAGACGTCGTACACTCGGGCAGAGGTGTACTGATTTCAATATCCATCAAGTCCATATTTCTTTCAGATAGAATATGTGGTTCATCCCGGTGCTCAAATGAAACAGTCTCCTGTTGAGAGGAGACTGAGTGGATAGTTGGGTGTGCACTTGTCAGTGGGATACTAACCTCTTCAATTCTAACTCCCATAGGGGAGCTAACAGCAGATGTGGGTAAATCCCGACTTTTTAGGCTTAGGACATCCCTCACACTCTCCTGTGCAATATTCACTATATCCATCACAGCAATCCCTCCCTCATTGTGATCACCACCATTATCACCATCATCATCATCATTTCCTTCATCTTCACCTTCTTGAATATCCGACAATGTCCTCTCAGAATCAGATTTCTCAGCCTCTTCCTCACCACCCCTTACAACTTCAACTCCCTCGCTCACTTGCAGGCTTCCCTGAACTTCAGCCCCATGCTGAGGTTCCTCTCGTCCTATCACTCCTTGGGTAAGAGAACCCGGTTCTTGGGTCTCTATTGGAGCATGATCTATCCTATATAACTTCACATTTTCACTCTCAGGATCTGCATACTTCAACAAGGATTCTGGAATCGGCATGATATTTGCATTAGGAGAATCCGGCACTTCATGCAAACTCATCATGACATAGTCTGGGCATCGGTTAGAATTAGATCTCTTAGGAATATTTTCATTTGCCCTTAAGATCCCTCGGATAAGAATTTGTATAAACCGCTGAAGTGGAACGAACTTCCTTGCTCTATTTGTTGTTTTTGCCAGTACTATCTCCTTTAGATCCTCCCAGATACACTGAGCATAATCATAATGCTTATTGAAAGCAATTCCATGAAAGATCCTTAGACAGTGAATGCTACATCTGTCTATGCATGTATGCTTGGATGTCATACACCTATTGATGATCCCAAATAATGTGTACCATTCGCCATTTAATCCATTTCGATGAAATTTGGAGCTTTTTGGAAGTGGCTTTGAGTAACCCAGGCATATCAAATCATGAACCAGCTCTTCATCAGACACAAAATCTTCAAAATCCGCTAACTCAGGAAAGTTAACTGTGTCTATTCGTCTTGGAAGAAACAAGTTGTGACGAAGTCTGGCAAGGGTAATTTTGGATTTAAATTGGTCTATGGTTACTTTAAAGTGGTGGTTTCCATCAGCAGGAACAAATTTGACTGTATGCCAAAATTGTTGTAGGTAGACTTGTGGGATAGACGGTTTGTACTGAAGAAGATATCCCAAAGGATGGCCTTTGAGAATATCTACGATGATAGGGTGACTGACTTTGATAACCTTTGTATCCAAACGATGGTTGTTATCTTTGAAGGGTAGGCAATGTTTGGGTTTGACCAATTGGTTATCAGGGATGATGGTTGAAGGTGAGGGTCGAGCAACGGAGGTTGAACGAACGGGTGTAGATACGAGTGTATGATTGGAGGATGAATGGGAATCTGATGAATTGGAATTTCGGGAATGATCTGGTGATGCCATTTGAAACCTGTAAACAAGTAAGAATCATGTTAGACAAGACAAGTAAACAAATGAAATCATTCAATGGTAGAAAAATATAACACTTCGTCAAAAATTATAAAAACTTGTGATTTTCTGTTTAAGGCATCGGGATTCCAGACAATAATAAACTATTATTGACAGGATTCCAGAGTCAATCGTTCAGAGACCAATGTTAGAAAAACACAAATTTATGACAATTCCTTGAACAAATGTGACATTTTTCTTAAAACATTAAAAAATTCAACACTTAGGAAAAATTGTCATTTAAACTCGAATGAAACTACAGTCATCTTGAATAACTCTTGTTAAATCTCGGATGATACATGACACAACTCGACTAAGTCTATAAAGAAACTCGAATGAATGGTAGACTATCTCGAATAAAACTTGGAGTAAACTCGAACAGAACATGAAACAACTCGAATAGGTCTTAAGTATTCTCGATTAAGTCCTAAATGATCTCGAATGATCAATGACTAAAACTCAAATGAAGAAGTGACTTCCTCGAATACACCATAAGGTCAACTCGAATGAACCATAAGTCTATCAAGACTTGTTCTGAAATTTTCTAAGTGTTAATCTAAATCAACTCGAATCACACTTATAGTTTCTCGAATAACACTTCTGTCAACTCGATTAACTCTTGGTCTTTCTCGAGTAGCATTGTACTCAACTCGAATGACTCTTGGTCTTTCTCGAGTATCATTGCACTCAACTCGAACAAAACTAAGATTTTCTCGAATATCCCTTTGATCGAGAAACTGTTCTGAAAATTATTTTTCAAGTGTTTTCACACTGATTTTCCAAAAATTGATTTCAGTGACCTTTTTATTGATTAAAAACCTGTGTCCCTTTCGAAAAACAATTTTAAACATTTTTGTTTTACTGATCTTCGATTAAAAACAACATTTAAGTTGTTAAAAATGCAAATTTCAGTAATATTTTGAACTCGAAACTTTTTGACATTGAAATCCAAATTTCTGTTTGTGTGGTTTGATTTGAACCATGAAATTTTAAATTCATGTTCACTTTGACAAACCGAACCAGACCACACAATTAATTTGAGTTTTATGAACAAACATTATGAACACCATTAACATCCAAAATACACAAAAAAAAAAAAAAAATTACGAACACTGATACAGGTATAAGCCAAATCTGAAATAAGCTACGTACAAATACTATATGTAAAAACAACAAAAACATTTACTCACAATTTTGATGAAATAGAAATCTTGATTCAGTCGATTATGGTTTATTGAGTTTGCTTAATGTTGAAGGAAGCTTGGGGAACAAGATGAAACCGGTTTGCTGAAAAAGATTAATTTGAAATTTGAATTTCAAATTTATAATATCCAATATCCGGCCCATATTTGGAAGAAAAAAAATCGGCCCAACTTCAACACTCTATTATTAACCCAATTATTTAAACCCAAATTATCTTTTCAACAAAAATTGTAACTAAACAAACAAAAACAACAAAGCAAAACAAACAAAAAACAAAAAAAAATTCTGATAAAAAATATTGAAAACAGATTTAAACAAAAGTAACAAAAAACAAAAATTGAAAATACACATAACCAAAAATTAACACACACAAAAATAAAATAAAACATAAAAAAAATTAAAATGCTCCCCCTTTAATTTCTGCATGTTGCTCCCCCTCAAATGTGTAGCATATTTCTCAGCTGAGCTCCCCCTACAACAATTTTTTCAGATTTACTCTAAATCAGATAAATTCATTTTCTGCTCCCCCTGCATATGACAATTCAGATCTTGTTAAATTCCAAAGAATATTAAACTTTTAAGATTTAAGAATTTAACATCTGATTAAAATCAATAAAAAATGTAAATTTAAAATTATAAATTGAAACTACTGAATTATTAAATCTTAATGATTCAACATACCTAATTTGTATACCAAAAAACTAAACCTTTTTCTCATCTAACGCTTTGGTAAACAAATCAGCTAGTTGATATTCAGTAGGCACAAAATATAACTCTATATTTCCATTTTCTACATGATCCTTTATAAAATGGTACCGAATGTCAGTGTGTTTTGTTTTTGAATGTTGCACCGGATTTGATGCAATAGCTATTGCGCTCTGAGAATCACAGTAGATGGGTAATTTCTTTGGTGTAAACCCGTAATCTCGCAGTTGGCTTTTCATCCACAACACTTGAGAACAACAAGAAGATACAGCAACATATTCTGCTTCAGCTGTAGACAATGAGACACAATGTTGTTTCTTGGATGACCAGCATACGGGTTCATCACCTAAGAACTGTACTGCTCCAGACGTACTTTTTCTGTCCATCTTATCACCTGCGTGATCAGCGTCAGAAAAAGCAGTTAGATTAAATGAAGATTCTCTAGGATACCACAAACCAAGGTTTGGAGTTCCCTTGAGATATCTTAAAATTCTTTTCGCAGCTGTTAAATGTGATTCTTTAGGATTCGCCTGATATCTGGCACACACACATGTAGCAAACACAATATCCGGTCTCCTTGCTGTTAAATACATCAATGACCCAATTATACCTCGATAGTGAGTCACATCTACAGGTTTCCCCGAAATGTCCTCATCGAGTTTTGACTTTGAATCCGGAGCCATGAGAGTTTTCATAGAAGTACTGTTAACCATGTTAAATTTCTTTAACAGGTCTTGTATGTATTTTGACTGATTGATAAAAATACCATCAGCTAGTTTTTTAACTTGTAATCCTAAGAAAAAAATTATTTCTCCCGTCATGCTCATTTCGAATTTTTGGGACATTAAAAATGCGAATTTCTTACAAAATTCCGGATTTGTAGACCCAAATATTATGTCATCTACATATATTTGTATAACTATGATATCCGGCCCCTGACGTTTTATAAACAAGGTTGTGTCAACTGCACCTTTGTTGAATCCACATTTCAACAGATATGTTGAAAGTGCATCATACCAAGCACGCGGTGCTTGTTTAAGGCGATACAGTGACTTATCTAAAATATATACATGATCAGGTTTCGAAGGATCAGTAAATCCTTCGGGCTGATATGTATATACTTCGTCAGTTAGTTCCCCGTTTAAAAACGCAGTTTTAACATCCATTTGATAAACTGTAAAGTTTTTGTGAGCGGCAAAAGCTAAAAACATTTTAATCGCTTCGATTCGTGCAACTGGTGCAAACGATTCATCGTAGTCAATCCCTTCTTGTTGGCTGTATCCTTTGGCAACGAGGCGAGCTTTATTTCGAATGATTACTCCATGTTCGTCCTTCTTGTTTTTAAAAATCCACTTCGTGCCTATAATGGATTTGTCTTTAGGGCGCTCAACAAGTCTCCAGACCTTTAACAGCTCGAACTGATTTAGTTCTTCTTGCATCGCCACAATCGAATCAGCGTCCAGAAGTGCTTCTTTCACATTCTTGGGCTCTATTTTACTTAGAAAATTTGAAAATAGACATTCGTTTATGGTGGCTATTCTGGTTTGAACTGAAGCGGATGGATCACCAATAATGTTTTCTATTGGGTGATTTCTCGTCCACTCAAAAGTATGTGGGAACGGTTCTATGTGGTCTTGATTGGGATTACGATCTAGATATGTTGATCGGGGGGTTACTTCAGATGTAGTAGGTGGGATATCTGATTTAGGAGCTTCTGAATGTTCAGAATTTAAGGGGGTTTCAGAAGAATTTGGAGGTTCAATGGGTTGTGCACTTTCAGTTGACAATTGCACATTTGTGGTTGAGGCTTCTCCAGTTTCTTCTGAAAGTTGTTGATGAGAAAGATCAGAGACTACGACGGGATCTACAGTAATCCTGTCAGACACCAAATTTTAGAACATTAGTTTTGGGCTTCTCAAAATAGTCTTCATAAAAATTTTCAAACAACTTATGAAATTAAGAATTTTCAGCATTCTGTTCAGACGACTCTATTGAAGTCTGCGTGTTAGGTTCGGGTCCTGAACTGGTGTGTTCAGAAGCCATTACCACTCCTTCATCAAATTTGACGTTCACGCTCTCGTTGACTGTCTTGGTTCTCTTGTTGTACACACGGAAAGCAACCTACTCCTTTGAATATCCGATGAATATTCCTTCATCTGCCTTTTGATTAAACTTTCCAAGATTGTCTTTGTCGTTTAGAATAAAACATCTTCAACCAAAGACATGGAAAAATTTAATATTAGGTATTCGTTTATTAATTAATTCATAAGGAGTCTTTCCGAATCTTTTATTTATGATTGAACGATTCTGTGTGAAACAAGCTGTTGCAACTGCTTCTGCCCATAAGAATAACGGTAAATTTGAATACGCCAACATCGTCCTAGCTGATTCCACTAGTGTCCGATTTCTTCTTTCAACGACACCGTTTTGTTGTGGAGTTCGAGCAGCTGAAAACTTATGTGTGATTCCTACAGAATTCAAACATGATTCAAGCGATTTGTTCTTGAATTCTGTTCCGTTATCTGAGCGGATTGATTGATTTGTGAGTTGCAATTTCACTTTTATTTTCCGGATGAATTCTATGATAATTTCGGTTGCATCTGATTTGGACCTCAGGAAGAAAACCCATGTGTATCGTGAATAGTCATCAACTATCACCAATACGTATCGTTTCTTATTAATGCTTTGTACTCGCATTGGTCCACACAAATCCATATGTAGTAACTCCAGTGCTATCGTGGACGAGTGTTCAGTTTTGGATTTATGTGAAGCTCTTGTCATCTTTCCTTTTTCACATGCTACACACAACTGCTCTTTTTGGAATTTGAGAGTTGGCAGCCCTTTAACTAACCCTCCTTTCGCTAGGTTGGTTAATTCATTGAAGTTCAGATGTGAAAGTCGACGATGCCATAGCCATGCTGTTTTAGATGTAGCTTTGACAGTAAGCAGACATCCTTCTTCAGATTAATCGAGGCTAAGTCAATGGAGTACAAATTGGTTTTCCTATTTCCTGCCAGTATTTCCTTACCTTCTCCGGATCTGATGCTGCACCGATTGGCTTTGAAATTGACTTCCAATCCTTTATCACACAACTGTCTAATGCTAAACAAATTATGTCCAAGACCATCAACGTGGAAAACCTTTTGAATGGTAATTTTTTCATATGTGAGACTCCCGTATCCTCTGATCGGACAAAACTGATCATTTCCAAATCTGACCGTCCCACAGAACTTTTCTACAAAGTTTGTGAGTATGTCTCTTTGTCCGGTCATATGCTTGGAACATCCGGAGTCAAGATACCAAACATGGTTTACCTATAAGACGAAATAACACATGAGGTACCCACTTGTAGTTGGGTACTTTTGTTTTAGGTAAATCATGCAAAGTATTATTTGTTTTCTCAACAAATATGTCTTTTTGCTTAACATTTGATGTTGATTTGGGTACCCACATTTGAACTGTTCGTTTAGGTATCCACTTTTGTACAATTCGTGGTGGAACTGTTTTTGAAATAATTTTCTGTGGAACATTTTTCTGTTTAGAACATGGGTCCTTTTTCTTTGGTTGCCAGACGAGCTTATCAGATTTTACAATTAAAGGTTTACAAGCACTAGAGTTCAAAGCAATTAACTCTGTTCTATAGAATTTGATACAAGAATTATTAACAAATTTATTATTACAGACATAGTTTTCAATGTTGCTATTTCTATCTGTAACAATATTGTTCTTCACGCGCCACTCTTGTTTTATATTCTTGTTTTTCTGTTCTCTCTTCTTCTTTCTCCAAACTTGTTTTCTTGAACCATTCACAATGATATCTGACATAAAAGAAACATGAGAATTAGTAGACTTAGACACTTGTTTCTTCTGTAAATTTCTCTTACCTTTTGAAGATTGGACTCTGAGTGCAATGGAGTTCTCTTTTGAAGATGATTCGCCTTTTTCAAAGCTAGGAGTGTTGAAAATAACTTTTCTTTTCTCCTTCTTTTGTTGTAAAATTGGTGAATTTTCAGATGATTTAATTGAATCTGAAGAAATTCTTTGCAGAATTTTAACAGGTTCTTTTTGACCATCTGATTGTTTATTATGCAGAGGTTTAACAAATTCATCAATTTTATCAAACATTTCCTCTAAGGAATTAAAGTCAGAGTGCATAAACAGATCAAATTCCTTTTCTGAATTGATAGAATCTAGAGAAGTTGAAGATGGCGGATCAGACAACTTTTTGTTTTTAGGCTGATTTTGTAACTTTTGTTCCATAATTTTTAGTTCAGCCTTGAGAGATCTATTCTCTGTCTCAAAATTTTTAATTTTCAATTCTAGATCAGAATTTATCTTTTCTAGAATTGAAGATGGCAGGTATAACTTTTGAGATTGAGTAGGTGATTCAGACAAATCCTTTTCAGAATATGTTTGAATGTACTCTTCTTTAATATGATTATTATTACTTGTTTCATTTATTCTGTTGTAATCAACAGAATTTTGCATCTTGTCTGATCGTAATCTTTTCGTTTCTTCACTAGATTCTACTTCATCAGATGCTTTTATAAACGCCATTTTTAATCCTAAGTTCATGTATCTGACATCATATAACGTTGGTGAACTGGATATTGCCTTTGTTAGATACTTTGGATTTTCCCAACCAATTCCTGATTTAGAATTATAAAATTCTGTGTCTTTTGGTTGATTTAAATAAATGGTTTGATCTGTTTGCCCTCTTTTGATAAATTCATCTTCCATCTTCTTTATTTTCTCATAAAGTTTAGTTCGTTCTTCAAAAATAGCATAATATTTTACAGAAAAATTTGAAGCTTCTAATTCTGCTATTCTCAGTCTTTCTTGTAAGTCAAATATATTCTGATTAAGATCTAGTATTTTGCTTTGTAGTTCTCTTTCCTTATCTTGTAAATCTGGAACTGCTCGTAAGGCTAATGCTTTATTTTTAAAAAAGTCTAAAACTAAGTTATGTTCATTACGAAGTTTGTTTTCCAAAGAATGAGCATTTTTCTTTTCAGCCTTTAATGATTTTTCAAACTTTTTAAGCATAAAGGCCATATGAGTTAGTTTCTCTTCTAGCACACAATATTCATCAATATCAGAGTCAGAGTTAGAATGTAAGAACAGGTTGTATTCAATAGCTGATCAGGTTACAACACAATGTCTTGTATGACAGATTGAAAGAGTGAGCAGGGTGAAGGTTTGATCATTAGATCAGGCTTGACATATAAGCTGTTACTTGTCAAACCTGTTATACGCTCAAGCTGTTCAGGTTTTGCAGAAAACGGCTAAGTATAGAACGTGCATAGCCTGTTCTGTCTAAGCTGTTCTGAAGGAACTTGAGCAGTGTGAGACATATAACGTCTTAGAACATTAAGGACACTTAGTAACTTTTGTTTAACATGCCTAACTTACTGACAAGGTAATTAAACCTGGTTTCATCAAGAGGTTTGGTGAAAATGTCTGCAAGCTGTTCATTGGTGGAAATAAAACTTACCTCCACATTACCTTTCTGAATGTGATCCCTGATGAAGTGATGTCTGACCTCAATATGCTTTGTTCTTGAATGAAATACTGAATTGTTGGAAATGGCTATGGCACTTGTGTTATCACACAGAATAGGAGTTTTCCTATACACAAGCCCATAGTCTTCAAGCTGATGCTGCATCCACAGAATCTGCCCACAGCAGCTTCCAGCAGCAATGTACTCAGCTTCAGGAGTAGAAGTAGACACTGGGTTCTGCTTCTTGCTACACCAACTTATCAACTTACCACCAAGGAGTTGACATCTACCTGTTGTGCTTTTCCTATCTAGCCTGCAGCCTGCAAAATCAGAATCTGAATAACATGTTAGTTCTAGGCTTGAGTCTTTAGGATACCAAAGACCCAAACCTGATGTGCCCTTCAGGTATCTAAAGATTCTTTTAACAGCAGCTAGATGAGATTCCTTTGGATCAGCTTGGAACCTAGCACACAAATAGGTGGCAAACATAATATCAGGTCTACTAGTAGTTAAATATAGCAAGCTCCCAATCATACCTCTGTAAGCTGTTACTGAAACAGCTTTGCCACTGGCATCAGCATCCAATTTTACATTGGTTGCCATTGGGGTTTTAATAGGAGAACTTTGATCAAATTTAAACTTTTTTAAGAGATTTAAGGTATACTTTCTTTGATTTATAAAAATTCCAGTTGAGGTTTGTTAAACCTGTAATCCTAAAAAGAAAGTAAGTTCTCCCATCATACTCATTTCATATTTGGATTTCATGAGTAATGAAAAATTATTGCATAACTGCTCATTGGTAGAACCAAATATTATGTCATCCACATAAATTTGAACAAGCATATATCAGACCTCACCTTCTTTATGAACAGTGTGGTATCCACTTTACCTCTGGAATACCCATTGCTCATAAGGAATTCAGTAAGAGTGTCATACCAGGCTCTAGGGGCTTGTTTGAGACCATAGAGAGCTTTGTCCAACTTATAGACAAAACCTGGATGTTGTTCATTTTCAAAACCTGGAGGCTGCTTGACATAAACTTCTTCTAGCAGCTTCCCATTCAAAAATGCACTCTTCACATCCATTTGAAATACCTTAATGCTCTTATGAGCAGCGTAGGCTAGATACAAACGAATTGCTTCTAGCCTGGCCACAGGAGCAAATGTCTCATCATAGTCAATTCCTTCCTCCTGTCTATAACCCTGAGCAACCAGTCTTGCCTTATTTCTAATGACATGACCTTGCTCATCCATCTTATTCCTGAAAACCCATTTAGTGCCAATTATAGTTTTACCTTTAGGAGCAGGGACCAACTTCCATACCTTGTTTCTCTCAAACTGATTGAGTTCTTCTTGCATGGCAGTGATCCAGTTGGCATCTTTTAGTGCCTCATCCACCTTCTTTGGCTCCATTAGTGAAACAAAACTGGAGAACATACAGAAGTTCCCTAAGCTGTACGACCTTGTTTGTACCCCTTTGTTGATGTCACCAATTATTTGATCATTGGGGTGACATCTGATCCACTTAGGATCATTCTTCAATGAGGATTCTCCTGAGTTATCAGCAGCTTCAGCAGGTCCTGTTGAACAGCTCTGAAGATTTTCAGACACACTGTTGTCTTGAGCCTGTTCACTTGTTGAACATGACTGACCACTGTTGAACATATCAGCAGAGGAACCAGGAAAATCAACATTGATAGGTTCGGGACATGCAGTTGTAATTACGTCAGTACAGTTATTCACATAGGGTGTATTGACATAATCATCATCATGCCGATCATGATTAACAAGTTCCATACTGGATGTAGTGGAAGATTTTGAGTCCTCTTCACTGTTTGAATGCATGAGATCATCAAAGTTTAATTCTCCTGAAACTAATTCAGGATTAGCTTTGGTGGAAGCGTTCTTGGACTCTTCAAAGGTGACATTGATAGATTCATCTATCACCTTTCTTTTGTTCTTGTACACTCTGTAGGCTTTGGAGATAGCAGAGTAGCCAACAAACACACCTTCATCAGCTTTTGGTTCAAACTTTGCCAGTTGGTCCCTTTGATTCAGAATGAAGCAGAGACACCCAAACACATGGAAGTAACTGACATTTGGCTTCCTCCCTTTGAGCAGCTCATAGGGAGTCTTGTTGAACCTTTTCACCACTAAGGATCTGTTTTGGGTGAAGCAGGCAGTGTTAACAGCTTCAGCCCAGAATGATGAAGGTAAACCAGATGCACACAACATGGTTCTAGCAACTTCAATGAGTGTTCGGTTTCTCCTTTCAGCAACTCCATTTTGTTGTGGAGTTCTTACAACTGAAAAGTTTTGAGTGATTCCTTTCTCTTCACAGAAGTCTTCAAGAGTACTGTTTCTGAATTCAGTACCATGATCACTTCTAAGCTGCTTCACTTGGGCAGAGTTCAGCATTTCCATCGTTTTCACAAATCCAATAATTTCTCTAGCAGCCTCTCCTTTGCTCTTCAGGAAGATAACCCATGTGTACCTGGAGAACTCATCAACCGTTACTAGAGTGTATCTTCCTCCACCTAGACTTGGGACATTGACAGGTCCAAACAAGTCCATGTGGATTAAGAAGAGAGGAGTATCAATAGAAAAATTATGTTTGGATTTAAATGATGATTTCCTCTGCTTGCCTTTCTCACAAGCTGTGCAGAGTCTATCCTTAGCAAAAGTCATAGAAGGCAAAGCTGTCACTAACTCTTTCTTACAGAGTTTGTTGATGTTCTTGAAGTTCAAATGTGACAACGTTCTGTGCCATAGCCAATTTAGATCTGCATTTGTCCTTGTGAGAAAACAGGTTTCAGTTGTGGGATCAGCAGATTGCATGTCCACAACATATACACCTTTCTTTCGTTGAGCACACAACACAACTTTGCCTTGGGGATCCAATATGTAACCCAGGTGCTCATCAAAGTTAACCTTGTAGCCAGCATCACACAGTTGACTTATGCTAACAAGGTTATGTTTCAGCCCAACCACATAGGCTACTATTTTGAACACTGCAGCACCAGCTTTAAGAGTTCCATATCCCTCAGTGGATCCCTGTACATTGTCACCAAATGTGACTTTTGGCCCTTTTTCAGGCCTGAGATCACTCAGCAGGTCCTTACAACCTGTCATGTGCCCTGAGCAGCCACTGTCCAAGTACCAAACCTGGGATGGTTGTTTTTCCTTATACATCATTGTAGGGTTCCAGTTCTCCAAGCTGCTGAAAGCTTCAGCTTCAGCCAGATCCTGTTTGAAGTTGCTTGTTGATGGGACATCAGTGTTGGCCATCAGACAGTGATTGTCTTCTTCATCAGATGATGAATCAGACTCCTCCCAGTCACAAGTCTCGACCATGAGTCCCTTTTGCCGGTTGGAAACCACTTAGTTTTCCAACTTCCTCAGCTTAGCCATAGCCATAAGATACTTAACCCTATAGCCATCGTCCCTGTTTGTCTTGTGTGGTTTGGATGACTGACCAACAGCTTTTGACACACAGTCAGCAGCTATATGGCCAGGTTTGCCACATTTGAAGCACTCAGCTTTGGTCTTATCAAATTCCTTTTCTTTAACAGCACTTGAGCTTACCTACAGCATGTTTCTTCCAAACCTTTTCTTGTTGAACCTTTTGACAAGCATGGCTATCATTTGCTCATCATCAAGTTCAGCAAGATATGCATTATCTTCCTCATCAGACACTTCCTCCTTATCATCAGCCTGTTGATCAGGTTGAGTGAACACATCACCCACCTTACTTACAGGTTGTCTCACACTGGCCACAAAGGCTGCACCTCTCTTTGACATTTCCAAGGCATTTCTCTTCTGTTGCCTTGACTGCTCATCATTCAGTAATGATCCATACAGGTTGACAAGATCTATACTTCTGATGGTACCTGAATTTCTTAAGATTGTAGAATAATAATTCCACTCTTCAGGCAGGATGTCTAAGAATTTGTTCACCAGAGTCAGGCTGTCCTTGGTGATCCCAACAGCTTTGAGATCATTAACAAGAGCAGTAAACCTGGTGTAGGTTACTGTGAGAGTCTCCTTTGGTTTTGCAAAGAAGAGTTCATACTGTCTGTGTGATTGTGGGTCCATCATAGACGGTACACAAAGTATCCCACATCTCCTTTGCAGTCTTCATCTTCTCAACCTGTTTGAACACATCATCAGGCAGAGAGATGACCAAGTTATTTCTGGCCTTTGCATCAAGAGCCACCAGTCTTTTGTCTTCATTAGACCATTGAGCTTTTGCTTTCTCAAATGTTCTGATTTCAGGAGCAGCTCCTTCAACAGCAGGAGTTATAGTTGTAACAGAGGTTGGCACATAGGGACCCTCCATTACTATCTCTGGTAGTTGCACATCCAGATTCTCTAAGTAGAGCATCATTCTGCACTTCCAACCAGAGAAGTTCTGATGATTGAACTTTGGAGGTTTGCCCATTGAGCCATTGTCATAGTATGAGGAACTTGCAGCACTGTTGTCCATGGAAACTTTGGGAGAATGAGAGATCTAGAATGACACACACTCTAAACTGCTCTGATACCAGTTGTAGGTCCCGAAAGGTTTCCCAAATATATAGCCTTAAGCTGTAGAGGGGGGGGGGTGAATACAACAATTTAAAAACTACACACTCTTTTCTCAATGTTTGTATGTATTATCAACAAAAGTGAATTACAAACAAGCTTGAATGCGGAAAGGTTCAAGCTGAGATGACAGATACAACAGTATGTTAACTAATCTAAGACAAACTTAAACTAGTTACAATGAATACACTCACTAAGAATTACTCACTGTGTTTACAAGACTCAGAGAAACAGCTTGAATAAGAACACCTTAGACACCAAGCACTGTTTTATTCAAGCAGACTTGCATGCATGAAAGACACACTTGAATGCACGTTCACTCTTGGCTTCAGCACTTAGCTTTTTGGCTTATCCTTTTAATCCTTGGAAGTTTCCTTTTATACTCTCTCAAAGGATCTAAGAGAAGCTTCTTTATTGGACGAAAGGAAAAGTGGAAAGTCTTGTTGAAAAGACAACATAAACTTTTCTGCACATTCTGAAAAGCGACTTGTCTTCATGTGGGTAGAACTTTTGTCTTTTCTTTTTGTCTATTGTTGCATTAGCTTTAACTAAATAAGGAACGTCAACTTTGCGTCTTTCTTCCTTTGTTAAGGCCTATTTTGATATAAGAAAAGGTCTGTCACCCTTTTTCAAATATCCTTTTGTCTTCATGTGATAGAACAGCTTGAGCAGGCTGTGCAGTTCTGTTTTCCACTTTGTCTTCGACTTTGTAAACTGATCTTGTAGCCAAAAACAATACATGAGGACTTGGAAACATATTTCATAAAGTGTTTTAGCCTGTTCACAAAGAACAGCTATCGTTCACAAAGAACAGAACACTTGTAAACTGCCCAAGCTACTCACCAGTGTAGAGCAGCGTAGACAGTTTATGTCCAGCCTGTTCAGCGAAATGAACAGCTTGGACAAACTGTCTTAGTTGAAACACATGCAACATATAGAACAGCTTTGGACTGATATTGTAAATCATTTTCAGGTTTCAATAAGGCATATAACAGGCCTTAAATTCAACCTTCAAATGCATCAACATGTTTGATTAAGAATCTCCCCCTCAGATGCAGAACAGGTTTGACTGAGGCTTTTTGTGCCTAACAATTTCAAACTTAATTTCGAATTTAATTTCAAACGAATTTAATACTAATCAAATTCGAACTTATACAAGTTCGAAAGGGTTAAGTTAAATTAATTTCAAATCAAATTAATTAAGTTTTAATTCAAAAAGTTTAAGAAAGAATGACTAGTTTGCAAAAGTTTATTGAATTGGACCATGAAGTCGGTAAGGCAAATTCACCACCCAAGCTGATGAGGTTGGAAGATTATTACTGGTGGAAGGATAGGTTTGCCGACTTTGCTCGTTTTAATGACACGCGGATGTGGATTTGTATCGACGAGGGATACATTCCACCTACTCACGAGTTTGAAGGTCGTCAACGAGTCCTTACTTATCAGAAGATGAAGGATGACGACAAGCAACTATATGAGGCAGAGAACAGAGCATTTTCTATAATCCGCATGGCACTACCTCAGGAAATTCTACACACATTCAGAAATCATCGAACAGCGAAAGAGTTGTGGGATGCGCTCGAGAAACGATGTGAGGGAAATCCGAGGGTTCGGAAAGGTATTACGGAAATGCTCAAGCAGCAGTTCGCAATTTTTAAGGCGCTGAAAAACGAAAAGCTGGATGACACTATCACAAGGTTCTATCACTTGTTGATAGAATTAGACAATCACGATGTCGAGTATCGTGAATTAGAGAAGATTGAGAAACTTCTTGATGCTTTACCAGCAAAATGGGAGATGTACGTAGCACTGATAAAGCATGATGAAGAGAAATTTGAAACTCTAACTCTAGAATGAGTCATAGGAATTCTGAGGGCTTAACTTTCAGTTGCTCAAGAAGGAACGGGAATATGACCATGTACAGGATCCGGACATGTATTTTGGGAAGTCCAAACCTTCAGTCGCGAGTGAACTAAAGACAGCTACAACATTCTACGCGGGCGAAGCATCGACTCCAGTAGAAGTAGAAGACTCAGGGAGCCGGGCTTTCTTAGTGTACTCCAAACCGGAAGAAAATCCGACTCAATCCGCATCTACTTCTCAACCTTACACAAAGATGCCTATGAGTGCACAATCAGCTGAATCTCATCTGAATCTTTTGGCTTTGTTTGTGGCAGCATATGGAAATTGTGTACAGGGTAAAATTAACGATCCTGTGCTATAGGAAGAGGACTATGATCAGGTGGATCCTGATGATTTAAAGGAAATGGATCTTCAATGGCAACTGGCCATGGTGACTCAGAGGGTCAAGAGATTCATAAAAAGGACAGGTAGAAATCTGAACGTTAGCAACAATAAGATTGGATTCGACAAATCCAAAGTTAAGTGCTACAACTGCCAGGGGTTAGGACATTTTGCTCGAGAGTGTCAAAGACCCAAGGTTGAAAACTTTTGAATCAATCTCAAGGGAGATACCAGCCTGCTAATTCGGGTAACCAAGCAAACATCGCTGGTCTGTTAACTAACATATCATCGGACAGACAACTTGATGGAACGTATGACTGGAGTACACATCCAGAGACTAACATTAGAGCCTTCATGGCTGAAGTAACAGAGTCTGAGGATGTCAGAGCAGAGGAAGAAACAGAGGACAGACACCAGCATGATACAAGTCCAGTGTTGGTGGAAAAGTCAGACAATCAGACCGTTCTAGAGTTTTCCGTGCAAATGGCTAACGTGGAATCTGATCATACAAAGGTAATTCTAAACTTTTATACATTCCGTGATTTATGTGCTTTATGTGCTACTTCTAACGATAGATTAAATTTAGTGCTAGAAACACGTAGTAATCTAACTGCTCAAATTGAATCCTTAAAATCTGATAATGCTAGCCTCCTAGATATCAAAGAGGATCTTAGGAATAAGCTAAAAGCAGATGCTCAAGATGTAATCGTTCTAAAAGACAAACTGAGTGAGCAGTGTGTCAGGATAGAAATGATGTATGAGCATGTTGAGGCTTTAACCAAAGACCTAACAATTAAGGAGGTAGGGCTAGTTGGAGCTAAGGTTAAGGTTGCAGAGGTAAATAGTAAATTAGAAAAGTTTAGGAACTCTTCACTGAATCTAGGGAAGATCTTAGATGCACAGCGTCAGTCTAAGAAACCAGTAGGTTTAGGGTATAAAGAGAGTCCTCCACCTTTTAATGATAACTATGTGCCGCAGCCTCAGGATAAAACTGATACACCAGTTGAGTCAGAGGTAGCAGTTGAACCTGTATCTGAGTCTGATAAGGATAAAACACCTAAGGTGACTAATAACAATGCCACGATTAAGAAAGTCAAATTTGTGCAGTCTTCTAGTGATAAAATTCTAGGAGAAGCTAGATCTGACTTAAATAATCAGAAAGAAGACATAGTCACTGTAGTTGAGAAGAAAGAACATGACACTAGTGAGACACTAAAGTCAAAGGGAACTCATAAGAAGTCTATTGATAAAATGTCTTGTTTTAGATGTCATGAAAGGGGTCATGTTGCTTCTAGTTGTCCATATAGGAAGGTAGAATCTACACCTAATGTTGGAAAGCCTGAACAACATAAAACCTCACCAAGTGTAGCAAGCACAAGTGCTTCTCAACACACTGAGAAGATTGTGCAAGCCACACCAAAGGCTGCTGTTAGACAAACACCTGTGTCAGGTAGACCAAATGAATTGATTAGGACTAATTCACCGAATAGAGTCCCTAACGTGGCTCCATACCCCTCAATCAAGTATAGGGATTCCGGATATAAATTTTAAAACAAAAATCCGATCAATCTAGGTCAGGACGTCAACAAGTCTATAGGAGTACAACACCTAGAAGAGCTTACACTCCGGTTAGGTCACACTCTCCTGTAAGACATCAGACACCAGGTAGAGCCCAGGGATATCAATCTGAAATGCCCTATAATAGAAATTATTCAAGGGCTCCACAAAAAATGCCTAACCAAATGCCAAGAGTGAACTTAAATCACTCTTCACCACAACAGGTTCTCAATCAAACACCCAAGTCACCTGAAAGGAGAGATGGGTTTTTGAAGGAGTTCAAGTATGTGGATGAGAACGGTATTACCAAGTCAGTCATCGCTTGGGTTCCCCGTGATAACTAACTTGTTTTCATTCATGTGCAGGATTTAACTACAGGCCTTAACAACAATTGGTTTGTCGACAGTGGTTGCTCTAGACACATGACTGGGGAAAGGAGTCTGCTCACAGACTTCAAGGGAGGGAACAAGGGTTTTGTATCATTTGCCGGGAACAAAGGAGGAAATATCACTGGAACAGGAGTGATTACTAATGGGACTATCACACTTGATCAAGTATATCACGTTGATAGACTTGCTCACAATCTCATTAGTGTCTCTTAGATCTGTGCTAAGAAGAATTCAGTGTTATTTACCGATACTGAAGCGTTAGTGCTGAAGCCGGGATTCAGAATTCCTGAAGAGTGGATTATGATGAGAGCCCCAAGGAAGAACGATTTGTACATGCTGGACATGAACATCTCCGATTCGTCGATCGGAACAATCTGTCTTTTATCTAAAGCTTCAGAGACCGAATTAGTCTTATGGCACAGACGCATGGCACACTTGGACCTGAGGAAAATGAACCACATCACTAAACATGGACTGGTGCAAGGTGTCCCAATGAAGAGTTTTCAGTTTGAAGACAAGTGTGTACCGTGCAAGAAAGGCAAACAACACAAGAAGTCACACAAGTCAAAGACTCAGAACTCTATAGCTGCCACTTTCGATTTGATGCATATGGACCTGTTCGGACCAATCAACAAAATGAGTATAGGTGGTAGTTGGTACTGTTTAGTTATCACTGATGATTACTCATGATTTTCATGGGTTTTCATCTTTAGGTACGAAGGACGAGACAGCTGGAAAGTTGATTGGGTTCTTAGACCAAGTCGAAAACTCCTATGGGACGAGGGTAAAACGTATCAGGAGTGCTAATGGAACAGAGTTTAAAAACATAGTAGTTGGTGTATATTGCCTATCTAAAGGCATAGTGCGTCAATTTAGTGCACCTTATGAGCCACAACAAAATGGGGTGGTAGAACGGAAAAACAGGACTTTGATTTAGGCAGCAAGGACCATGCTCTCGGATTCAAAGCTCCCTACCATGTTTTGGGGGGAGGCAGTGAATACCGCTTTTCATGTATTAAATCGGGTCCTTACTGTCAAATCATTGAACAAAACCTATTATGAAGTTCTGAATAAAAGACCACCAAATTTAACTGGCTTCCAACCATTTGAGGTACCATGTACTTTAATGAAAACAAAATATCAACCTAAGTTTTGTGAAAAGGCTGACGAAGGGTATTTCCTAGGTTATATGCCTAACTCACCAAACAAACGGGTTTTTAACAAATCAAATGGTATGGTAGAAATTGTGTATAACATTGATGTAACAAGTTATAGACATGAACCCCAAACTGGTCCGGAATGGATATTTGATTATGATTCATTATTTAAATCATTTAACATTCCTTTGGATGGAAATGCAGGTACAATTGAACATGACTTATCGTCATTAAATCTGAATGATGACGGTCAAGGTTTTCCAAAGACGAGCATTCCATCAACTTCTGAGCCTACATCGACAGAAGGTGAGTCTCCAGCAGAGAACGATTCTGAGTTACCTACAAACAAGAATCAGGCTACTAATTCTAACTCCGAAGACAGTGATCATGAGGAAGAGAATGTAGCATCTGAAGTCGTCCCCCGTTAGGTGAAATAGGATCAAACTTAGAAGATAATCTTAGGGTCGATGAGATCGAAACATCGAGGATTAATAAGGATCATCCGGTTGAGAGCATCATAGGAAATCCGAATGTTGGTGTGAGGACTAGGAGTAGTTTGAATAACAACACAGTACAGTTGTCAATGATTAATGACTCCGAGGCTTTTCACCCTTGCCTTTATTCGTGTTTCATCTTGGGTTGAAGCGATGCAAGAAGAACTGTCACAATTCAGAAAACTTGAAGTGTGGGAGTTAGTTCCGTTACCTCGAGGAGAAGTTGCAATAGGAACCAAGTGGGTTTTTAAGTGCAAGAGAGATGATTGGGGTATTGTGACTCGCAACAAGGCAAGACTTGTAGTAAAGGGTTTCAACCAAGAGGAAGGAATCGATTACAACGAAGTGTTTGTGCCAGTGGAAAGGCTTGAGGCAATCCGTTTATTTCTGGCCTTTGCATCATTCAAAGGCTTTAAAGTTTATCAACTTGATGTAAAGAGTGCCTTTCTATATGGAAAGGTGAAGGAGCTGGTGTACGTTGAATAACCGTCTGGGTTTACAGATCCAAAGTATCCAGACAGAGTGTATCGTCTTGATAAGGCTCTATATGGATTGCATCAGGCACCCAGGGCATGGTATGAGACACTATCAACTCATCTTTTGGACAACGGGTTTGAAAGAGGGAGAATTGATAGTACATTGTTTGTGAAAATAAAGGGTGAACATTTCATCTTGGTACAAGTGTACGCTGATGATATTATTTTCGGGTCATCTGACGAGCAGATGTGCAAAGATTTTGAGAATGTGATGAAGTTTAAGTTTGAGATGAGTGCTATGGGAGAGTTGAACTTCTTTCTGGGTTTGCAAGTTGAACAGAGGAAGGAGGGTATGTTTATCCATCAGAAGAAGTACGTCTACGATATTCTGGAACGCTTCAGGATGGAGGGAACAAAGCTGACAGCTCACTTTAGCACACCGATTCAAGTGAATCACAATCTCGGACCGGGTACAGAAAGTGATACTGATGTGGATCCAACTCTATATCGGGCCATGATCGGATCACTTATGTACTTAATTGCTTCTAGACCTGACATTATGTTTGCTGTGTGTATTTGTGCTAGGTTTCAAGCCAATCCGAAAGAAATGCATATGAAAGCTGTGAAGCGGATTCTGAGATACCTCAAATCGAAACCGAAGCTGGGACTTTGGTATCACGCGGATGGTGATATGGAATTGGAAGCATTCACGGATTCAGACTATGGAGGTTGCAACTTGAATCAAAAGTCAACAACTAGAGGTTGTCAGTTCCATGGAGGGAGGCTCGTTTCCTGGCAATGCAAGAAACAGACTTCGGTAGCCGTGTCAACGTGCGAGGCCGAATATGTAGCTGCTGGTAGTTGCTGTTCATAGGTTTTGTGGATACAACAACAATTGCGAGTACGGTTTGACTTACACTCATACTCCCATTAGGATTATTAACCAATCTACTATTTCTATAACTAATAATCCAGTTAAACACATTAAAACAAAGCACATAGATATAAGACATCATTTTATACGTGATTGTGCTGAAAAGAGCTTGATAAAACTGGTAAAAGTGGCAACGAAAGATAACAATGCTGATTTATTCACTAAAGCTTTTGGTAAGTCACGCTTTGAGTTGTTAGTTCAACTGAATGGTATGCGTGACCCAGAGTAACTTGACCTTAGTATATTTTCTTTCTTTTTATAGTAAGTTAGTAGTTAAGTAGAATCTATTTCCTTTTATTGTAAGTTGGTAGGTTACTTTATTAACTTATCCTTGTTTATGAAAAACAAAAGAAAAAAGAGAGAAAACCATAAAAAGCTCAAAAAAAAGAATATTAGAAAAATGAGTTAAGTCTTAGAGACATAGGTTCAAAGTGACGAAAATTAGCACAGTCGATACAATCTCTAAGTGTTAAGCTTTCACACAAAATGCACCTTAAACTCTAAGTGATATACATTTTCTCGTTTGATGTGTTGGTAGGCATAATACACAACGGAATCTAAAAAGCTAATAAAATATTCAAGAAAAAGTCAATGTGTAACTAACTTAGATGTATGACCAAACGGTCTTAATTTTTATGTTAGAGACATACAGACAATGATTCTAAATGAGGTACGTAAATTTTCTGGGGGATGTATAGCCACATCAAATAAATCTTAACGAAAAGAAAAGAAAAGAAAAAATTATGATAGTAAGGAGAGAGTCAAAACAAGTCACTTTGTTGTACGTAAGTACAGACCTGTTACCTCTGGTTTGACTCGAGTTAGCAAGATAAGTCGCTTTGTTGTACGTTAGTACAGACCTGTCACCACTATCTTGCTAGCTTTAAATAAACCTTAAGACAAACTAAGACACTCTGTTGTATGTAAATACAGAACTGTGTCCGATGTTTGCCTTTTAAAGAAAATTTGCAATACCGAAAAGTTATAATCATTGTATGTATGCCTTGATCATAGGAGTATGTCTAAGTATGGCACACATAAGGGAGTTTCTTGATAAATAAAAAGGCCAAGGGATATTCCAAAGTGTAACATGTTTAAAGGGAATATAATACCAACAATCGCTTTGGAAAGTATATCACGACTAACAATCAAAGGAATAAAAAATTCCTAAGTGTGAAAGTGTAATACTGAAAGTGTGTATTGACACAAATATTCTGTTTAGTTTAGGTCGTAAAGTTTGTAAACGTATTTTTGAGTAGCCTAAGTTTAAAATTTATTCAAACTTTATTTTCCTTTACTTTATTTTATTTTAATTTCAGTTTATTTTATTTTATTTTATTTTATTCTAAGTAGGAAAAAGGTCAAAGTTACTAGGATGCATATTTGGTTGAATAAACAAATATTGCGTGAAAATCTATTACTTGGTGTAAATATATTTGCAAGGTTTGTAAAGTTCCGTTACACGAAAAAGTTGAATTTTATTCAAGGATTTTCAAAATTTTCGAATAAAATCGAATTTAAGACATATTCGAAGTATCCTTCGAATTTGTCAGTATCTTCGAATTTATGTCAAGTTCGAATGAGGTTAGTATATATAGGTCAACAGTGGACCATTAAATTCACCTACCTTCGATATTATCTCTTCGAACTTGTGACCAGGCGATTTCGAATTTGTTCTTCGAATTTACCGTTTCGATTCTATTCCTATTCCTCGAAGTTTTTGCTCATCTTTCTCGAATCTATTCACATCCTTAGGTATAGTAATGACTATTATACAAAGTTTTAGTGTTTTAGGACTCTTTTGTGGCAAAAAAATCGAGTTTATTTGAAGCTTTTTGGGTTTAAACTATGTGTTTCAAAATCACAAGTTTTAACCGGTGAAACTTCAAATAAAACACATTAAACTTCGACTAGAACCCAATAGGACTAGACTATACTATTTGTTAAGTCAAATGGGGTTAAAATCTTGGAGTTTTGTTTGAAAAAGGACCGACTTCGAACATGTTCATCATGTTCGAACTTGTCAGATAATTCGAATTTGTTAAAATATCTACAAATTCGAAGTCAATCAAATTCGAACCTAACCTTCGAAGTTGATTTAAGTTCGAATGTCTTTATAAAATAAATTCAAACTTGTAGAAATTCGAATGTGTTGAATTTCGATCTTATGTAAGTTCGAAATAAAGCAAATTCGAAAGTAAATAAGTTTCATTTTTATTTTTCGTTACTAATATTGGTTGTTGTTTTAAGTGCAGATATGGGTGATCGCGCATTTTTCAATAAACATAACATGGTTATGTCAGTCGATCGAGAGCTGCCTGAAGCTCAACCCTATCGTCATATGGTTGATTTTTTGACCCAATCGAGGGTGGCTTACGCGTTAACTCATAATTTGCAGATCATTCTACCTTACATACGTCAATTTTGGGAGCATCTACAGGTAGATTGCTCAGTGACGCCAACAGTGTTGCGTACCAGAGTTGGGGGCCAGCCGATAGTATTTTCAGCCGATATGTTACGGCAAATTCTTCAGTTAGGTACAGAAGACCAGGAGGCAGGGCCTATTGACTTTTCAGTCCATATAAGGCAAGCGGCCTTTCTGCGAATGGGATACGCCTAAGATATCACCAAAGCCTCGTATGTGAAGAGTGGCTTAATCGGGCAATGGCGTTATTTGGTTCATGTGTTTATGGTTTGTTTTGCGCCGAAAAAGGCCGGATTTGATTACATGATGTCCAAGATGCAATCGGCAGTGATCGCATTGGTATATAACAAGCGCTTTAGTTTTTCACAGATGTTCTTTGCTGAGTTTATGCATCAAATCACAGCTCCTGTACGAGAAAGATTTTTGATGTACCCGCGCTTCGTGATGATGATCATTCGTCACTTTTTGTCGAATCTCCCTCAACTTCCAGATACTCATGGCGTGGCCATTATGGACAAAAGAATTTTTGCTGACTGCCAGTCGCATAACGCGCGCAGGGCTGAGCAGGTCATGCCACAGGTGGTACCTTTGTTTGGAGCAGTTATCGACCCAGATTTTGTGGCTCCGGAAGGAGATAACTGGGCAGGTGAAGCTCCACAACCGCAACAACCGCAGCAACAGCCACCACGACAACAACAACCACAACAGCAACCGCACAGGAGGCAAAGAGCTCCATCGAGACAAATTCTGGCAATCAGGCCATCCTCCAGAGAGTCTACGGAAGTAGGTCCATCAACGGACGCTGCAGGTCCTTCAACTTCAGCCCCAGTTGTTGATCAGACAACGCAGACCCTAGAAGAGATATGGGCACAGGGGACTTCCGCATAGCTAAACATCACTGAACAACTGGTTCAGGATGTTTTAGATCCTCCAGAAGAGTTTAATGATATCTTTAGGCAGATAGATGAATACCAGCCGCCAGAGGATGAGGGTATGGACACTGAGGTCCTAGGTGAAGGAGAAGAAGAAGGAGCACAGGCTGAGACTGAGACTGAGGGGCTCGATGAAAATGCCTCAGAGTCTAGTTCTGATAGCGAAGATCCAAATATTCAAATCAGTAGATATGGATCTAGGCTAATGGTAAACAGAAGGAGACAAACTAGACCGGCTCTGATTGACAAAGAGACCGTAGATTCAGATTTTGAAGAGGAAGATGAAACTCCACTCGTGCCTAGGCATAGGGCGAGGAGGCACCGATTTATGCAGGGAGTACATCCACCTCAGCTCCTGAACCTGTAATACCAGCTGCTCAACCACCCATCGCTCCATCACTATCTACATCCATTCCATCAACATCATCGACATTCACCGACAATCAGCGGTTTACAGAGCTGAAGGGAAAGGTGGATTTCCAAACAGTCTAAATTTTCCAGCTATCTATAGTAGTGACAGAACTTCAAGCCCATAATGCCAGACTTGATCAGGAAAATGCTGAGTTGAAAAAAATAGTAGCAGATCAAGCGTCTGAGATAAAAACAATGAAGACTCTCCTGGAGCAGTTAATGAAAAATCTACAAGCTCAAGGGGAGAGTAGCTGCAGAGAAGCTGAAGTGTTAAGAAAAGAAGATGATGGCAATGATCCAGATACGGATAGAGAGAGTGAGCTAGCAGATCTTTCAATAAAGACTGCTCAGCAGGCTCAATTTCAGGGGGAGCCAAGTCAGCCTGGTATGAGAGAAGGAGGAGGAGGTGATAGTGTTGAGAGCGAAATGATTGAAGCTCTAATGGATATTGAAGAAGAGGTGATTTTTGATTTTGATGATGAAATTGAAGATCTTGAAGAAGGAGAGTTTATCCCAGAAGACATTGCAGAATGGAAATCTGATGAAGAGGTTGTGGTAGATGAAGACGATAATGTAGATGAAGTAATCATTTCTTCACAGCCTATAACAGAACAGTATGTGCATAATGACCAAAATGTGATTGACATAGATGAAATTAAGTTGGCATCTATGGACGATTCAGAATTTGAGAAAGCTGATAAAGAGCAAAGCAGAGAAGAATTGATAAATCTTTGGTTCCGGAAGGAAGAAAAGAAATCAGAGCTGAAGATGAAGAAGAGGATGAGAGTACCAAATTATGGAAACCTCTCAGGTGGAATCTTAAGCTGGTTCTTTGATAGAGAACTGCAGCTTTTCATGCTAAAAAGCAGAGATGGACTTCAATACTTGAGGCGAACGCCGAAGGTGTTTAACACACTGCCCAAGTGTGAAGTAAAAGAGCTGGCATGGAAGGAGTTAATCAACCTAGGAGACGACCCGTACGCTGAAGTAGTTGCTAAAATCATACAAAGGGAGGGTCGATCTGGAAGGTTCGAATTACTCAAGCCTAGATCTGGAAAAAGAATTGAAGATCCGTCAAGAGTAGATCCTCTCACTGGAAAGCCGTGGGCTAGGATGGTTTACAAGCCAGTCCGATGCCTAAAGAAAGTGCCGATGAATTCAATGCCACAGGATGTATTGAAAAACATGAAGTGGTGGTGTGTTGACAACGAGACGGCAGAAGCAGTGATGGAGGACAACGAGGACAAGGTGATTTTGAAGGTATACGATCCTCTACATCTGATCAACCTATCCAAGGATGACCTGCAAAAGCTACATGATCAGCCAAATTTCTTTCATGAAGGATGGAGATCTGAAGGCAGGAAGTTCCAATAGATAGCTAGAGTTTGTATAGATCAGGGATTGTATGCAGGTAGTAGCTTATATAGTTCTAGTTAATAGACAAAATATAAGTAGTTAGAAGCTATCGTCAAGGGGGAGTCTGTTAGTGCATCTTGTGTGACGATAGCAGTCTAAGTATAGACAATAATTTTTTAAAGTTAATTTGCTAGTTATTGCATATTAACAAGTGTTTGATATATCTCTGATTGTTATATGTTTGATTATATATGTTTGATATTGATTGTATGTATGTTTGAACTTGGTGTAATGTGTTAGAATAAGTTCAAACATAAGTTCAAACATAAGTTCAAAGATAAGTTCAACATAAGTTCAAAGCATAGGATTCGAATTTGTGGAGGACAAGTTCGAAAGGCCTTGAGCTTATTCGAACTTGTCCTGGGCAAATTCGAACCAGGTGTTATAATTAAGGGTTAATTCGATTAATTAAGTAGTTTTTTGCAGAAGTTAATCAGAGCTTTAGCAGAGGCGATCTCGAACATGCAAGTGTTAGAGAGTTTGTTCTTGGAGAGAATCGCGTGTCGGGACGTTCCGTTGTTCGTCTATCACAGTGTGTGTCTTCATGTTTCGTGTGCGTGGTCTATCCGTCAAGCCGCTAACGAGGATTCCGCACTCGTTGGACGGTGTCGCGTCAAGATAGGATCCGTAGGAAGGCGACCTTACAAGTTATTAGTACTGGTGTATGCACAGTATTGATCAAGATAAGGAATGTTATCATTGGGACGACGTCTGTGTCTGTAGAGTAAAAAAGCGGGAGCTCAGGGAAAGAGGAGCCGGTTTTTTTGGAAGCGGGAGCGACGACTTCATTTCCCAAGCATGGAAAGCAGTGTTTGATTGTTAGTAATGTCTAGGGTTTTAAATTTTCAATTTCGTTTATGACTCTTTGAATTTTTTGGCAACAAAGGTTCGTACCTAATGCTTTATATAGTAGTATGTCTTAATTTTCAAGAGTATGCATAAATGTGTAGTAACTTATTCAAAGAAAGTTTTTTTTAAACCAAGGTGTTAATTATATAGTAGTATAGATAATGCACACCATTTGAGGATCTGAACCAAGCACCATTAGGAAGTAAGGTAAATCCAGACTAATAAATGCTCCCCTTGTACATCTATCTCCTGATTCGTATCCTCTATTTAAGAATTGATGGACTTTGATTAAAAAGTAAAAGTGCTTTAATTTTAACATGAACCTAAGAACAAGGACATTCCAAGTTCCCTAAAAATTAGACTGGAAATCATATCATGCCAGATTTTATATTCAAATTGTGCTTTGATGCCAAGATCGGCACTACCTGTCACTAACTTTTAGCACATATATCACATATGCATTGACAAGTTTGTACAGGAAATGCTACATGAACATGTCTCTAGTTTTTGTGGATCGCATACATAGCATGTGTATTCTGAGATTTTACAGCACAACCATCAATGCATTAGAATGCTTGCAATGTACCACCATTGATTTATTGAAGCACTTGTGATATTTGGGATGCCCAATGCGTGGATGTGTAGAATTTCTCATGAACTCATCAAATTCCATAATTGTAAAAAACGTTACGATAAACCAACTTACCTCAATATCACTAACCTGAGTTTCATTTCGTACTTTTTCCCATTTATAAACAATTTAATATATAACCTAACGTCTTCAATATTCCCACTAATCACCTGTCATCAATATCATAAAACTTCGATTTAATACAATGAATGCCATTTATAATATTGCAAACTCAGCACCCTAATTGCAGACCTTACTGAACACGAATCACACATTCACACTAAAGTTTAGATCATAATCAATAAAACACTACAATGCAGTAAATCAAGCTTATAAAGGAATATAGATATAGATATTAGATAAGTGCTTAGATTCAAAAGATGAAATTCAAGACATGAAAAGAACCAATACCCATAATATTAATTCATCAGGGACATGGAGAAGCACTTCGCAAAAAGTTTTAGCCATGACAAGTATTTTTGCTAAGTCATCATCCAAAACACGTGAAACAGCCCTTATGAGTGAACCACCCTTGATGTCTTACGATACTAGCAGAAAGATTATTTGACGTAGATGTGCTAGCCTGAGAGGGATTTATAGGCCAGATGTTCCATGCAGCATCTTCAAGAGCAGTTTGAGCATATGTTTCCCCAACAGCTGCAAGATGTCTCATCATCATCTGGACTCTTCCCAAACCCATAGATCTGATAGCTGTAGATGGTGGTCCTGCTCCATCAAAGACCAACAAACCTCCAATCATCACGTTCTAATAGGTTTGAGGTTTGATTTGGAATCACCCCAGTAGAACATTTAAATTGTCGTTCAAGTCTACAGCTCAATTGGCAGGAAAGTTGTTGATCACTTGAAATGTCTCCAAATGTAGGAACAACATTTCCTTCAGTTGTGCCAATGGGGCGTTTGGTTCGCTGGAATCTGATGGAATCTTGCAGAAAAGGAATGGATTTTCCATTCTGATGGGCTGTTTGGTAGTCCAAAGGAATGGAATGACCATTCCACATTTTAAAAAAAATCCCCCCTTTTGAAGGAATGACCATTCCATAGCAAAATGGAAGGAATTTAAATTCCATTCCTTCAAAGCAATCATTTTAACAACAAATGTTCTCATTCTCAACAAACTATAGTATTTGGATTTAGACAGATTCCATTCCATTCCGTTAGATTCCAGTGAACCAAACGCCAACTTAATGATTAGCCTACAAATGGCACATTTTATGTAATTCCATAACTACAAACCTGACCTCTATAAGAATGAGTTCATGAGATTCCATAATCTCTATCACTAACATTCTAACACATGCATATGAACACAAATGAGCAAATGAGCAAAACATTACATTGCAACTAACAAATGAGCAAAAAATTACATTGAACTTTGCATAGTTGAAAAGAAAGGAATACAACCTGCCACTAATAGTTTCATACATTTACATGGATATTGAAAATCTATACCTTGTATGGAGATTAATCGAAAGGTTTGTAAATCTATGAAACATAAATACCTACAATAAAAGCAACAACAGACAACTCACTTTTCTTGACTCGTAGATAAATACAAACACAACAAAATTCTTTCACTTAATTCGCAACAAAAGTGATTATGTGGAAAATTAAGCAATATTCTATAGAAGCATTGAAATCCAAAATCAAGAACTACATTAACCAACTGCACTCTATATAAATTTAATTACAAAAGCGTGTCTTACAGATTTGTGATATTTGATTGATAACTTACGAAAGACATAAATAGAGTAAAAATGGTATTCATCTACGTTATGGTTTTGTCGTAGCAAGGGTATATCGTAGAAGCAGATCCTGAGAAACCAAAAATGGATAAATTTATATAAAAGCAATTAAACAAAGACATCTAAAAATGAAAAATTTTCTCACAAATTTAAAGAATGTAACACCATTCAAATTGAAGTCTAGGTTAACAAGTGAAAATTAAAAACCATAAAAGAGTCAAATTAGAGTTTGGGTTCACCTGGGAGTCAAAGACTCAAATCAGTATGTTAGTAAATAAAACCATCACGAACAAAATTAGATTAACAGAAATAGCATATTACGACTTGCAAATTATTGATTTGCATTTAAGGAGAACATAAAATGAAAGAAGAAAATACCTAAATCAAATCGGATTAAAAGGCATGGAAGAAACCGATCACTGTAAAGGCCAAAGCAATGTAGAATCGTAATGGAGGAGATTGATGGAGATTTGGATCTTCGATAAACCAGATTGATGGAGATGTGGACGAAGGTGGTCTTAATGGCATGATGGAATGAGATTAAAGAAAAAACTAGAAACAATAACCTAATATAAAATCGAAACAACAATCAAACCTGGAACCCTTGCCTGATGTGCTACAATATTGGTGTGAACTAGAAACAGCAATCACACCAAGCCGGGAAGAAAAATGAAAGCACCTGTGAACCAGATGCAGCATGAGTGTGAACGGTGGTCTCCATAGCATCAGTCTGAACCAGAAGAAACAGAACCAGAAATAGCAATCGCCCCGTGTCGTTTTTAATCGAAGATTGGTTAACTTTATGATGAAAGGAAAGGAGGAGATGTAAGGAGAGAGGAGGTTTTGCGAGATAGGTTCTCTCAACAGATAAGCGTGGGCGTGGGGGAGGAGGAGTGTCAGAAGGACAGTCGCCAGTTTGTCTTTCCAAGGGATAACCAGTCCCAAGAATTCAAATTTGAAAAGCAAAATCCAATTTTATTTGTTTGCAACGCGTGCTTGTACATAATGCTTTGATTACTTGTAAGTATTAAAATTCAAGACCTTGCTTGATCAAGGTGTACCTTGTGCATGATGAGTTGTCTTTTAAAGTTCATGGTAGTAAATGCTTTATTAGTAGTTAAGATTATTATTACTTTTTGTTTTTTCCTTGTTATGGGTCCATAATTTAATTTTGGTAATTAAATTGGAGATTAATTCTAAGATGTTGGTTGTGAAAATTCGTTTGATACTATAGTTCCTTCGGGTGAACATCATGTAGGAATAGTGTGCCCAATACCAATTATAAAATATAAGAAATGTATTACGAATTACAATTTTGAAATTTAAATTACAATACACGGAAAGAAATAGAATACGAAATTAAAATTACAAGTAAAGAAAATAACGATACTGGAAAAGTAAATTACAATACGGAAAAAGAAAGTTGACTATCGTGGTTGACACGATTCCCTTAAAGGAGATTCGAAGTCTGTTTCCCAGGATACAACAGCCAAAGCAGTGTGTACTGCCGGAGGTAACCAACTTGTCTGAAATTTCAAGTGAATTTGAAGTGTTCTTCGTTCTTGGAAGCAGCAACGTCTTGCTGTTAAAGTGCAAAAAAATTCGTGGAATGCAAAGTGTTTTTCTGAGTGTTTCGGTGTTGGCATCTCCATCCCTTTTATAGGAGATGAGTTGTAACCGCAAATTAATTATATTTAATTGTAATAAAAAAACCATTTTTTATTAATAATTAAATATAATAAAGCTATCTTTAAATCATTTCTGTAACGGCTCTAGAATTGTCCAGATTCGTCCAAGACACGAACACGGCTCACACAAATAAACCTTATACAAAGTACGAGCCTGGATTTCCGATGTTGCAGTCATCACAAGTTCAATGGTAATCTACTGTTTGGATCCAAGATTTGTCTTGGAGTAACTTGTCATGCTTGTTAAGGCTCCTCCTTATAAACCACTCATGGTTTGGTCCTTCTTCCTAAGTGGGACAAGTTCTCACCCTTTTATTTTGCATTTTCCCACATCAAACACCAATCTTTGAGCATTGATATCTCATTCATCTTAGTTTCATTTTGGATGTTCTTTATATCGTTGGAATCCTCTCTTCAAGGAGAATACAAACCCACAAAATATTAATTGTATATCTCATAAATATATATAATTATATTTGGTCCAAAAACATGGAAAATACACTTTTTCTTTGAAAAATTTACACTTTTTTCTGACAATCCCCCACATGAATGAGAGATCGATCGAAAACACATTCCAATCATCCCCCACATGTATGAGATTGATCTAAGACACATAGAATTCCAATGAATTTCCAATGGTTGAAATCTTGCATAGGATAGGTAGGTGTAAACCTTTGAACCTTCCCTTATGAAATGCACTTAGCCTTCTAGCCAATACCCCGTTGCTCAGTAGAACACGATGTCTTTGAACTAAGCTGTCATTTGTGAAGATGAAAACACACTTCACAGAAGAATCTCCGTAACAAGGTTAACTCCTCAGAGTCGTGTCTGTTACGGTCATGGAACACTAGCCTGGTTCTACGAGAGCTACTAATAATTATGCCCCTACAATTCCACTCGAAGTGACCCCACTTCTCTCTCACATAGGTGATTTCTCCCGAATCATTAAAAGCATAAATGATTTCGACCGAATCATTCTAAAATGTTTAACCTCATTATCACTAATATGATTTTCTTCTAGAAATCATATAGGAATGGACTAGGAGGTATTCACAACCCCCCACAGTGACTACACTTTATTCGTACAAATATGTTGTCCTTTTGAACCAAGATCTTGGGATCTCCGGTCAACAAGGTAAGGTATTCCTTCGTATGAATTTATTCATTCATGAGCGTTAGTCCCATTGCTTTTGATGACTTCAAAACTAACTCTCTATTTAAGCCTTCCGTAAGCGGATCCGCAATGTTATCCTTTGAGTTCACATAGTCAATAGTAAAAACACTTGTTGAGAGTAGTTGTCATAACAAATTATGTCGACGTCTAATATGCCTTGACTTATCATTATACATTATGCTATGCGCTCTACCAATTGCAGATTGGCTATCACAATGTATAGTGACGGCTGAAACGGGTTTCGGCCACTTTGGTATGTCTTCAATAAATTGACGTAACCATTTGGCTTCTTCACCACATTTATCTAATGCGATGAATTCAGATTCCATCGTAGATCTAGCTATCACTGTTTGCTTAGAAGACTTCCAAGAAATAGCAGCCCCACCAAGTGTAAATACATATCCACTTATAGATCTATAATCTTTTATGTCAGATATCCAATTCGCATCGTTGTATCTTTCTATCACAGCCGGATATCTCTCATAACGCAGTCCGTACTCTCGAGTATTTCTCAAATACTGATGTACTCGTATCACACTTTTCCAATGAATCCGACTTGGATTACTCGTGTACCTACTTAGCCTGCTTACAGCATATGTTATGTCCGGTCTGGTACAAGACATTAGATACATTAGACTGCTTATAATTCTTAAGTATTCTAGTTGATTAACACTTTCACATCTATTTTTCGATAGATGTTGACTAGTGTCAATTGGAGTTCTAGCGATACTAGAATCACAATTACCAAAATTTCTCAAGAATTTTGTCTACATAATGAGTTTGACTTAACACAAGACTATCTTGGGTTCGTCTGATTTTAACACTTAGAATCACTTCTGCTAAACCCATGTCTTTCATGTCAAATTTGGATTTCAACATCTCTTTTGTTGAATTAATCATTATTTCGTTAATACCAATGATAAGCATATCGTCTACATATAAACAAAGAATGACATATCCATGTTTTGTATCTTTCATGTACACACACTTGTCGCACTCATTAATTTTAAATCCACATTCTAGCATGATGTGGTCAAATTTTTTATGCCGTTGTTTGGGAGCTTGCTTCAAGCCATATAATGACTTAACAAGCCTACAAACTTTCTTTTCATGTCCTGGAGCACTAAAACATTCGGGTTGCTCCATGTAGATCCCCTCTTCTAAATCACCGTTTAGAAAAGCCGTCTTCACATCCATTTGGTGCACTTCTAGATTTCTTATTGCGGTAATGGCAAGCACCAATCTAATGGATGTTATTCGCGTCACCGACGAATATGTATCAAAGTAATCAACACCCTCCTTTTATTTGTAACCTTTGATGACTAAACGTGCTTTATATTTGTCAATGGAACCATCATGTTTCATTTTCCTCTTAAATATCCGTCGGTAACCTAGTGGTTTACAACCTTCAGGAAGGTCCACTAGTTCCCAAGTATGATTTTGTAAGATTGACTCAATTTCACTCTTGATGACTTCTTTCTATTGAGGTCCGTTAGAAGAAGTTACCGCTTCTTGGTAAGTTTTGGGTTCATTTTCAACCATGTAAGTGACAAAATTATCTCCATATGATTTTTCAACCCTTTTCCTTTTACTTCTTCTAGGCTCAACCTCTTCTCTTTCAGGTTGTTCTAATGTCTCATCTTGGACATTTTCGACAATCGATTTAGACGAACTAGCCCGATCCTTTTGTAAACAAGGAAATATATTTTTCAAAGAAGGATGCATTCCTTGATTCCATGATGGTATTCTTGTGAATTTCTTGATTTTTAGACTCATGCACAAGAAACCGATAGGCACTACTATGATGTGCATAACCAATAAATATGCAATCAACCGTTTTAGGTCCTATCTTTTGAGCCTTAGGTGCCGGTACAACAACCTTTGCTAGGCACCCCCACACTCATAAGTACTTATACGATGGCTCTCTTCCCATCCAAAGTTCATACGGTGTTTTGTCCATTTTCTTGCGGGGTATCTTAGTCAAAAGATAAGTAGCCGAGAGATTAGCTTCCCCCCATATTTCTTGGCTCATTCTCGAACTAATTAACATGGCATTCACCATTTCTTTCAAGGTTCGGTTCGTTCTTTCCTCAATTCCATTTTGTTGAGGTGAGTAAGGAGCGGTGAATTCGTGTCGGATTTTATGTTGAGAACATAAATCCACGAAAAGTGACACATATTCACCTCCTCGATCACTTTTTACAACATTGATAATTTTGTTGAGTTTGTTCGCAACCTCTTGTTTATATAAAACAAACTTATCAATTGCTTCATCTTTACTTTTCATTAAGTAAACATAGCAATATCTAGTACAATCAACAGAGTAGAATCCGGTCTTCATTGGAAATGGTTTCTGTACACATCAATGCAGAACCCGATTTTCACTCCAATGGCTCCTGATCATGTCAATTCAGGACCCAAGCCTTAATGGAATGGCTTTTGTACGTCTAAGTACAGAACCCGAGCTAAAGGCTTTCAGCTGCATCAGACTAAAACCTGAGCTTCTGCAACAAAGGCTTCTAATCATTTCAGATTAGAACCCGATTCTGAATGACAAATCTTTCTGAAATTCTTCCCCTGAATTCAACTCTGAAGTTGTATTGACAAAGAGGGAGTTTTATTTTTACAATTTTTTGCTCCTGATTTATTTTCAATGAGTTGACTAACTTTGTGTGCTTATTTCCAGGGGGAGTTTCAGACGCACACTGACGATGACAATTGTTTTTCAAAACTGTGTGTATTTTTCATGAAAATATTTTGTGCACACATAAAAAGTTATTGCGTTGAAAGAGAATTTTTTTTATGATTCTCTGAACATATCATTGAGGTTAATTGATCTAATCTCTTTGATTTTTCGTAATCTCATTGCTTCTGGGACTCTCTTTGTTATAATTCTTCCGATTTATTCAATTTAAATTTTCCCATGATCTCCCATGAGTTAATTCTTTCATAAAAATCTGATTCATTTCATATCTTATACCAGATTTTTCATTTCATTCTAATATCTCCCAATTCATCATTTCCCATATTCATTCTGAATTTCATCTCCTAATCCATCTGAGCTAAAAATCCAAATCTTTCTTTACGTTCCCATGAGTTGAAACGTTAAATATTATGCCTGCTGACTCCGATTATGCACCAAATTGTGTGATAGGCATAAACATCGCTTCTATGGTTTAACTAGAACCGGAAGACCTACCCAAGGAGCAAACCCTCTATAGTTTGTGTGGGTGAGGGTTCTTTAGGTCTATTAGTTGAGAAGTGTCAGTTATCACAGGATACTGACAGGGTCGAGTAGAGGTAAAATGTAAATGAGAGGGGTATATTGAAAGGATATGGTGGTGCATCAGATCATGCTTTCGCTATAAAGCTGACTGAATTTATTTTTGAAAAGTAAGTTGGAGGGAGTTTAGTTGAAAATTGCTGAGAACCGAGAGTTGAGAAAGCATTTGAAGAAAAGATAATCCTACCTACACTGTGTCGGCTGGGTAATGCACATAATCTTTCAAGCCCTAGGCGACTTGATATTGAAAAACATGTCATAGACCGAGTGACGCATGCACTTAACCCCCCCAATCACTCAGTTATCTATCAAAAGATTTCTGTTTCAAAAATCACAAAGATATAGCACATATTTGTCGAAACATCATTTGGATATTATTGGTAATAAAACAAGGAAGGTATTTGCTCCGGTCTCCGACTTCATTTGATGCACATTGTGTCTAGAGCTGATTATATACACTTTTTAGGCACATCGAGTCTAACAGTCTGCGTGACTATAAACTGCTAGTCCAAAGTGACTAAGCCGGAACAAATAAGAGTGATTATTTCATGATAAAGGATTTCACGATGACTATTTGGAAAGCCTAACAATGTTAACATCACGTCAGCGCTGAAAGTAGGTCACATAGATTATGTCTATTGTGCAAACAGTCCTATGTGGACCTGGACTCTGTTACTCTTAGTTTTCTAAAGTCAAGTTAAAAAGCTTTGACTTCGTTTGTTTCTGTGAGGAAAGAGTATTCATTTGAGGGGGAGTGGTAAAGTTGTTCAGAATAGGGTGAGAGAACATATTTGATAGCAAGGATATTATTATGAGGGGGAGAGTGACAATTCGCAATATTTTTGAATTGTAATTGTCATTGTCATTGGTGTTGTATTTTTGCTACTGTAACTTCACTGCATCTACGTCTCTGATGATTTTGCATGATGTTCATAATTCTTATGATCATCATGAGGGGGAGAAAAGCTATAATTCAGAGACAACTGCTGAGTAGTTTGAATACAATGGTAACAACAACTCAAGACAATTGTGACAATTGTGACAACTGCAGAAGATTTAAAGATGAAAGATGATAAGTTGTCTATGATTGATCAATGGAGAGAATCAAAAGCTGTTCATGATTCAAGGGGGAGAGCTTACTCGTAAGAAAAGAGAAGATCAGAGAACAAGAGATTTGAAGATCAGAGAGAGACAAAGAAGTTCAGAGATCAAAGAGAAGAAAAGAGAAAAGAGTTGAAGTTCCTGACTTGGTCTTGAAATGAAAAATTGTTTTCATCTTTAAGGGGGAGATTGTTGGGTACAAATATTAATAGAGATGAAAACAATTTATTGTAAATAGTCTAGGGTCTATTTTATATATTCTTAATACTTTGTGTATGTGTATAAATAGGAGTATTGGTACTGTAGAGATGTACATGTGAAAGATACAGATTGTAATAGAAGGAAACGGTTAAGAGAAGAAGTGTATAGCAAGTCATCAAGAACTACATTGTAATATTTTCTACTCAATCTAATCATTCAATATTATGTGTTCATGATTGATGTTCATAATTGTGGTTGATTGTTAAATGAGTTGCTAGATAACGAATTATCATTTATAGGAGATGGGTTGTAACAACAAATTAATTATATTTAATTGTAATAAAAAAACCATTTTTTATTAATAATTAAACAATATAATTCTATCATTAACCATTTCTTTAACGACTCTAGAATTGTCCAGATTCGTCCAAGACACGAATGTGGCTCACGCAAAAAAAACCTTATACAAAGTACGAGCCTCGATTTCCGAGGCTACATTCATCACAAGTTCAATGGTTTTCTACTAGCTGAACCCAAGATTTATCTTGGAGTAACTTGTCATGCTTGTCAAGGCTCCTCCTTATAAACCACTAATGCTTTAGTCCTTCTTCCTAAGTGGGACAAGTTCTCACTCTTTTAACTTGCATTATCCCACATCCAACACCAATCTTTGAGCATCGATATCTCATTCATCTTAGCTCCATTTTGGACGTTCTTTATATCGTTGGAATCCTCTCTTCAAGGAGAATACAAACCCATAAAATATTAATTATATATCTCACAAATATATATGATTATATTTGGTCCAAAAACATGGAAAATACACTTTTTCTTTGAAAAATTTACACTTTTTTCCAACACATCATTCTGTTTTTGCAACCAATTCATAAAAGATTTAGTCTAGAATTTGAATACACTTTGAATTCAATTTTTTTTGTAAATTCTCGGATCCATTTTTATAAAATTTTTGGGTTAACTGAATTTTAGTGTTTAAAATAATAGATTGATTCCAAGTGGTTGGTTGTGATGATTCGTTTGATACTATATTTCTTCGGGTAAACATCATTCTGCTTTTACAATCAATTCATAAAAGAATTCATCAAGATTCCACATTATTCAGAACTAGAAAATTTCAACTTGAGTTTTTCATTCAATTCGAAAGTCATAACTCTCGGATCATTCTGATTCGAAAGTTGCAACTTTCGGATCCTTCTTCAAGTTTTTTTTCTAAGTGTTGAATCAGCTCAAGTTAATCACCAATTTGAAGATCCATTCAAGCAAGCATCTCAATATGTCTGGACCGAACGAGAAAAATTCAGGCAACACACACTCTGAATCCGACACTAAGGTAAGTCTTCATCCTAAATAAGTTGTAGTTGAATTAGATTTACTAAGAAAAGAAGCTAAGAAGTTAGATGCATTTCAGACTGCTCTTAGAAATGCTCAAAACGAAAAGTCTGACTTGAAATCCAACATTTAGTTTTACAAGCTGTAACATCCTGAATTCTAATCAACATTAATTAGCTAATTCTGTTGTCTTTAATCAAAATTAGGCAACAAATTTCATATGTAGTGATTTGATTAACTAATAAACTTAACTACTTAATAAGTTTAATAATACAACTTTATTACAAAGTTCCCTACAAGTAAATATATATATATATATATATATATATATATATATATATATATATATATATATATATATATATATATATAGTAGTGTACCCGCACAAAGTGGCGGTGGCTAGCAACTTTTATTTGGTAACATTTTCGTTTGGGATCCATCGGTTTTGTAAAAACAAGGAAAAAAGTGTATGCCAACAATTTGGATACATAGATCAATGCCCTATTTTCAGATGTTGGTATAAATTTATTATGTTTTCAGCAGTATTTGCACCTATGGAACAACCTCAAAGATGCATTCTACAGATTGGAAAACAAATTATGCATATGAGCAACTCATAAAAGTCCTACATTTTAGTCATTTCCAAATTTTGAATTTAAGAAGATGGTGGATGCATTTTATTTGTAACAATACAAGCCTACTTATGGACATTAAAAAATGGTCATTCAGGTAAAAATAAAGGCAAAGGCAATATTTCAGTCAAAAAAACTTAATAATCTGTGTCGGTACAACATATGGTCTGGCTATCACAGATGATGGAATGTTAAACAATTTAATTAACTTTCTATGCAAGTGATGTGCATTAAATAAGCAAGTAACAATATCACAAAAAATAGAGACCTCTGTTTGACGATGCTCACTCTATAGTTGAAACAAGGACTCAAGGAGATATCAACATTCATGTTATAAACATGAATAAAATTTTTAAGAATACCATACTTGGAAACTTAAATAAAATCTACGAAACATGAATCAGACATCATTTGAAAGTAATGAAATATGTAAACAGAAAACCAAGTGAATAAATAATCACAACATAAAAGTTCCCCACCATCTACGCATTTGGAGCGGAAATCGTCTCTGTTGCGAGAGTTTTATCACAGCTCATTAAAAGACATGTCATTGAATGTATATATGTGTAGATAACTGCCATAAAAAATGCAATTCCAATACTTAGTCACTTAATTGTAGAATGCATAAACATCACAAAATCATAAAAGAATGATATAATAAAATGGCAATCGACATTGATGTAATCAAATATGATTAACGGAAAGGGGTAAATACCATGGGTAACTGAAACCTAAATTTCAAAAGTTCAGCAAAGTTTCTGATTCTAGAGTAATTTAAAGTCCATTTGACCAAGTTTCCAATATGTTGAAACCACCAATGCATGCTTTCAAACCATCAATAATTCCCAAAACATTGTGTGCTAAAATCTTTATTTGTGTAACTTTTTAATGTTTGAGCCTACAACTTTTTCATTTAGAAAGACTAAACAAACACCCTATAATTCTTACTCCTACACCTTACGTAAGTTATGATACTCGAACTCATGACCTGAAATTCAGGTTAACACCTTGGTATGGCTGGGCTACAAACCCTTTGGTGCCAAGTATTTGTTCTTTATAATCATGTATAATAGGATTAATTCCTATTAGATCCTATTATGTCATGGTGATGATGAGATTATCTTTAACACAATCTTATTAATCAAGTGTTATGCTACTGTTCAGGACTTCTCCACGTCAGAGGACATATTAAACCCTTTCAAATGAGTGATTGTGAGATATGATCATATGAGAAAGAACTCTTATGTTCAGACCAATTACCAAGCCAGTAAAACTTAATTTAACCAATATGGTAATCATACCCAAGGATTCAGGTAACTCATATTTAGAAAAACAAAATGTGAAGACCACCCCTCACGGGGCAGTTCTCACGAGTCTAGGTCCCACATCATGCAATACGATATCAACCATAACTAAGATAGAGTAATTAAGTGCGGAATATTAAATTACAGTACAAAATATTAGGATTTAAGTTTAATACAGATTACCGTTTTTAAATTAAACTTATAAAGGGTACCATCTAATCTAGTTCATGTCATCATATAATCAAATCAATCTACCCATACCACCACAGTTTCATCTGCCAATCAGTACCGAAATGTTTTGTTGAGTAGTGGTCAATGGAAACTTCGATTGAATTCTTGATAGACCTAAGAACTAGGTCCAGCAGGTGACTTTCCTTTATCTTTTCCAGTAAAAATGTTAATGTAGCAACCGTAAGCAATGCTTAGTGAGTAAATAGATTTTCAAATTAAACATGCATTGTCAAGCGGATCATCATAAGTCTAGCGTGATATGTCAAGGCTGCCGCTACATCCACTCATGATTGAGACATAGAAGTCATAGAGTCGGATGATGTTCAAGCCACGCTCACGCTTAAATCGTGAGGATCAGCCACATACTGTGCTAGCTACCAGTAAATCAACATGGCGAAACATCGGAGGGTCATTACCAAGTTCAATAGAACTGGTGAAATAGCCAGGTCTAGAACAATAGACCGATAAGGCTAGTCAAGCTGAATCAATATATCAAAGTATATGCAATGATGAATCATACGTAATCAAAGTCATGATAGCAGTAATCTCATACAATATCAGAAATGAATAGTAAATCTCAAAGTCATATGAAGTGATAAATCAAATAGCTATCATGATCTATTGGGCAACACCGAACCATAGTGTGCACAGGTCACAATCCAGCTGATAATATGAGTCTCAAATTAATCTAAAATCAACAATATGTCTCAACTGGAAATCTAGCATGTTAAATTTGAATATCTATAACTCACAGATCTGGGTCTTTATCAAACAGATTTAAAATCTGCCACCTGAGTTATCTCAGGATTTTATCTTTGTCAATCTGTTCTCTGTCAAATCAAATCTTTGACCCGCTTTAAATCTTTAAATCTTTGTATCTTTGTTCAGAATTTCACTGAACCTGTCCAGAATTATCATGTCAAATCATGTCAATATCATATCATTATCATCTTCTTCTTAGTCTTTAAAATCTTTATTTTATCTGATTCTGATAACTTGTTTATTCATAAATCATTCTTTCAATAATATTCTTTGTTTCATAAATTCTCAAAGGTCTATATATATATATATATATATATATATATATATATATATATATATATATATATATATATATATATATATATATATATATATATATATATATATATATACTCATTTTGCTAACTATCTCGTTATTTTATGCGTTGTCTATGTATTTTATTCAATATATCCGAATTTAGGGAGTGGGTTTCGAATTTAGGAATTAAATTCGAACATATTAACAAAGTTGAATGAATCAAATTCGAAAATGCACTTAAATTCGAATGGGGAATTAAATTTGAAGGTATTAAAGTCGAATATATACTAAAATCGAAGTACATGGCTAAATTTGAAGAGTTCATTTTGAATTTGTGGACCAAAAGTCAAACTCCAAGCTATATTCTAGAATATTACATTTGAATGGATCATAAATTCGAATCTAAGCTTCAAATATAGCATTAAAGTCGAATGATGGACATAAATTCGAATTCACATTCAAATTTGAGGTTAAATTCGAAGCCAAGATTCGATTTTAACTAAAATTTGTTCTATGTATTTCGAGTTTGTTCTTGGCATCTCGAATTTGTTCATAATTTATAGCTTTAAATCATGAACTTCTAAGGCATAAATCACAAATATGATAAATATTAAGCCTAGGTTCGTTTATATTATACTTATTCTAGTTAAAATTCAAGTTAAATTAGCATTATTCACACAAAATTATTCAAATTCGAATTTATTCTTTAAAACCAAAACAAAGAAATCAGAATAGCAACGATTTTTACCTCAAATTTGTACGAAATCGAATATGTGACAGCAGATTCGTGTAGTATTCTCCGAGATCTTTCCAACGATATATAAAACTCAAGAATCGATCGGTCGGTTTGGGAGTAATTCTAGAGAGAAGTAGAGAGAGAGAGTAGAGAGAGAAAGTAGAGAGAGAGTGTAGAGAGAGAGTAAAAGTGATTAAATGAATCATAAATCTCGTTTATATACTTCATCTAGTTATATTTGCTACTTAACCCACTTTTACTTAAACTTTAAGTGCGGAATATTAAATTACAGTACAAAATATTAGGATTTAAGTTTAATACAGATTACCGTTTTTAAATTAAACTTATAAAGGGTACTATCTAATCTAGTTCATGTCATCATATAATCAAATCAATCTACCCATACCACCACAGTTTCATCTGCCAATCAGTACCGAAATGTTTTGTTGAGTAGTGGTCAATGGAAACTTCGATTGAATTCTTGATAGACCTAAGAACTAGGTCCAGCAGGTGACTTTCCTTTATCTTTTCCAGTAAAAATGTTAATGTAGCAACCATAAGCAATGCTTAGTGAGTAAATAGATTTTCAAATTAACATGCAATGTCAAGCGGATCATCATAAGTCTAGCGTGATATGTCAAGGCTGCCGCTACAGCCACTCATGATTGAGACATAGAATTCATAGAGTCGGATGATGCTCAGGCTTTGCTCACGCTTAAATTGTGGGGATCAGCCACATATCGGGCTAGCTACCAGTAAATCAACGTGGCGGAACATCGGAGGTCATTACCAAGTTCAATAGAACTGGTGAAAAAGCCAGGTCTAGAACAATAGACCAATCAAGGCTAATCAAGCTGAATCAATATGTCAAGTATATGCAATGATGAAACATATGTAATCAAAGTCATGATAGCAGTAGTCTTATTGCAATGTCTGAAATGAACAGTAAAAGCAATATCATATGAAGTGATAAATCAAATAGCTATCATGATCCACTGGGCAACACCGAACCATAGTGTGCACAGGTCACAATCCAGCTGATAATATGAATGTCAAATCAATCTAGCATCAACAATATGTCTCAACCGGAAATTCAAGCATGTTAAATCTGAATATCTATAACTCACAGTTTGGGTCTTTATCAAACAGATGTAAAATCTGCCACCTGAGTTATCTCAGGATTTTATATTTGTCAATCTGTTCTCTGTCAAAACAAGTCTTTGACCCGCTTTAAATCATTAAATCCTTGTATCTATGTTAAGAATTTCACTGAACCTGTCCAGAATTATCATGTCAAATCATGTCAATTTCATATCATTATTATCATCCTTTTTAGTCTTTAAAATCTTTATTATATCTGATTCTGATAACTTGTTCGTTCATAAATCATTCTTTCAATAATATTCTTTGTTTCATAAATTCTCAAGGGTCAAAATATATATAAATATATATGTATTAATATATATAATTATTTTGCTAATTATCTTGTCAATTTATGAGTTGTCCATGTAATTTATTCAATATATTCGAACTAATATTCGAATATATACACTAAATTCGAATATATACTCAATTCAAATCCATGGCTAATTTAAAAGACACCAATATTCGAATATATATACATGCTAAATTCGAATGGTGGGGAATAATTTCAAATCATGACTTTGACTATAGAACTCAAATTCGAATCCTAAATAAACTCGAAGACATCATTTTGACTTTTGAGGACAAAGTCGAATTCAATGATTAAATTCTAACAATCATTTCGATTTTGATGAATAAATTCGATCAATCTATCCAAATTCGAATCCCATTTCGAATTTAAGGACTAAATTCGAATATCTTCTCGAATTTAGCTCAATTTCGAGTTTGTTCTATGTATTTCGAATTTGTTCTTGGCAACTCGAATTTGTTCATATTTTATAGCTTTAAATCATTCATTTCTAGGCCTAAAATCACGAATATGTTACGTAATAAACCTAAGTTTGATTATATTATACATAATCTAGTTAAAATTCAAGTTAAATTAGCATTATTCACACAAAATTATTCAAATTCGAATTTATTCTTTAAAACCAAAACAAAGAAATCAGAATAGCAACGATTTTTACCTCAAATTTGTACGAAATCGAATATGTGACAGCAGATTCGTGTAGTATTCTCCGAGATCTTTCCAACGATATATAAAACTCAAGAATCGGTCGGTCGGTTTGGGAGTAATTCTATAGAGAAGTAGAGAAAGTAGAGAGAGAGTGTAGAGAGAGAGTAAAAGTGATTAAATGAATCCTAATCTCGTTTATATACTTCATCTAGTTATATTTGCTACTTAACCCACTTTTACTTTTGTATCTTGTATCTCTTTTATTTAATTATCTTTAATAATTTAATAAATCATAATTCATAATATTTATTATAATTTAATTAAATATTTCATAACTTAATTAAATTATAATTCAAATAATGTAATAATATTACATTATCGGTTCAAATACTGAATTTAAGACTTGATCAAAAGTTAGGTTGTTACAGAATGAGCTCCACCACGCACAAACTTCGTCCTCGAAGTTAGCTATGTTCGAACAGACTAGGATAAGTAGCTTTCATAACATCTTCAGATTCCAAAGACTGAAGCGAACCTTTGTGGTGTTTCCACTGGACGAGCACCATCTGTATATCTTTATTTCTAAGCTTCTTGGTCTTCGAGTCCAGAATACGTTCCGGCTCTTCAACCACTCGAAGCTTCTCATCAATCTGCAAGTTAACATGTGGTATTTGAACTTCTCTTTCGTCAGCTAAACTCTTTCTCAGATGACTGACATGGAATACAGGATGTATTCCAGATAAGTCCGCTGACAGTTCAAGACGATAAGATTGATTTCCTATCTTTTCCACAATCTTGAACGGACCGACGAATCTCGGAGCTAGCTTGTTTCTCTTTATGAATCTCACCACATTCTTCATTGGGGATACTTTCAACATCACCCAATCGTTAACCGCAAAGCTTATTGATCTGTGTCGATTATCATAATATGACTTCTGCCTGCTTTGAGCTTCTAAGATATTCCTTCTGATAAGTTGAATATTTTCATGAGTCAACTGTAGAAGGGCAGGACCCGCTATAGGTGATTCACCTGCTTCGCGCCAACAGGTGGGAGTTCTGCATTTTCTTCCATATAAAGCTTCAAAAGGAGCCATCTTGATCGTTGAATGACAACTGTTATTATATGAGAATTCAACCAGTGGCAAGTGGTCATCCCAATTACCACCCAGATCAAGAACACAGGCACGAAGCATATCTTCAAGAGTAAGGATAGTACGCTCACTCTGGCCATCTGCATTAGGATGATAAGCAGTGTTCATAGAGATCCGAGTACCCATCCCGTCTTGTAGAGCTTGCCAGAATCTAGATGTGAACCGACTATCACGATCAGATACGATAGACTTTGGCACACCATGACGAGAAATAATTTCGGTTATATATAATTGTGCCAATCTATCAAGAGAGTACGTCTCTTTCATCGGTATGAAGTGAGCTGACTTCGTTAATCGGTCCACGACTACCCAAATGGAGTCGTGCCGCCTCTTGGTTTTCGGCAACTGCGTGATGAAGTCCATGGTTTTATGCTCCCACTTCCACTCAGGAACTGCCAGTGGTTGCATATCCCCGAAGGGTTTCTGATGTTCTGCCTTAACCATCTGACAGATTCTGCAGCTTTCAACATATTGACTGATGTCTTTCTTCATTCCTGGCCACCAATAATCAGCTTTCAGATCAAAATACATCTTTGAGCTGCCAGGATGAATAGATAACTTGGACTGATGAGCTTCGGATAGAAGAGTGTTGCGGATTGAACCATACTTAGGAATCCAGATTCGGTTTCCCTTGAGACAGTGAAGTCCCAAATGGTTCAGAGATAAGAATTGTAACTGCCCTTTAAGATTTTCAGAACCGATATTCTTTTCTTTCAACGCTTCGGCTTGAGCAGATCGGATGTCTTCAATAAGATCGGAAGAGAATACAACAGGAGTCAGAGCATAGCAACACTTTTCCGGATATGTCTTTCTACTCAAAGCATCCGCGACCACATTAGCTTTGCCGGGATGATGTAGGATCTCGCAATCATAGTCCTTGATGAGCTCCAAGGACCGTCGTTGTTTCATATTCAGATCCTTGTGAGTAAAGAGATGTTTGAGACTCTTATGATCGGTGTAAAGCTGACACCGAGTCCCATAAAGATAGTGACGCCAGATTTTCAGTGCAAAGGTAACGGCAGCCAACTCAAGATCATGAGTCGGTGCACTTTTCTCGTAGTCTTTCAATTTCCTTGAAGCGTAGGCAATGACTTTTCCCCTTTGCATAAGGACACATCCTAAGCCAGTACCAAATGCGTCGCTGTAAACGACAAAATCATCGTTGCCCTCTTGTAAGGCTAGGATCGACGCTTGAATTAACTTCTGTTTCAAAGTTTCAAATGCCTCTTGCTGTTTATCTGCCCATACGAAAGGAGTATTCTTTCGTGTTAGCATAGTAAGTGGCACAGCAATCTTTGAGAAGTCCTTTATGAATCGCCGATAATAGCCGGCCAATCCAAGGAAACTTCTGATTTCGGAGGCATTGCGAGGTATTTGCCATTTCTGAACAGCCTCAACTTTAGAAGGATCAACTGAAATTCCTTCGCCAGATATGACATGACCAAGGAATTGAATCTAGAAAGAAATCAGAGTGAAATTTCAAGTTTTGTTTCAATCAAAAAAACGCTTAAGAATGACTCAAGACAATATAAAGTTGTACCTGTCTGAGCCAGAATTCACACTTAGAAAATTTTGCATAGAGTCTTTCTTTTCTCAGTAACTCTAGCAATTGTCGAAGATGAATAAATGATCAGCCTCCGTTTTGGAGTAAATCAGAATATCGTCTATGAATACGATAACTGACTTATCCAGCATCGGTCTGCACACGCGATTCATGAGGTCCATGAACGCCGCTGGTGCATTTGTTAAACCGAACGGCATCACGAGAAATTCGTAATGACCGTATCTTGTTCGGAAGGCTGTCTTTGGAATATCCTCATTTTTAACCTTCAGCTGATGATACCCAGAACGAAGATCGATTTTAGAAAAATAGCTGGCTCCTTGTAGCTGATCAAATAGATCACCAATCCTGGGCAGAGGATATTTATTCTTTATAGTGACTTTGTTCAACTCACGATAATCGATGCACATTCTGAGAGTTCCGTCTTTCTTCTTAACAAATAAGACAGGTGCACCCCACGGAGATGAACTCGGTCGGATAAATCCGTTTTCTAACAGCTCTTGCAACTACTTTGACATTTCCTGCATTTCTGCAGGCGCAAGTCTGTAGGGAGCTTTAGCGATGGGAGCAGCACCAGGAACCAAGTCAATGCCGAACTCGACTTGACGTTCTGGTGGCACTCCAGAAATATCATCAGGAAATATGTCTGGGAACTCATAGACGATAGGGATATCAGATAAGGATTTCTTTTGGGCTTCAGGGATAGATTCAGACGAGACGTAGCATAAATAAGATTCGTGACCCTTAGATAAATACTTATACGCTTTTTCAACAGAAATGAAGCAGTGAACACCTTTCCGCTTCTCGCCTTTGATTCCAATACTCGGCCGTCTGAAGACTTAATTCTGATGATTCGCCGATTGCAGACGATCGTAGCCTCGTTGTTCATTAACCAGTCCATGTCGATGATGACGTCGAACTCTTTCAACGGAATAGGAATGAGATCAAGGTTGAATACTATGTTATCAACGAGTAGAGTGCAATTTCGGTATACAGAATCAGCCATAACATAGTTGTTACTGGCAGTCTCAATATCAATCACAACAGGAAGCTTCGAAGGAGACTTATATAATCTTTGTGCAAAAGATGTTGATATGAAAGAACGACTAGCACCGGAATTGAATAATACGCGAGCAGGGATTGAGTTAAGCAGGAACGCACCGGTAACTACGTCAGGTGTTTCTTTTGCTTCCTCAGCTGTTATTTGAAAAGCTCGAGTCCTTGCGGTCGGAGTAGCAGCTGAACTCTTCATCGTAGATCCTCCAGCTGACAACTGTGACTGTCCTCGTTGCCCGCTGCGACACTGATACATGAAGTGTCCTCTTTTCCCGCATTTCGCACATCCGCGTCCTTGCTGTGGGCACTCTTCACTGTTGTGACCAATTCTGTTGCAAGCAAAGCATGTGACGTCATCTGGATTGCACAATCCCATGTGTAATTTTCTGCATCTCTTGCAGAATCGAGGTTCGTTTGTAAGTGAATACACTTGGGCTTTCGGTTGGGATTGTTGAGATTGCTGAGTCTGAGATTTGTTTGGCCTGAAGAATCTGCCGAATCTCTGTTTCTTCGGAGGAGAAGGACATGTCGGGTTTGCTGATGGAGCATAAAGCTGATCGCGGTACTCTAAATAACCCCTCTCGATCTGTCTAGCTGCTTCATCCATTTCTAAGTAACTCTTGTATCTTATCGCACTCATCGGATGTCGGTATCTCGGGTTGAGCCCTGCGCAGAATCTATTCATCTTCCTTTCCTCAGTAGCTACTTGATACGAGGAGTAGCCGCGTAGTCGTGAGAATTCATGCTCATATTCGTCAACAGTTTTGGTTCCTTGAGTCAGCTGCATCAGTTGAACCTCCATCTTATCTTGTTGGTCGATCGGACAATATTTTGCGTTGAACATATCTAGGAACTGATTCCACTCTAAAGTCTGTATAACTTCATCGCCATAGATACTTCTCTGGGTCTTCCACCATGCACGAGCAGCTCCAAAAAATAACGCAGACGCATAACTCACCTTCTTTGAATCTAAGCAGTCAGAATTCCTGAAGATTTCTTCAGTATGGATGATCCAATCCATCGCCTGAATTGGATTTACTGTACCCTCAAAGTTCAGGGCATCACTTGCTTTAAAATCTTTAAACTTGCAGCCTTTTGGCTGAGCAATTTGGGTTTCAGGATTAGAGTTATCAGAATCAGTTTCATCGTTCTGGACTTGTTTATCATTTCGCTTATTTCTTTTATCATCACGTCTTTTAGCTTCGGCCTCATCTCTGGCCTGAAACTGTTCTTGCATTATTTTATTTTGTTGCTCAGAGTGTTGGGCTAACAATTGTTGCATCATTTCAAACATTTGCTGTGGGGTCATGTTACTTGGTATGTCACCTGATCCTGATCCTAACGTCTTAACTGAAAATTAAAATCATTCAACTATCAGTTTATAGACTTAAATCTATGTACCCTTTTTCCCATCCTAACAGTCTGTACATCCTATCTCAGTTCAAACCACCTAAATGATTGATACATATGTATTGCTTCAGTTTGAGACCAAGTATACTCACATAATACTTCATTCACTCAAACTACGGGCTCTGATACCATCTTGTGAAGACCACCCCTCACGGGGCAGTTCTCACGAGTCTAGGTCCCACATCATGCAATACGATATCAACCATAACTAAGATAGAGTAATTAAGTGTGAAATATTAAATTACAGTACAAAATATTAGGATTTAAGTTTAATACAGATTACCGTTTTTAAATTAAACTTATAAAGGGTACTATCTAATCTAGTTCATGTCATCATATAATCAAATCAATCTACCCATACCACCACAGTTTCATCTGCCAATCAGTACCGAAATGTTTTGTTGAGTAGTGGTCAATGGAAACTTCGATTGAATTCTTGATAGACCTAAGAACTAGGTCAAGCAGGTGAGTTTCCTTTATCTTTTCCTGTAAAAATGTTAATGTAGCAACCGTAAGCAATGCTTAGTGAGTAAATAGATTTTTAAATTAAACATGCATTGTCAAGCGGATCATCATAAGTCTAGCGTGTTATGTCAAGGCTGCCGCTACAGCCACTCATGATTGAGACATAGAAGTCTTAGAGTCGGATGATGTTCAAGCCACGCTCACGCTTAAATCGTGGGGATCAGCCACATACTGGGCTAGCTACCAGTAAATCAACATGGCGGAACATCGGAGGGTCATTACCAAGTTCAATAGAACTGGTGAAATAGCCAGGTCTAGAACAATAGACCGATAAGGCTAGTCAAGCTGAATCAATATATCAAAGTATATGCAATGATGAAGCATACGTAATCAAAGTCATGATAGCAGTAATCTCATACAATATCAGAAATGAATAGTAAATCTCAAATTCATATGAAGTGATAAATCAAATAGCTATCATGATCTACTGGGCAACATCGAACCATAGTGTGCACATGTCACAATCCAGCTGATAATATGAGTGTCAAATTAATCTAACATCAACAATATGTCTCAACCGGAAATCTAGCATGTTAAATTTGAATATCTATAACTCACAGATCTGGGTCTTTACCAAACAGATTTAAAATCTGCCACCTGAGTTATCTCAGGATTTTATCTTTGTCAATCTGTTCTCTGTCAAATCAAATCTTTGACCCGCTTTAAATCTTTAAATCTTTGTATCTATGTTCAGAATTTCACTGAACCTGTCCAGAATTATCATGTCAAATAATGTCAATATCATATCTTTATCATCTTCTTCTTAGTCTTTAAAATCTTTATTTTATCTGATTCTGATAACTTGTTTATTCATAAATCATTCTTTCAATAATATTCTTTGTTTCATAAATTCTCAAAGGTCAATATTGTTATAATCTTAACAGAATTCAGATATCAATAAACCACCAAGAGTTGTAAAGAAACTTTTAATGCATATATCTTTCTTTCTCTTTGTATCTCCCTAATTCACAAACCAATGCATCCCTTTTATACTACAAATTGAGAGACAACAAACACTATACACATCACTTCATAACTACTATTTGCTTTGCTTCTTACTTTGGTAAAAGACCAAAAATTATGCATCCATAATTGTTCTTTTTTCAACACTCCCCCTTGGATGATAATTTTAGTAAGAGTTCAACCACGAAATGTTGCCTCATTAAAAACCTTGCTAAAGAAAAACCCAGTGGGAAAAAACTTTAGTCAAGGGAAAAAGAGTACAGCAGTTGGTTGACTCCCCCTCATATTGTCATCTGAAAGTCATCGCATGTTTTGTACATGTCGCATTCCAATGTTGTGAACGTGTTTTCTAAAAATCGCTTTGGGAAGAGCCTTCGTGAAAAGATCAGCTGAGTTATTGCTGGATTGAACGTACCTCATTTCAATTTCATTGTCCTTTATAAGGTCTTGCGTATAGGAGAAAAATCTTGGAGGGATATGTTTGGTCCTGTCACTTTTGATATACCCTTCTTTCATTTGTGACACGCAAGCTGCATTGTCTTCATAAATCAGTGTAGGACTTTTGCCTTTCTCAAGTCCACAAGAAGACAAGATGAGTTGTGTCATTGATCTCAGCCATACACACTCTCTACTGGCTTCATGTAGTGCAATAACTTCAGCATGATTTGAGGATGTTGTAACCAGTGTTTGCTTCTGAGAACGCCAAGATATTGCAGTGCCTCCATTCAAAAATACGTATCCTGTTTGAGATCTTGCTTTGTGGGGATCAGACAAATAACCTGCATCTACATAACCAATCAAACCTTCTTTTGTATTGTTTGAATAAAATAATCCCAAATCAACAGTTCCTCGAAGGTATCGTAAAATGTGTTTGATTCCCATCCAATGTCGTTTGGTGGGGGCTGAACTAAATCTAGCCAACAAATTTACTGCAAAAGAAATGTCAGGTCTTGTACAGTTAGTAAGATACATTAGGGCTCCAATTGCACTAAGATACGGCACTTCTGGACCGAGTAAATCTTCATTTTCTTCTTGAGGACGAAATGGGTCTTTGTCAATATTAAGTGATCTAACTACCATTGGCGTGCTTAAAGGTTTTGCTTTATCCATATTGAAACGTTTTAAGACCTTCTCCGTATAATTTGATTGATGCACAAGTATGCCATTATGCATGTGCTCTATTTGCAAACCAAGACAATATTTGGTTTTACCAAGATCTTTCATTTCAAATTCCTTCTTTAGTAGCACAATGACTTCATTTATCTCATTTATCGTGCCAATGATATTTAGATCATCAACATATACAGCTATAATAACATATCCAACCTTTGTCTTCTTTATAAACACGCATGGACAAATTTGATTATTTGTATATCCTTTACATATCAAATAATCACTCAAACGCTTATACCACATGCGTCCAGATTGTTTCAACCCATATAAAGATCTTTGCAATTTGATTGAATACATTTCTTTGGGTTTATTGCTTAATGCTCCAGGCATTTTAAATCCTTCAGGGATTCTCATATAAATATCACTATCTAATGATCCATATAAATAAGCTGTAACAACATCCATTAGACGCATTTCTAAATTTTTAGAAACTGCAAGACTGATTAAATATCTAAGCGTTATTGCATCCATAACAGGAGAATACGTTTGATCATAATCAATTCCAGGCCGTTGAGAAAAACCTTGAGCCACAAGTCTAGCTTTGTATCTTATAATCTCATTTTTCTCATTTCTCTTTCGTATGAATACCCATTTGTATCCTACAGGTTTCACGGCTTCAGGCGTGAGGATAATGGATCCAAAAACCTTTCGTTTGTTTAAAGAATCTAATTCAGCTTGCATAGCTTTTTTCCATTTATCCCAATCATGTCTATATGACATTCAATAACAGACTTTGGTTCTGGATCATCACTTCCATTAATAATATCATATGCAATAGCAAAAGAAAACCTTTCATCAATATCTTTCATTTCAGATCTGTTCCATATAATATTTGTATGGACATAATTGATTGCAATCTCTGTATTAGTATCATCAATTTCTCCTTCTTTGGAGATATTATTATTTTGTGTTTCTCCAGGAACACCTTTCTCATTATCAATTGTATTTTCAGAGCTCTTTCTTTTTCTAGGATTCTTATCCTTGGAACCAAACGGTCTTCCACGCTTCAGGCGTGCCTTTGATTCTTGAGTGACTTTGTCATCAATTTGCTCGCTTGGAATTTCAATTCGAGCAGGTGCATTAGCTGCTGGCACATATGATTTAGTCACTCTTTTAGAATCAGTAAATGCATCAGGCAGTTGATTTGCAATTTCTTGCAAATGCATTATTTTCTGAACTTCTAGTTCACATTGTTTTGTCCGAGGATCAAGATGAATCAATGATGGTTCACACCATGAAACATCTTTTTCTTTGTTTTTCTTTTCTCCCCCTAATGCTGGGAAAATTGTCTCATTGAAATGACAATCAGCAAACCGTGCTGTGAAAACATCACCTGTCAGTGGTTCAAGATACCTTATTATAGAGGGTGTTTCATACCCTACATATATACCCAATCTTCTTTGAGGACCCATTTTTGTACGTTGTGGTGGTGCAATAGGAACATATACTGCGCACCCAAAAATTCGAAGATGGGAAATGTTTGGTTCTTGACCAAAAGCAAGTTGTAGAGGAGAAAATTTATGATATGCACTTGGTCTTAGACGAATCAGTGATGCAGCATGTAAAATTGCATGTCCCCAGACAGAAATAGGGAGTTTTGTTTTCATTATTAATGGTCTAGCTATTAGCTGAAGACGTTTAATTAATGATTCAGCTAAACCATTTTGTGTATGAACATGAGCAACTGGATGTTCAACACTAATTCCAACAGACATGCAATAGTCATTAAAAGCTTGAGACGTAAATTCACCAGCATTATCAAGTCTCACCCTTTTAATGGTATAATCAGGAAAATGCGCCCTTAATTTAATGATCTGAGCCAGAAATTTTGCAAATGCCACATTACGAGTCGATAATAAACAAACGTGAGACCATCGACTTGATGCATCTATTAATACCATGAAGTATCTGAAAGGTCCACATGGTGGATGAATTGGTCCACATATATCACCTTGAATTCTTTCAAGAAACATAGGATTTTCCTTTTCAATTTTTGTGGGTGAATGTTTCACAATAAGTTTTCCAAGAGAACAAGATGTACATGGAGCCAAGTTACCTGTTTGAGAGATCTTCACGCTTTTCAGTGGATGTCCATTGGTACCTTGAATTATTCTTTGCATCACGGTTGTTCCTGGGTGGCCTAATCTGTCATGCCACAAACTCAAAACTCCAGGATCACAATATTTTTCTTTTACTACCATGTTGGATTCAACCATACTTATATATGTATAATGCAAACCAGAATTGAGTGTTGACAGTTTTTCCAGTACATGGTTTTTATCGGTAATATGCATAAATTTCTTATTCTCTATTGTCACAGTCTGAGTACCGTATCCATTTCGGTGTATGTCATTGAAACTCAGCAAATTTCTTTTAGATTTTGGAGAAAATAGAGCATTATCTATTAAAAACTTTCCAATTGGTAATATAAAATGAGCCTTTCCGGTTCCTTCAATTAGATCTACAGGACCTGAAATGGTATGTATGGTTGCTTTAGTTGGCTTTAGTTCAGAAAAATATTTCTTCGTTTTAAGAATTTTGTGTGTGGCACCACTGTCTGGAATGCAGATATCTCCAAAGTTTGCTTCATGCAGTTCTTCGATGAAATTCATTTTAAACTTCTAAAAATAAATAAGAAAAATAATAAATTAATGGTTATGTAAGATAAAAATTGTTAAGTAGAAATATGTTATATTATTATAAGATTAGGAAGTGCATTACATGATAAACTGAAATAAGACATATCTAGAAAATGAAACATAGTCACACTATTATATATCTAAATCATCAAAGAAATCTGAAGCATTTAGTTCAGGTACCGAATCATTAGGGAGATCATTAAAATTTACTTCTTTCTCTTTTCCTTTAAGAGAATCTTGATACAGCTGACAAAGATGTGGTGCTGTTCGACAAGTTCTTGACCAGTGGCCTATCATTCCGCATCTGAAGCAAGGATCTTCAGGACCCTGAGAAGTATTAGTTTTTGCTTCATTGTTCTTGGATTTTCCATGTGATTGAGATTTATTATCTCGTGGAGCATTGTTATAACCATGTCCATGTCCACGTCCACGGCCCCGAGAATGACTTTTTCCATATTTATAGTTGTAACCATAGCCATGATTATTCTTATAATTATGGTTTTTATTATAGTCACGACCACGGCCTCGTCCACGGCCAAATCCTCGCCCTCGTCCTTGTCCATGTGTATTATTTTTAGGATCACTTTTATTCGTAGCATTTGCTTCAGGAAACGCTACTGATCCTGTAGGACGAGACTGATGATTTTTCATCAGAAGCTCATTATTTTGTTCAGCAACAAGAAGGACTGAATTGAGTTCAGAATATCTTGTAAATTTCTGCATGCGATATTGTTGTTGCAGAGTAATGTTTGACGCATGAAACGTGGAGTAAGTTTTCTCCAACATGTCTGCATCAGTAACAGTTTGTCCACAAAATCTTAACTGTGAACATATCCTGAACAAAGCTGAGGTATACTCATTAACCTTTTTAAAGTCTTGGAACCTCAAATTTCTCCACTCATCTCTGGCAGCTGGAAGTAAAACTTCCCTTTGATGATCAAACCTTTCTTTCAAATCTTTCCATAGAATGCTTGGATCATTTGTGTTCAAATATTCAAATTTTAGCATATCATCAATATGCTTACGTAGAAACACATTTGATTTTGCATTTTCTTGTGAGGAACAATTATTTTTCTCACTTATAGTTTCCAAGATTCCCATGGATTCAAGATGCATTTTTACATCAATTGTCCATGACATGTAGTTCTTCCCGTTAACGTCTAGTGCAGCAAATTCAAGCTTTACAAGGTTTGCCATTTTATAACTATCAACAAAAATATTTAACAACATAAATTAGCATTAATTTATTTCAATCAATATCGCAACACATAACAATGGAAGAATCGTAAATGAAAATATAATTAGAAAAGGGTACATCTCATCGAATGAAAGTTGTAGCAAAGAGTATAAAAGTATTGAGAGTATTACAATAAGGAAAATTAAAAACGAGAGAGGCATCTTCATTCTTCAACCAGTTAAGAAAAAAAAAATTTTCAAACAAGAAGAAGAACGATTTTGTGAAATAATGAGGTTTAGTGTTGTGGTATTTATAGGGAAAAACCAAGCCATCGAAATGGTCGGATTTTTGACCGTTGTAACGGTTATGTAGCCGTTGTAAAGAAAAATTATAAAATGATTAAAAGATAAATTTAGTGTAAAATAATTATTAGAGTATAAATTATTAATATTCTTTGTGCATAAAACAATTTATAAAATATGAATCAGAAAAAAAAATTAATAAACATAAATAGATGTTAGTACACATTAATAAACCAATGCATAAATAAATGTTAGTAACAGAATTAATGCTAGTAAGCATAAATGTTAGAATGTTAGATTGCATAAATAAATGTTAGTTGCGGAAAGTAAATGTTAGTAACAATAAATAGATGTTAGTTAACATAAATAAGTAGGAGGCTTAGCCTTCCATTAATGTTAGTAGTAAGAATAAGAATAAATGTTAGTATATATAAATAAAAGTTTAGTAAACGTTAGTAGTCCTTGTATCCAATATGTAGTCATTTAGTTGTTAATTATGGTCTTTAACCATATATTTTGTTTTCAATTTATTTCATACCTTGAGTGAAAGGTGATTCTTGATTTTGTTGAGATATTGAGCTCCTCGTGCTGATAACGTGTTATAATCTTAACAGAATTCAGATATCAATAAACCACCAAGAGTTGTAAAGAAACTTTTAATGCATATATCTTTCTTTCTCTTTGTATCTCCCTAATTCACAAACCAATGCATCACTTTTATACTACAAATTGAGAGACAACAAACACTATACACATCACTTCATAACTACTATTTGATTTGCTTCTTACTTTGGTAAAAGACCAAAAATTATGCATCCATAATTGTCCTTTTTTCAACAAATATATATATATATATATATATATATATATATATATATATATATATATATATATATATATATATATATATATATATATATATATATATATGTATATGTTATAAAAGGACAATAATTATGGATGATGAATTATTTTCTTCTTTTACCAAGTGTACAAGCAACATCAATAGTGATATTTTTTTGTGTATAAATAGGTTCATCTAGATTGATCAAATGTATGATTTTGTAGAGAGAAATATATGCATCAAAAGAGTTTTCACAAATCTTGGTAATTTCTTAATATCTGAGTTTCTGTTAGATTATAACACGTTATCAGCACGAAGAGCTCTGCAATTAGATCAAGAATTAAACGAGGTATGGTTACTTAAAGTTATAACTTATAATGAGAAGATAATTACCATAAATAATTAATACGATAACAATAATAATGCACTTATGAACTACTAACATGCATTATTATTTCTAACATTTTATTTATGTACTAACATTTAATTATGCATACTAATGTTTATTTATATACTAACGATTACTTATACTAACGTTTATTTTCTTCATTTACGATAACATTAATTATGATTGTTAATTTACATCAATTAAGATTTTGTTCTTATAATGCAAACTATTAATTCTTTTTATCTTCTTCATAACAAGTTTTTTTTTATATTTTAATCATTATTTTAAATTAAATGAAAATTATCTTTTAATCATTTATTAACATTTAACAACGGTTACATAACTGTTGCAACGGTCAAAAGAAAGAAAAAAAAAAATTTCGACCGTTTGATGACTCAATTTTTTCTCTATAAATACTCCAATATAAAACTTCAATATTTCATTAAATCATTCTTCTTCCTTTCTGAAAAGAAAACTTTTAACTGGTTGAATAATGAAGATACCTCTCTCGTTTTTGATTTTTCTTATTGTAATACTTTCAATACTTTTCTACTCATTGTTGCAACTACCATTTGATGAGATGTATCCTTTTCTGGTTCTGATTTCGTTTACGATTCTCCCACTATTATGTGTTGTAGTTCTTATTGAAATAAACTAATGCTAATTTTATGTTGTTTAACTTTTATTTTGATAGTCAATATGGCAAATCTTGAGAAGTTATCATTTGCTGCATTGGACGTAAATGGCAATAACTACATGCCATGGAGCATTGATGTAAAGATACTTTTAACATCAATGGGTATTGTAGAAACACTAAATGAAAACAACAATTGCTCAAATCAAGAAAAGGCAAAAGCAAATGCATTTCTTCGTAAACATATTGATGAAAATTTGAAATCTGAGTATATGAATACGGAAGATCCAAGTATTCTATGGAAAGATTTAAAGGAAAGATATGATCATCAAAGGGAGATTTTGCTTCCAAATGCCAGAAATGATTGGAATAATCTGAGATTCCAAGATTTTAAGAAAGTGAATGATTATAGCTCTGCATTGTTCAGAATATGTTCACAACTCCAATTTTGTGGCCAGACAGTTACAGATGCGGATATGTTGGAAAAAACGTACTCAACATTCCATGCATCAAATGTTACCTTACAACAACAGTATCGGATGCAAAATTTTAAAAGATATTCTGAACTTAACACCGTCCTTCTAGTTGCAGAGAAAAACAATGAACTTTTGATGAAGAATCACCATTCTCGTCCAACTGGATCACTAGCATTACCTGAAGCAAATGCTATAACTAAAACACATGGACGAGAACGGGGATTTGGTCGTAAACGAGGCCGTGGCCGTGGCTATAATCAAAACAATAATTATAGTTATAATCATGGCTATGGTCATAACTATAATCATAACAGAGGTCATTCACGTGGACGTGGACGCGGACGTGGTCATAATAATATTCCACGTGATAAGAAATCTAAATCACAAGAAAGACCCAAAAATGATAAACAAAAGGCTAGTGCTTCTCAAGATCCTGAAGATCTTTGTTACCGATGTGGAATGACTGGTCATTGGTCAAGAACTTGCCGCACAGCACCACATCTCTGCAAACTTTATGAGGAGTCTCTTAAAGGAAAAGAGAAAGAAGCAAATTTTGCTGATCTCCCTGATGTTCCAATGCCTGAACTGAATGCTTCAGATTTCTTTGATGATTTGGATATCTAATAATGTAATCGTGTTTTCGTCTGTCCTAAGCTATGTTTTATTCCTTATGTTTTATCTCTTGTATCACGTATTGCACTTTTTCAATAATAATATGAATGTGTTTCTACTTAACAAATTTTATCATATATACTTATTACTTTATTTTTATGATTAGAAGTCTAAAATGAATTTTATCGAAGAACTACATCATGCAAATTCAGGAGACATCTGTATACCAGATAGTGGAGCAACACACACAATTCTTAAAAAGAAGAAATACTTTTCAGAATTAAAGCCAAGTAAAGCAAATATACATACCATATCAGGTCCTGCAGATCTGATTGAGGGAACTGGAAAGGCTCATTTTATATTACCTAATGGTACAAGGTTTTTGATAAATAATGCTCTATTTTCACCAAAGTCTAAAAGAAACTTGTTGAGTTTCAATGACATACACCTTAATGGGTATAATACTCAGACTGTGACGATAGAGAATGAGAAATTTATGCATATTATTGACAATAACCATGTAGTAGAAAGACTACCAACACTTGGTTCTGGTTTACATTATACATATATAAACATGGTTGAATCACATCTGGTTGTCAAAGAAAAATGTTATGATCCTGGAGAATTAAGTTTATGGCATGACAGATTAGGTCATCCAGGAACAACTATGATGAAGAGGATAATTGATAGTACAAATGGACATCCATTGAAGGACCAGAAGATCCCTCAAACATGTAAGATGATCCCATGTACATCATGTTCTCTTGGAAAATTTATTGTGAAACATTCACCAACTAAAATTGGAAAAGAAACCCCAATGTTTCTTGAAAGAATTCAAGGTGATATATGTGGACCAATTCATCCGCCATGTGGACCATTTAGATACTTCATGGTTTTAATAGACGCATCAAGCAGATGGTCTCATGTTTGTTTATTGTCAACCCGTAATGTGGCTTTTGCTAAATTTCTTGCTCAAATCATTAAATTAAGAGCACATTTCCCTGATTATACCATTAAAAAGGTAAGGCTTGATAATGCTGGTGAATTTACATCTCAAGCTTTCAACGACTATTGCATGTCTGTTGGAATTAGTGTTGAACATCCAGTTGCTCATGTTCATACACAAAATGGTTTAGCTGAATCATTAATTAAACGTCTTCAGCTAATAGCTAGACCATTAATAATGAAGACAAAACTTCCAGTTTCTGTTTGGGGACATGCAATTTTACATGCTGCATCGCTGATTCGTATAAGACCAAGTGCTTATCATAAATTTTCTCCTCTACAACTTGCTTTTGGTCATGAGCCAAACATTTCCCATCTTCGAATCTTTGGTTGTTCAGTATATGTTCCTATTGCACCACCGCAACGTACAAAAATGGGACCTCAAAGAAGATTGGGTATATATGTAGGGTATGAAACACCTTCCATAATAAGATACCTTGAACCACTGACAGGTGATGTTTTCACAGCACGGTTTGCTGATTGCCATTTCAATGAGGCAATTTTCCCAGCATTAGGGGGAGAAAATAAAAGCAAAGAGAAGGATGTATCATGGTGTGAACCATCATTGATTCATCTTGACACTCGGACAAAACAATGTGAACTAGAAGTTCAGAAAATAACGCATTTACAAGAAATTGCAAATCAACTGCCTGATGCATTTACTGATACTAAAAGAGTGACTAAATCATATGTGCCAGCGGCTAATACACCTGCTAGAATAGAGATTCCAAATAAAAGAGCTGATGATAAAATCACTCAAGAATCAAAAGCACGTCTGAAACGTGGAAGACCATTTGGTTCCAAGGATAAAAATCCTCGAAAGAGAAAGAGCTCTGAAAATATAACTAATAATAAGAAAAGTGTTCCTGGAGAAACGCAAAATAACGATATTTCCAAAGAAGTGGAAATAGATGACTCCAATACTGAGATTGCAATCAATTATGTCCATACAAATATCATATGGGAAAGAAATGAGATGGAAGATATTGATGAAAAATTTTCTTATGCTGTTGCATTTGATATCATTACTGGAAATGATGATCCAGAACCAAAGTCTGTGGCTGAATGTCAAAACAGATCTGACTGGCCTAAATGGAAAGAAGCTATGCAAGTTGAATTAAGTTCGTTAAATAAACGAAAAGTTTTTGGATCTATCATCCTCACACCTAAAGCTGTAAAACCAGTAGGATACAGATGGGTGTTCATAAGAAAACGAAATGAGAAAAACGAAATTACAAGATACAAAGCAAGACTTGTGGCTCAAGGTTTTTCTCAACGACCAGGAATTGATTATGAGGAGACATATTCTCCAGTAATGGATGCAATCACTTTTAGATACCTAATTAGTCTTGCCGTTGCTAAAAATTTGGAAATGCGTCTAATGGATGTTGTTACGGCTTATTTGTATGGATCACTTGATAATGATATTTATATGAAAATTCCTGAAGGATTTAAAATGCCAGAAGCATTAGGAAACAAACCCAAAGAGATGTATTCGATCAAATTGCAAAGATCTTTATATGGGTTGAAACAATCTGGACGCATGTGGTATAATCGATTGAGTGATTATTTGATAAGTAAAGGATACACAAACAATCAAATATGTCCATGTGTGTTTATAAAGAAGACAAAGGTTGGATATGTTATCATAGCTGTCTATGTTGATGATCTAAATATTATTGGCACAATTAATGAGATAAATGAGGTAATTGTGTTATTAAAGAAAGAATTTGAAATGAAAGACCTTGGAAAAACCAAATATTGTCTTGGTTTACAGATAGAGCACATGCACAATGGTATACTTGTGCATCAATCAAATTATACGGAAAAGGTCTTAAAACGTTTCAACATGGACAAAGCAAATCCTTTAAGCACACCAATGGTTGTTAGATCACTTAATGTTGATAAGGATCCATTTCGTCCTCAAGAAGAGAATGAATATTTACTTGGTCCAGAAGTACCATATCTTAGTGCAATTGGAGCTTTAATGTATCTTACAAACTGTACAAGACCTGACATTTCTTTTGCAGTAAATCTGTTGGCAAGATTTAGTTCAGCTCCCACCAAACGACATTGGATAGGAGTCAAACACGTTTTCCGATACCTTCGAGGAACAACTAATTTGGGATTATTTTATTCTAACAATTCAAAAGAAGGTTTACTTGGATATGTAGATGCAGGTTACTTATCTGATCCACACAAAGCAAAATCTCAAACAGGATACGTGTTTTTAAATGGTGGTACTGCAATTTCCTGGCGTTCTCAGAAGCAAACGCTTGTTGCAACATCCTCAAATCATGCTGAAGTTATTGCACTACACGAAGCTAGTAGAGAAAGTGTATGGCTGAAATCTGTGACAGAACTTATTTTGTCTTCTTGTGGACTAGAGATGAGCAAAAGTCCAATTTTGATTTATGAAGACAATACAGCTTGCGTGTCGCAGATGAAAGAAGGATATATCAAGAGTGACAGAACCAAACATATTCCACCAAGATTTTTCGCTTACACGCAAGACCTCATAAAGGACAATCAGATTGAAATGAAATACATTCAGTCTAGTAACAATTCAGCAGATCTCTTTACAAAGGCACTTCCCAAAGCGATTTTCAGAAAACATGTCCACAACATTGGAATGCGACATGTACAAAACATGTGATGATTTTCAGATGGCAATATGAGGGGGAGTCAACCAATCGCTGTACTCTTTTTCCCTTGACTAAAGTTTTTTCCCACTGGGTTTTTCTTTAGCAAGGTTTTTAATGAGGCAGCATTTCGTGGTTGAACTCTTACTAAAATTATCATCCAAGGGGGAGTGTTATAAAAGGACAATAATTATGGATGATGAATTATTTTCTTCTTTTACCAAGTGTACAAGCAACATCAATAGTGATATTTTTTTGTGTATAAGTAGGTTCATCTAGATTGATCAAATGTATGATTTTGTAGAGAGAAATATATGCATCAAAAGAGTTTTCACAAATCTTGGTAATTTCTTAATATCTGAGTTTCTGTTAGATTATAACAGTATATATATATATGTATATATATATATATATATATACATACATATATGTATATATATATATATATACATACATATATATACATACGTATGTATATACATACATATATATACATACGTATGTATATACATACATACGTATGTATATACATACATATATATACATACGTATGTATATACATACATATATATACATACGTATGTATATACATACATATATATACATACATATGTATATAGATGTATGTGTATACATACATATGTATATATATGTATGTGTATACATACATATGTATATATATGTATGTGTATATATATATATATATATACTCATTTTGCTAACTATCTCGTTATTTTATGCGTTGTCTATGTATTTTATTCAATATATCCGAAATTAGGGAGTGGGTTTCGAATTTAGGAATTAAATTCGAACATATTAACAAAGTTGAATGAATCAAATTCGAAAATGCACTTAAATTCGAATGGGGAATTAAATTTGAAGGTATTAAAGTCGAATATATACGAAAATCGAAGTACATGGCTAAATTTGAAGAGTTCATTTTGAATTTGTGGACCAAAAGTCAAACTCCAAGCTATATTATAGAAGATTACATTTGAATGGATCATAAATTCGAATCTAAGCTTCAAATATAGGATTAAAGTCGAATGATGGACATAAATTCGAATTCACATTCGAATTTGAGGTTAAATTCGAAGCCAAGATTCGGTTTTAACTAAAATTCGAGTTTGTTCTATGTATTTCGAGTTTGTTCTTGGCATCTCGAATTTGTTCATAATTTATAGCTTTAAATCATGAACTTCTGAGGCATAAATCACAAATATGATAAATATTAAGCCTAGGTTCGTTTATATTATACTTATTCTAGTTAAAATTCAAGTTAAATTAGCATTATTCACACAAAATTATTCAAATTCGAATTTATTCTTTAAAACCAAAACAAAGAAATCAGAATAGCAACGATTTTTACCTCAAATTTGTACGAAATCAAATATGTGACAGCATATTCGTGTAGTATTCTCCGAGATCTTTCCAACGATATATAAAACTCAAGAATCGGTCGGTCGGTTTGGGAGTAATTCTAGAGAGAAGTAGAGAGAGAGTAGAGAGAGAAAGTAGAGAGAGAGAGTGTGTAGAGAGAGAGTAAAAGTGATTAAATGAATCATAAATCTCGTTTATATACTTCATCTAGTTATATTTGCTACTTAACCCACTTTTACTTTTGTATCTTATATCTCTTTTATTTAATTATCTTTAATAATTTAATAAATCATAATTCATAATATTTATTATAATTTAATTAAATATTTCATAACTTAATTAAATTATAATTTAAATAATGTTATAATATTAAATTATCGGTTCAAATACTTAATTTAAGACTTGATCAAAAGTTATGTTGTTACACAAAATTATAGAAAAAGAAAGAAAATTATCAAGTTCAAGTAAAAAATTCAAGTATAACACCTTTCATCCATCTCATTCTTCTAGATACAGTGTCTAAAATATCTCATAACTTGAAAGCGTGCATTGTATAAACAAAGAATCACATTTGTCTATGAAAACGCAATTCATATGAAACTTCATGGCAACATGTTAAATTCTCAAAGAAAATCCAGGTTCCAGTGTAAACATAGGTGCATAATTCTTTCATTCTCAGTTTTCGGTATTTACAAGTAACTACAATAATAGTTTTGTCAGTTTATTTAATCAAGCAATTAATAAGATGAAATATCACAAACTCTGCAAAACATCATATGCAGGTCACTAATACAATGCAACATATCATAGTAATGAGAAACTCGAATATTTCATAATTCTCACACAACCTAAAAATCCTCCAATCTCATGAATACATTAAATTTCACAGCATCAAAAAATAAAAAAATAGAACTCACCTAAAGCTGGATGTCACAGCTCCACCTCCTGAAACTCATCCAAAATTTCTTTCAAAATTCATTCATAAAACATAAAAATCAATCTACATAGATTAGACTATGAAACCAATTGCTGCCAATTCAATTCTATTTCATAGTTTAGCTAGATAACCACCTACAAATAGAATGGTATGATTCTTTCATTGACAAAAATATTAAAAAAATTGGAAGTATGATAAGTTGTTGACGAACCTTCCCTTCAAACAGTGATGCATCGTATAGCCTCTCAGAGCAGATAGTGTACACCTTGTACTTGTCCTGATATAAACAACTAACAAAAGTGAGATGGACATCCCAACAATGGAGGATTTGAACAGGAATTACAATCACAAAAACGTTATAAACTCAATGAGAAAAGCGAAGAAAAAAATGCAGAAGTTGGCTCCCAGCCAAAGCGTTAGAAAATATCGAAATACAAAACCAGTTTAAGACTTGTAGCCAATCCAAAAAGGCATATACCAGCAGCAACACCTAATTGCACTGTACTTTGTCATACCAATAAACAGGAATGGCTTAGTCCACATGAAATCCAATGGACAGAAAAGCTTAATATATAATAACTTTGAGGAGATGAACTTGGTATTTATCAAGCCTATATAACCATGTTTTTAGTGAAAGCAAAAATGTGACAGGTGCCTTTCCGACTTTAGTTATAAAATATAACTATATAGGATACCTGGTGCAATTATCTTTGCTACTAAGGGTGTGCAAAAAGTAAAACCAACAAAACCAGACTGGACTGGACCAAATCCTCCTATATTTGGTTTAGTTCTCAGTGCCAGAGTTATAAAAGAACTGGTTTACAGATAGATTCGATCAGGAATCAGAACCAAGCTGATATTTCTGGATAAACAAATCAAGTTTGAAGTGACGTGGCTTTATGTTTATATTGTTTAAATAATAAACACCAAGTTTGTATTTGGTTCACAGTCCTGCTTGCCACACACTGGTTTAAATCACTCTAGTTTTTGGCTCCATTATTTTGTATTTTTTTTTTAATCTTTTCCAATTTGGTCTGTCCCAGATTCAACTTTATACAAGTCAAGTATTGTTACTGGTTTTTGGTTCCATACACAATCCATCAAAATAACATGCTTATAATTATTATTTTAATATTTGAGCACCCAGCTTTGTTGATTTTAACTCTCATTTTGCAAATCCTTTAGAGAGAAAACACAAATACAGACTATTCGTATGAATGAAACAAAATTTTCTGCAGGTAACAACCTTAAACCACGACAACAGAAAGAGTAACTTTTGACTCCAAAACCAACAAAAAACAACACTGTGCAGTTTAAAAATTCAATAAACATATATACCCTTCATAAACAGCCCAAAGTTACAACTTCATTTAAGCAAATGCGAAAAAAAGCGTATTTCAAGAAAGAGTGAAAATCAAACTCAAATGTCTTCAAAGCCTTCATAATCCACATTGATCATAACTAATGTCAGAAGTTCTCATTTCATCACACGTTCATAATCCACCTCAAAACTACATCTAAATAACATACAAACAGTATATGTAACCAAAGAAGTCAAATTAATGTCATAACTCATAGTTGCCCAAATGATCACCTATGACTTATTAAATCAATATGGCCAAAAGAAATATATTCCTCAATTTCCCATATCAACACTCCCATAAGTATGTGAAATACATGCAGATTAGAAGCCTTCAATGTTAATATAATCATCTACACTTACTTAATGGTAGCCTTGATCTCATCACAAGTAGCCTTCTTCTAAAGTCTCACCGATAAGTCAACAACTGAAACATCTACAGTTGTTCAGCTCCTTGCTTTATCTTGTATTGTAGTTGAACCTGCAGTCTTATAAAGTTAGCAGCAAGTTTTATTTGTATCTCACCTTGTTATCTTTTTGTTGCTTCATTCCATTTTTGTTTCTACTTCAAAATATAAACTTGACTATTTTTTTCTTCTTAAAATCCTGAATCTAAGATGTATAGAAGAGTGAGAACTCATATAATTAGAACATATACTTTTCATAATCTACCTGAACCTAAGATGGATAGAAGTATGAAAACTCATACAATTAGAACATATAAGTTTTCACAATCTACCTATGACTCGAGTCATTTTAACTTGTCGGAGTGCATATCTTGCAATTTTTGCATTTAACCATCGGATTTAGTTGCAACGGATCCATTTCATTTGGCACCGATAAAGCAAAATAGCAAAAGTAAATGTTACAGATTTATGGAATTAGAAGTGGTAAAAAAATGAATAAAAATGCTTTTATGTATATGTACTTGTACTTCCCATTTTGCGTCCTCAAGCATTGGTATAATTACAATGGATGTGTCCAAAAACATCTTGGTCATCACCATAAAATTGATCATAACAAATTTAAGAAACTACCTTGTTATCATCCATTGTCATCAAATAGAGTTGTCCAAATACCCATGAGACTTGGAAGAATGATGTCGAAACAACACTTTAATACAAGGAAGTTAATAAATCAGAAGGTAGAATACAATTCACAGAACATATTATAGCTCAAATGACATAGACCCTCATGTTCATAGTAGTTTTCTCTTCCAGCTGAAATGGTGTCATTAGAACACAATATGTGTGTGTATGCACAAGGGAGAGAGAGAGAGAGAGAGATTCCATTACTTCATTGCATACTTCTTCTTAATTTCGATTTGTTTACCTCCAATCCGTCGTTCATAGTAACACCTACAGTCTCCTCGGGTGCATCTAATTGTGAAACTTCTGTTAAATCCTCGGGTGCAAAACCACCACAACCGAATGTTCCATAAACTATGGAATTGATACCATCACTGCAAAGAAATCTCCACATCATTGGTAAGATACCAGCTATTATTTGCAAATACCATATTAGAAGGAGAACACTCACCAAAAAATCGAGTGAGATGAGAGGGTGAGAGACCTACCAAAGGGACAACAACGGCGACGAAGCAAATTAAGGTCTTCGCAGAGTCAAAGGAGAGGAAGGGGCAGAGACGGCTGTGACTGCAAATGGCAAGAGGAGAGGAAGGAGCGTCCAGTTTCAAACCAAGAGTGAAAATAATTATTTTAAAGATGAAGAAGAAGAAGAGTCTCTCTGCTGAAGATTGTCTTCCCAATGTGAGCCGATTCAAAATTTTTGAAAGAGTTTAAATTTTGTTTGCAATAAAATCATGTACACTTTGCTTTAAGCATTGTACCTCTTAAAATTCAGCCACGTGCTTTAATTGTTTGTACTTTATGCATAAATGGTTGTTTTTAGGACCAACAACTACATGCATTATATATATATATATATATATATATATATATATATATATATATATATATATATATATACACACACACACACACACACACATATATATACATACACACACATGTATACATACATACATACACATACATACATACATACATACATACATACATATATATATATATATATATATATATATATATATATATATATATATATATATATATATATATATATATATATATATATATATATATATATATATATATATATATATATATATATATATATATATATATATATATATATATATATATTGTAGGTCCCAAAAGATATCCCAAGTATATAGCCTTAAGCTGTAGTATGGAGGTGAATACAGCAAATTAAAAACTACACACAATTTTCTCAATGTTTGTATGTATTATCAACAAATGTTAATTACAAACGAGCTTGAATGCGGAAAGGTTCAAGCTGAGATGACAGATACAACAGTATGTTTAACTAGTCTAAGACAGACTTAAACTAGTTACAATGAATAAACTCACTAAGAATCACTCACTGTGTTTACAAGACTCAGAGGAACAGCTTAGACACCAATCACTGTTTTATTCAAGCAGACTTGCATGCATGAAAGACACACTTGAATGCACGTTCACTCTTGGTTTCGGCACTTAGCTTTTTGGCTTAATCTTTCAATCCTTGGAAGTTTCTTTTTATACTCACTCAGAGGATCTAAGTGAAGCTTCTTCATTGGACGAAAGGAAAAAGGGAAAGTCTTGTTGAAAAGACAACATAAACTTTTCTGCACATTCTGAAAAGCAGACTTGTCTTCATGTGGACAGAACTTTTGTCTTTTCACTTTGTCTACTGTTGCATTGGCTTTAACTAAATAAGGAATGTCAACTTTGCGTCTTTCTTCCTTTGTTAAGGCCTATTTTGATATAAGAAAAAGGTCTGTCACCCTTTTTCAAATATCATTTTGTCTTCATGTAACAAAACAGCGTGGGCAGGCTGAGCAGTTCTGTTTTCCACTCTGTCTTCGACTTTGTAAACTGATCTTGTAGTCAAAAACAATACATGAGGACTTGGAAACATATTCCATAAAGTGTTTAGCATGTTCACAAAGAACAGAACACTTGAAAACTGCCCAAGCTGCTCACCAGTGTAGAGCAGCGTAGACAGTTTATGTCCAGCCTGTTCAGCAGACTGAACAGCTTGAACAAATTGTCTTTGTTGCAACACATGCAACATATAGAACAGCTTTGGACTGATATTGCAAATCATTTTCAGGTCTTAATAAGGCATATAACAGGCCTTAAATTCAACCTTCAAATGAATCAACAGGTTTGATTTAGAATCTCCCCCTCAGATGCAGAACAAATTTGATTGAGGTCTTTTTGTGCCTAACAATCTCCCCCTATTTGCAATAACCAGTCTAAGCTGGCCTTATCAAAAATCACTATATATTTTTATAGGACATTTGCTGAAATTAAATTACAACATCAAAGTAAAGTAAAAGATCAGTTTATATATACACTGATTCTTGATTACATAAAACAACACATTTCTTACAAAAGTACAACTGATGTATATTACAACTAATGCAAAAGAAAAATTACAACATATGTAATTAAAGTACAACTAATGTACAGCAGATTTTGGACTGTTTGTGTTGGGAGCAGATAATGGTAAGCCTGTCCAACTGATGGACAGCTTCCATTCTTCACCTACCCAGATGGTAGATGGACTCTATTACATTGGAGGAGGACCTTCAAACATCTTTTCAAGCTCCTCCCTTGTCTCCTCCAGATCTTGAATTTCACTTCTGATGATCATGAACTTGGGATCTTCAAGTTCTCCTCTCTCATAAAAGCCTCTGAGCTGATCCCAGACAGCTGCTCTCCACCTGGTTGACTGCCTAAATGAAACTGCAAGTCTGAAGGCTACAAGCTGTCTCAGATCCACCTTGTATAGATCTGATGCTCTCTGAAAGCATTTCTTCTGAGCTAAGGGATCTACAAAAATGCCCCCAGCTCAGGCTCTTCAATGATATTGCCATCTTCAAACTCTGTTCCACTAGGCAGGCTGTGATCAACTCCTTTCATCTCAATAGCATAGTCACCTTGTTCTATCAAGATGAGGAGTTGTTCCATCTCAGTGTCCTTCCTTGTCCTCCTGGCCTTTATTTTTGGTTGTGTCACATAGACACCTTCACTAACTTCTTTGGAGATCAAGCCAAGATTCTTCACTCTCTCCATCAGCTTCTTGACATATGCCCTGACAGTCTTAGAAGTTTCTGACTTAGACTCACTCAGAGCAACTGCCAACTCAATCCACTCCATGTACCCCATCTGTGCAACATCAGTGTAGTCATACGTTTCTAGTTCTGGACCTGTTGCACCCATTCTGGTTATTTTCAACTTCCACTGACTGCCTTTTCTTGATATGGGAACAACTTTGACAATTGCTTCCTTGGCTAGCCTTCTATCAGCAACATCCTGAAATTTTCTTCTAGCCAAGTTGTCAAAGTGGAACTGAGCTCTTGCACAGGGTACTTGTGGTTTGGTCACAGAGACCAGAGCACCCTTTTCTTTTTCTGCTTCCTTCTCTCCTGCTGATCCCTTAGCAGCTTCCATTAATTTCTTTTGCACTTCCAGAGAGGACATTTTGATTTTCTTTGCCTCTTGAAGTGCAAGAGACTTAGCAGCTTTGGCAGATTCTTCTTCTTTCCTTAGAGCTTCCAGGGCTTGAAGCTGTTCTTCTCTAAACTCAAAATATTTATGCATAGGAAGACCCATTTCTTTGGCCCGGGCTTTGTGAAATTTAATCTCTGCTGCTTTCTGCTGTTGGGGATCAACTGCTGCTTTTTCTTTTCCTTTAGCTGCTATAGTGACAGCAGCTTCAGGAGTTTCCTCCTCCTCCTCTTCTTCTTCTAGAATCAGATGCCTCCTTCTACTGCTTGGCCTGCCCTTAGAAATGAATTCCTCCCCCTTAGATTGATCAGGGTTTGGAGATTCAGCCTGAGTAGGCTGAGCAGCTTGGGAAGCACCCTCCATTGTACCTGTTGCAGATGCTCCTGCTGGTTGACCAGTGAGTATTGCAGGCACCGATTTCTCCTTAGGAGAAGAAGTTTTCTCCCCCTTAGACTTAGTCTTCGAGGCAGATGACTTCTCCCCCTTTGAAGGAGATGTTCCAGCACCTTCAACACCTGGTCTGCCTGAAGACACAAAGTCAGCAGGCTTGCCAGCAGTTTTAGCAGCAGGCTTGGGGCCAACAAGGCTATGCACTAAGAAAGCCAGGTTGTCCTTCACCTCTGCAAGGTGGGAAACACAGGTTTGAAGAGAGGAGGATTGAGTATCAGCAAGGGAGGTCAGCTTGACAATGTTTTCCCTATCAGAAGCTGTGAAGAGCAAACTTTGAAGTTGTGCAAGATGTTGTTCAAGAGAATCTTGCACATCAGCAAGGTTTGATGACACAGATTGGATAGGGAGCCAATGAGTGTGGTCAAGCTGCCAGAGTGGTAGGAAGAGTAGAATTGCAAGAAGTTAGGAGAGATGACAGCTGTTGAGAAATAGCTGTCATTGAGGACACAGAGTCCTATTGTAGTGAAAGAATTGAGGAGAGGGAGGTGAAGACATTTTGCAGCTGTGCAGTGAGTGCAAGCAGCTGTGGAGAGTTATCAGGTTGTGGAGTGGCTGGGAAGGAATCTTTGAACAGATCAAAGAAACCCTTAAGCTGTTCAGACACAGAGTCTGAAATAAGAGAGGGTAGAGAGGACATAGAGGTTTCTAAAGAACCAACTTTGTTGGTCAGCAGGGAAAGCTGATCCTTCAAAGGCAGGTCTTTAGGAGATGGAGATGTATGGGTGGACTGTTTAGATTGGGTTGATGGAGATGAAGATGATGAGGCTGGTGTATGAGGATGTGAGGGAGAGGGAAGAGCTACATTTGAGAGAAGCTCCATAGCCTGGGCAAAAGTAATGTGGCCCAGCTTGGAGGGGTCAAAGGGTCCCTCAGCAGTGGCAGTAGCTACATCATCAGGAGAAGGGGTAGAGGATGGTAGCCTTTCAGATGCTGCTTGTTTTGCAGCACCTTCATCAAGGCCAGTGGTTGTTCCCTCTTCAGTACCTTGGTGTAAAAGTACCTCATCATGGGGAGTTGGGATATGCATTTCAACATCAGCAGTGGTGAAACCTGCTGATGGAATTTGCATAGAAGGGTCAGCCTCACCCAAGGGATGGTATGTTCCCTGAGGTTCATCAGCTTGGGTTGTTGGTCCCTCAGCAGCTGTTTGGTGTTGAACAGCTGTATCATAGGGAACAGAAGTTTGAGGCTGATCTGCTGATTGGTCTATACCAGCAGTGTGGGCACCTCGTGCAGACTCAGGGTGTAAAGAAGTTTGAGGTGGGGACAGTGTGGACACAGTATGGAGTGGAGAGGACTCCTGTCTTTCAATATTCTCAGCCTGTTGGGAGGCTGGAATAGTTGAGGTGGCTATCTCCGTTTGTACAACTGGCTCCTGTTAGGAGGAACCAGAGGGTTGAGGCTGACTCTGGGTGGACTCAGGTTGAAGTGAAGCATGCTCCAATTGTGCTGAACCTTCTCCCAAAATAGGAGAGGCAGCAGGGGTGGCTTCTCTTACAACTGAACCCTGTTGAGAGGGAACAGAGGTGCTGATTGTTTGGGCTGGTTTCTTTTTTGCTAGAGATTTGCGTTGGTATTGGATGGATGAAGTGGGTGATTGTGGAGAGGTGATGAGAGGTTCAGACTGGACAGGTTTAGAGACTGGGTCAGAAACAGGTGGGTTGACATGTTCCATAGTCTCAGGTGCCACAGAGGTACCAGCCACAAAGGCTTCAGGTTCAACAGATGAACCAGGGTGAGGAGCCTGCTCCTCCTCAGCCACAGAGGCTAAAGATGCAAACTCAGACTGAGCTGTTTTGGCCTTCTTGGGGACAGGCCTAGCTTCAGTTGCTGCCATGGTCCTTTTAACAAGCTTGGACCTGCCTTTGGATTTTCTCTTGGGAGCAGCTTCTGGATCCACCCTCACATCAGAGGGTCCTTCCACCAGTCCTAACAACCTCCTCATTGGTGTTGACAGAGGAGGCTCATTTGGAAGAACAACAGTGTAGAAAACTCTATTCCCTATTACAGGGAAGGCAGCAATATGAGGTAAAGGCTGAGAGTTGTACAAGTGCTCACCACAAATGTGCCTGAATATGAGGCTCAGAAACCTGGGGTATCGAACAGCAGCTGGTCGTGTCTCCTGCTGCACCAGGTTCCTCAAGTTCAGAAATATCCACTTAGCCATGTCCATTGTAGTTCCATCCACCAGCTGTAGGACTATTGGGATTTCATCACGGCTCAGTTGGTCAAATGAACCAACTTTGCTGCTGAAGCACATCACCACTGAGGCAAATAGGAAACTGTAGGTAGGAGACAGATCCTTCTTGAACAGCGTAGCTCCGATTTTGGGTTCTGCTACACCACAGAAGCGTAGCAAATTTCCCATTTGGTCATTCTCAAGTTGTGGCATGTCATATGAATCAGCAGTTGGCAGATGAAGAACCTCCCTGAGAACATCAGTAGTGATCTCAATGGTCTGAGTCCCATTGAGAATAGTTCCCTTGATGACTTTGGTGTTGGGGTTGTAGGCACAAGTGTACCAAAACTCGTACACCATCTCCTGGTACAGGACACCAGGAGTAGCAGTCATGGCGTAGTTCAATGGATGACCTGTCAAAAACTCCGCCATTTAGTCATAACCTTTCCCCACATAGTTTTTGGGGATTGTGAGGTTGGCAATGTAGTTAGTGGGTTTGATGGTTAACATTGTGGTGACTGATGAGTGTTTATGTACATCATCACCAACAAATACTGGTAGAAAGGGATTGTTTCTTTGAGCCATTTGTGAAGGATTTTGGTTTAGAGAAGCAGAAGACACTTAGTCGATTTAGGGTTCTTAAGGAATTCTGGAAATAGTGAGGAAGACGAAGATGAAACAGTAGGAGGTATTTATAGGATTTGAATGTGAGTGGGTATGAGAGAGAAACATTTGGGCGGTTGATTTGAAAAAGTTGTTAACGGAAAACGGAACGGTTGTCCATGTCAGACCGTTTGTCAGACCACTTGAGCCCTTTTTAATCACTAACACACGTAACCCACATTATCCGCAGTAATTAAGTTAAATAAAAACAGAAATTAAGTAACTTAATTGTGAAGAAAGGTAATTAAAAACTGTTGGTCTAAGCTGTTGGTCAAACCTGTGATGAGTAGGATCATCACAAGCTGTTTAATCTTCAAGCTGTTCACTTCTTCACACTGTGCTTGCAACCTGTGTTCTAATTTGAGATCAGGTTGTGTTCAATAGCTGAACAGGTTACAAGACAATGTCTTGTAGATCAGTGTGAAGGAGTGAGCAGGGTGGAGAATGGACCATCAGAGCAGGCTAAATGTATAAGCTGTTATTCTTCAGCCTGTTGTATGCTCAAGCTGTTCAGGTTTTTCAGAAAAATGGCTAAGTACAGAACACACATAGCCTGTTCTGCCTAAGCTGCTCTGAGAAAACTTGAACAGTGTGAGACATACAAAGTCTTAGATCTTTGAGAACACTTAGTCACTTTTGTTTAACATGCCCAGCTTGCTGACAAGGTAATTAAACCTGGTTTCATCAAGAGGTTTGGTGAAAATGTCTGCAAGCTGTTCATTTGTGGAAATAAAACTTACCTCCACATTACCTTTCTGAATGTGATCCCTGATGAAGTGATGTCTGACCTCAATATGCTTTGTTCTTAAATGAAATACTGGATTGTTGGAAATGGCTATGGCACTTGTGTTATCAGACAGAATAGGTGTTTTCCTATACACCAGTCCATAGTCTTCAAGCTGATGCTGCATCCACAGAATCTGCCCAAACCTGGTGTACCCTTCAGGTATCTGAAGATTCTTTTAACAGCAGCTAGATTAGATTCCTTTGGATCAGCTTGGAACCTAGCACACAAACAGGTGGCAAACATAATATCAGGTCTACTAGCAGTTAAGTATAGCAAGCTCCCAATCATACCTCTGTAAGCTGTTACTGAAAACAGCTTTACCACTGACATCAGCATCCAATTTTACATTGGTTGCCATTGGGGTTTTAATAGGAGAACATTGATCAAATTTAAACTTTTTTCAAGAGATCTAAAGTATACTTTCTTTGATTTATAAAAATTCCAGTTGAGGTTTGTTTAACCTGAAATCCTAAAAAGAAAGTAAGTTCTCCCATCATACTCATTTCATATTTGGATTTCATGAGTAATGAAAAATTCTTGCATAACTGCTCATTGGTAGAACCAAATATTATATCATCCACATAAATTTGAACAAGCATAATATCAGACTTCACCTTCTTTATGAACAGTGTGGTATCCACTTTACCTCTGGAATACCCATTGCTCATAAGGAATTCAGTAAGAGTGTCATACCAGGCTCTAGGGGCTTGTTTGAGACCATAGAGTGCTTTGTCCAACTTATAGACAAATCCTGGATGTTGTTCATTTTCAAAACCTGGAGGCTGCTTGACATAAACTTCTTCTTGCAGCTTCCCATTCAAAAATGCACTCTTCACATGCATTTGAAATACCTTAATGCTCTTATGAGCAGCGTAGGCTAGATACAAACGAATTGCTTCTAGCCTGGCCACAGGAGCAAATGTCTCATCATAGTCAATTCCTTCCTCCTGTCTATAACCTTGAGCAACCAGTCTTGCCTTATTTCTTATGACATGACCTTGCTCATCCATCTTATTCCTGAAAACCCATTTAGTGCCAATTATAGTTTTACCTTTAGGATCAGGGACCAGCTTCCATACCTTGTTTCTCTCAAACTGATTGAGTTCTTCTTGCATGGCAGTGATCCAATTGGCATATTTTAGTGCTTCATCCACTTTCTTTGGCTCCATTAGTGAAACAAAACTAGAGAACATACAGAAGTTCCCTAAGTTGTCCCACCTTGTTTGTACCCCTTTGTTGATGTCATCAATTATTTGATAATTGGGGTGAATTATCATCCACTTAGGATCATTCTTCAATGAGGATTCTCCTGAGTTATCAGCAGCTTCAGCAGGTCCTGTTGAACAGTTCTCAAGATTTTCAGACATACTGTTGTTTTGAACCTGTTCACTTGTTGAACATGACTGACCACTTTGAACATATCAGCAGAGGAACCAGGAAAATCAGCATTGATAGGTTCAGGACATGCAGTTGTAATTAAGTCAGTACACTTATTCACACAGGGTGTATTGACATAATCATCATCATGCCCATCATGGTTAGCAGGTTCCACACTGGATGTAGTGGAAGCTTTTGAGTACCCTTCACTGTTTGAATGCATGAGATCATCAAAGTTTAATTTTCCTAAAACTGATTCAGGAACAGCTTTGGTAGAAGCATTCTTGGACTCTTCAAAGGTGACATTGATAGATTCATCTATCACCTTTCTTTTTTTGGTGTACACTCTGTAGGCTTTGGAGATAACAGAGTAGCCAACAAACACACCTTCATCAGCTTTTGGTTCAAATTTTGCTAGTTGGTCCCTTTGATTTAGAATAAAGCAGGGACACCCAAACACATGGAAGTAACTGACATTTGGCTTCCTCCCTTTGAGTAGCTCATAGGGAGTCTTGTTGAACCTTTTTACCACTAAGGATCTGTTTTGGGTGAAGCAGGCAGTGTTAACAGCTTCAGCCCAAAATGATGAAGGTAAACCAGATGCACACAGCATGGTTCTAGCAGCTTCAATGAGAGTTTTGTTTCTTCTTTCAGCAACTCCATTTTGTTGTGGAGTTCTTACAGCTGAAAAGTTTTGAGTGATTCCTTTCTCTTCACAGAAGTCTTCAAGAGTACTGTTTCTGAATTCAGTACCATGATCACTTCTAAGCTGCTTCACTTGGGCAGAGTTCAGCATTTCCATCTTTTTCACAAATCCAATAATTTCTCTAGCAGCCTCTCCTTTGCTCTTCAAGAAGATAACCCATGTGTACCTGGAGAACTCATCAACCATTACTAGAGTGTATCTTATTCCTCCTAGACTTGGGACATTGACAGGTCCAAAAAAGTCCATATGGATTAAGAAGAGAGGAGTATCAATAGAAAAGTTATGTTTGGATTTAAAAGATGATTTCCTCTGCTTGCCTTTCTCACAAGCTGTGCAGAGTTTATCCTTAACAAAGGTTATAGAAGGCAAACCTGTCACCAACTCTTTCTTACAGAGTTTGTTGATCTTCTTGAAGTTCAGGTGTGACAGCCTTTTGTGCCATAACCAGTTTAGGTCTGCATTTGTTCTTGTGAGAAAACAGGTTTCAGTTGTGGGATCAGCAGATTGCATGTCCACAACATATACACCTTTCTTTCGTTGAGCACACAACACAACTTTGCCTTGGGAATCCAATATGTAACCCAGGTGCTCATCAAAGTTAACCTTGTAGCCAGCATCACACAGTTGACTTATGCTAACAAGGTTATGTTTCAGCCCAACAACATAGGCTACTCTTTTGAACACTGCAGCACCAGCTTTAAGAGTTCCATATCCCTCAGTGGATCCCTGTACATTGTCACCAAAGGTGACTTTTGGCCCTTTTTCAGGCCTGAGATCACTCAGCAGGTCCTTACAACCTGTCATGTGCCCTGAGCAGCCACTGTCCAAGTACCAAACCTGGAATGGTTGTTTTTCCTGCAGAGTGACAAGAAGAATATTAGTCATTTTTAGGGGAACTCATCACAGAGATGAGTTCTCCTACTTCATCAATGAGGGAACCATCAGAGTTAGCAGGCCTCATGTCCTCAGATTCAGGACACTTTTTTGGCCAAATGTGTCTTCATTCCACATTTATAGCATTTTCTCCTTTTAGCATTTTTGGAAGAAGACCTTTCAGAAACACATTTTGAGTTATTTCTATTGATTCTATCAGCAGGTTTAGCAAACTCATTACTATTTGATGAATCAACAACTTGAGTGGAAAGTTCAATAGACACAACTTTGCCTGTCTCTTCTTTCCTCTTTTTAGGAGGGCAGATGTCAAAGATAGGAAGCTTAATTGGCTTTTGAACTTCCACAGGTTTAGTAAACCTATTCCCAACTCTCTCAGGCTGAGCAATGGCTTTGCTTTTGTCCTTCCTGAGATGTGATTGATGCTCCCTATCAACATAATCATTATTTCTGGTTTTGAAAAACTTATTCTCATTTAAAACCAGTTTACCACTATGATTAGAAAACTTATTTGAAATCACAGCAGGTTTACCTTCAACATGAGACTTACCCTTGTTAATGGCAGATTGCTTACCTTTTGAAAACTTATTTTCAAAATGTTCAACATTAAAAGGATTAGTATGCCTTTTACCATCAGCTTTAGACCCAGAGCCTGTTTTGTCAACAGACTTGGTGTCCACAGCTGCAGTTTGGGCATGTTTTCCTTTCTTTTGCTTGTGTGAATCAGCAGAGCACTTAGCAATCTGATTTGATGGAGAACTTATTCCATCAGCAGCTTTTAAGCTAGGTTCACACGAGCTGTCAGTGTTTTGAGGCCTGACAAACCTGTTTGTTGAGATTAATTTACCATTCACTTTTTGAATAAAAGTGTTTGGAAGCTCACCAAGAGTGGATAAATCTTCTTTCAGATTATTAACCTCAACAATGGAAGCTGCTGTGCCAAGATCCCCTCCAAGATAGGCTTGGATTTGTGCAGGGATCTGCTGACTTATGTAGTGGCTGACTTTTTGTGCAGATTGGCACCAAGAGTCAACTGTCTTTTGAAGCTTAGCATGTTTTATATTTGTTTCTCTCTTTTCTTCCAGTAAAATAGAGTTGATGTGTTTTAATTCATCAAGCTCAGTTTCCAACTTATGGAAACTGTCCAGTTTACTGGATTTTGTTTCAAGATCAGTTTTAAGCTTAGAGATTTCAGACAATAAAACAGTATGCTTCTCAACAGCAGCTTTCATATCTACAAGCATATATTCAAACATTTTAACTTTTTCTTCAGAACTGTAATCCATAAAATTTTGTACCTTATACATCATGTAGGCTTCCAGTTCTCCAAGCTGCTGAAAGCTTCAGCTTCAGCCAGATCCTGTTTGAAGTTGCTTGTTGATGGGACATCAGTGTTGGCCATCAGACATTGATTGTCTTCTTCATCTGAAGATGAATCAGACTCCTCCCAGTCACAAGTCTCTGCCATGAGTCCCTTTTGTCGGTTGGAAACCACTTAGTTTTCCAACTTCCTCAGGTTAGCCATGGCCATAAGGTACTTAGCCCTATAGCCATCATCCCTGTTTGTCTTGTGCGGTTTGGATGACTGACAACAGCTTTTGACACACAGTCAGCTGCTATATGGCCAGTTTTGCCACATTTGAAGCACTCAACTTTGGTCTTGTCAAATGCATTCTTTTTGACAGCATTTGAACTTCCCTGCAACATGTTTCTTCCAAACCTTTTCTTGTTGAACCTTTTGACAAGCATGGCTATCATTTGCTCATCATCTAGTTCAGCAGGTTCTGCATTGTCTTCCTCATCAGACACTTCCTCCTTATCATCAGCCTGTTGATCAGGTTGAGTGAACACATCACCCATCTGACTTACAGTTTGTCTCACACTGGCCACAAAGGCTGCACCTTTCTTAGACATTTCCAAGGCATTTCTCTTCTGTTGCCTTGACTGCTCATCATTCAGTAAGGATCCATATAGGTTAACAAGATCCATACTTCTGATGGTACCTGAATTTCTTAAGATGGTAGAAAAATAATTCCATTCTTCGGGCAAGATGTCTAAGAATTTATTCACCAGAGTCAGGCTGTCCTTAGTGATCCCAACAACTTTGAGATCATTAACAAGAGCAGTGAACCTGGTGTAAGTTTCTGTGAGAGTCTCCTTTGGTTTTGCAAAGAAGAGTTCATACTGTCTAACAAGATTGTTAATCTTGTTGTCCAGTGTGATTGTGGGTCCATCATAGACGGTACACAAAGTATCCCACATTTCCATTGCAGTCTTCATCTTCTCAACCTGTTTGAACACATCATCAAGCAGAGAGATAACCAGGTTATTCCTGGCCTTTGCATCCAGAGCCACCAGTGTTTTGTCTTCATCAGACCATTGAGCTTGAGCTTTCTCAAAGGTTCTGATTTCAAGAGCAGCTCCTTCAACCGCTGGAGTTATGGTTGTAACAGAGGTTGGCACATAGGGACCCTCCATTACAGTCTCTGGTAGTTGTACATCCAGATTCTCTAAGTAGAGCATCATTCTTCACTTCCAACCAGAGAAGTTCTGAGGAATTTGCAGCACTGTTGTCCATGGAAACTTTGGGAGAATGAGAGATCTAGAATGACACACACTCTAAACTGCTCTGATACCAGTTGTAGGTCCCAAAAGATATACCAAGTATATAGCCTTAAGCGTAGGGAGGGAGGGAATACAAATAAGGGTTAGAATACAATAATTTAAAAACTACACACAATTTTCTCAATGTTTGTATGTATTATCAACAAATGTTAATTACAAACGAGCTTGAATGCGGAAAGGTTCAAGCTGAGATGACAGCTACAACAGTATGTTTAACTAGTCTAAGACAGACTTAAACTAGTTACAATGAATACACTCACTAAGAATCACTCACTGTGTTTACAAGACTCAGAGGAACAGCTTGAACAAGAACAGCTTAGACACCAAGCACTGTTTTCTTCAAGCAGACTTGCATGCATGAAAGACACACTTGAATGCACGTTCACTCTTGGTTTCAGCACTTAGCTTTTTGGCTTAATCTTTCAATCCTTGGAAGTTTCTTTTTATACTCGCTCAGAGGATCTAAGTGAAGCTTCTTCATTGGACGAAAGGAAAAAGGGAAAGTCTTGTTGAAAAGACAACATAAACTTTTATGCACATTCTGAAAAGCATACTTGTCTTCATGTGGGCAGAACTTTTGTCTTTTCACTTTGTCTTCTGTTGCATTGGCTTTAACTAAATAAGGAATGTCAACTTTGCGTCTTTCTTCCTTTGTTAAGGCCTATTTTGATATAAGAAAAAGGTTTGTCACCCTTTTTCAAATATCCTTTTGTCTTCATGTAACAGAACAGCGTGGGCAGGCTGAGCAGTTTCGTTTTCCACTTTGTCTTCGACTTTGTAAACTGATCTTGTAGTCAAAAACAATACATGAGGACTTGGAAACATATTCCATAAAGTGTTTAGCCTGTTTACAAAGAACAGGTTCTGTTCACAAAGAACAGAACACTTGAAAACTGCCCAAGCTGCTCACCAGTGTAGAGCAACGTAGACACTTTATGTCCAGCCTGTTCAGCAGACTGAACAGCTTGGACAAACTGTCTTTGTTGCAACACATGCAACATATAGAACAGCTTTGGACTGATATTGCAAATCATTTTCAGGTCTTAATAAGGCATATAACAGGCCTTAAATTCAACCTTCAAATGCATCAACAGGTTTGATTTAGAATCTCCCCCTCAGATGCAGAACAGGTTTGACTGAGGCGTTTTTGTGCCTAACAAAACCTTTTGGGACCTACAATGGCGATACCCGTTCAATTTATGATGCATGATAACATGTCTAGTAATGGCCATAATGGATCTATCAACGTGACATGTGAATATGCATGATCAAATAGCATGTTAACACCTTAACATAAACAACATTTAACATAAAAACTATATTCTACATTAATCCTAGAACTCACAGTGATTGGCTAATTATAGCCTTGACATCTCAATTCGAGCCAGAAATGCCCAAATAAGGCAAATGCTTCTTCGAATAGGCTCCAATGATCCAATTCACCAACATGATGTTTACATAACAAATATATAAGCCCCCAAAGCTTATTTAGTCCATAAAGTTCTCCGAATGTGAGAGTTTCGGGTCATTCCGGTACCCAACGAACTCGGATTCTTGTTCCAACTTTGGGAACAACTAGACTCATACAATAGGAGTTGAAAACAAGTTTTGGATCCAAACATAGAGGCTCAATGCTTTCAACAACTCTTAAAACCTTTCCAAATACATTTCAAGTTCCAAATCGAAAGCCTTAGATCTATTTCGGGACTCTATGAGACCTGAATGTGGAATTAAACTTTAGAACCATTTAAACACTTAATTTAGATGTATTTTACAAGTATTCGATGTTAGCATAGGACCCCGTAGCTCAAAATCAAATTTTCGGACAGCCAGTTTCGACTCGTCGAGTTGCCTGGGGCGACTCGTCGAGTCACTCACAGACCTTCACTTCTTCCCCCTACGAGTTTAACACCCAAAATTTCAAAACTCAACCAAACTCAAAACCAACACTTAGAATCGATTATACAACATTTAAACACTTTTGAGCTCATTTTGAGCTTCCAAAACATCACAAATGCAACCGATTGATCTATGGCTCAGTTTGAGCCCTAATTGAGTTTCTAACTCAATCCAACCAAATCAACACATATAGTTACATATTATGGCTCCATTTTGATCAACTAACATACTACAACAACATATTTAACGATTGGAGCCATTTATAATCAATTAACATAAAACCCCCTATGGGGTTACACTTCATTAATGGAGAAATCAAGACATAGAAGAGAAGAGGATGATGAGAAGTGATATACCTTCACTAACTACTTGGATTTATAAGATTTTAGCTCCAATAATTGATTTCCACCAGCAATTCCTCTTTCTTCTTGTTTCTTCCTCTTCTTGCACAAAACACACACACACAAATGCAAGTGTGAGTGTGTGTGTGTTGAACAATTTTAACAATGAAAGGAGGAGGGCTTTGGCCCTTTGCCATTCACCACCCCTCATAATCACACTACTTCATATTGCAGCCCTCTAGCCATAATTTTAATTTTCAGTTACAAAGTTACTACCCATTTTTTCATATCATATAATTAATCATCATTATGATCAACTCTTGTTATTAATGTACCAACAATAATATATCACTATGATATTGAGTATTCATCTTTTCAACTTATAAAGTATATTGCTAGTTTCAATACTAAATATCCTTAAACACAATTTTTAATTACTACTTTCAACGATATTGTTTATTTGACACTCGACAAATAAATTTCCATTGTTCCATAATTATAATAATCGAACGCTATTAAGGATATTTAATTACCTCTTAATTGTTTAGGGTGTTACACTTTATCAATTTCGGACATTGAATATTGATAGTTCAAACACATGCATAGATTTTTATATATATTATCTCTGACTGACGATGATTTAGGAACATGAGCTTTGAATTAAGCTCACATTTAACAGAATCTCATTGACTTAACATCTTTTGCACTTTTGCAGTTGCAAGTCTGAACAAACTTTAACAATAGTGATAATTCATATTTTTAGCAATTCAATCAACATTAACAAACATATGTACAATTAACAATAACCGAATGTGTAGGTCCCAATAGATATCCCAAGTATATAGCCTTAAGCTGTAGAGGGGGGGTGAATACACCTATTTAAAAACTACACACAATTTTCTCAATGTTTGTATGTATTATCAACAAATGTTAATTACAAACGAGCTTGAATGCGGAAAGGTTCAAGCTGAGATGACAGATACAACAGTATGTTTAACTAGTCTAAGACTGACTTAAACTAATTACAATGAATACACTCACTAAGAATCACTCACTGTGTTTACAAGACTCTGAGGAACAGCTTGAACAAGAACAGCTTAGACACTGCGCACTATTTTATTCAAGCAGACTTGCATGCATGAAAGACACACTTTGGATGCACGTTCACTCTTGGTTTCAGCACTTAGCTTTTTGGCTTAATCTTTCAATACTTGGAAGTTTCTTTTTATACTCACTCAGAGGATCTAAGTGAAGCTTCTTCATTGGACGGAATGAAAAAGGAGAAGTCTTGTTGAAAAGACAACATAAACTTTTCTGCACATTCTGAAAAGCAGACTTGTCTTCATGTGGGCAGAACTTTTGTCTTTTCACTTTGTCTACTGTTGCATTGCCTTTAACTAAATAAGGAATGTCAACTTTGTGTTTTTCTTCCTTTGTAAAGGCCTGTTTTGATATAAGAAAAAGGTCTGTCACCCTTTTTCAAATATCCTTTTGTCTTCATGTAATAGAACAACTTGGGCAGGCTGAGCAGTTCTGATTTCCACTTTGTCTTCGACTTTGTAAACTGATCTTGCAGTCAAAAACAATACATGAGGACTTGGAAACACATTCCATAAAGTGTTTAGCCTGTTCACAAAGAACAGGTTCTGTTCACAAAGAACAGAACACTTGTAAACTGCCCAAGCTGCTCACCAGTGTAGAGCAGCGTAGACAGTTTATGTCCAGCCTGTTCAGCAGACTGAACAGCTTGGGCAAAACTGCCTTTGTTGCAACACATGCAACACATAGAACAGCTTCAGGCTGATATTGCAAATCATTTTCAGGTTTCAATAAGGCCTATAACAGAACTTAAATTCAACGTTCAAAAGCATCAACCGGATTGATTAATAATCTCCCCCTCAGATGCAGAACAGGTTTGACTGAGGCCTTTTTGTGCCTAACAATCTCCCCCTATTTGCAATAACCAGTCTAAGCTGGTCTTATCAAAAGTCACTATATATTTTTACAGTACATCTGTTGAAATAAAATTACAACATCAACATAAAGTAAAAGATCAGTTTATATATACACTGATTTTTGATTACATTGAACAACACATGTTCTTACAAAAGTACAACTGATGTACTAATGTATATTACAACTAATGCAAAAGATAAAATTACAACATATGTAAAATAAAGTACAACTAATGTACATCAGATTTTGGACTGTTTTCGTTGGAAGCAGATAATGGTAAGCCTGTCCAACTGATGGACAGCTTCCATTCTTCACCTACCCAGATGGTAGATGGACGTCACTACAATGGAGGGGGACCTTCAAACATCTTCTCAAGTTCCTCTCTAGTATCCTCAAGCTCTTCAATCTCACTTCTTATGATCATAAACTTGGGATCCTCAAGTTCACGTCTTTCATAACAGCCTCTGAGCTGATCCCAGATAGCTGCTCTCCACCTGCTTGACTGCCTGAATGAAACTGCAAGTCTGAAGGCTACAAGCTGTCTCAGATCCACCTTGCAAAGATCTGATGCTCTATGAAAGCATTTCTTCTGAGTTAAGGGATCCACAAAGAATGCCCTAGCTCAGGCTCTTCAATGATCTTGCCATCTTCAAACTCAATTTCACTAGGCAGGCTGTGATCAACTCCTTTCATCTCAATAGCATAGTCACCTTGTTCTATCAAGATGAGGAGTTGTTCCATCTCAGTGTGCTTCCTTGTCCTCCTGGACTTTATTTTTGGTTGTGTCACACAGACACCTTCACTAACTTCTTTGGAGATCAGGCCAAGATTCTTCACTCTCTCCATCAGCTTCTTGACATATGCTATGATAGTCTTAGCAGTTTCTGACTTAGACTCACTTAGAGCAACTGCCAGCTCAATCCATTCTCTGTACCCCATCTGTGCAACATCAGTATAGTCGTATGTTTCTAGTTCTGGGCCTGTTGCACCCATTCTGGTTATTTTCAACTTCCACTGACTACCTTTTCTTGATATGGGCACAACTTTGACAATTGCTTCCTTAGCAAGCCTTCTATCAGCAACATCTTGAAATTTTCTTCTTGCCAGATTGTCAAACTGAAACTGAGCTCTTGCAGAAGGTACTGAAGTTTTGGTCACTGAGACCAGAGCACCCTTTTCTTTTTCTGCTTCCTTCTCTTCTGCTGATCCCTTAGCAGCTTCCAATATTTTCTTTTGCACAACCAGAGAGGACATTTTGACTTTCCTTGCCTCTTGAAGTGCAAAAGACTTAGCAGCTTTGGCAGATTCTACTTCTTTCCTTAAAGCTTCCAGGGCTTGAAGCTGTTCTTCTCTAAACTCAAAATATTTGTGCATAGGAAGACCCATTTATTTGGTCCTGGCTTTGTGAAATTTAAGCACTGATGCTTTCTGCTGTTGAGGATCAGTTGCTGCTTTTTCTTTTCCTTTAGCTGCTGTAGTGACAGCAGCTTCAGGACTTTCCTCCTCCTCTTCTTCTTCTTCTAAAATCAGATGCCTCCTTCTGCTGCTTGGCCTGCCCTCAGGAATAAATTCCTCCCCTTTAGACTGAGCTGGGATTGGAGATTCAGCCTGAGTAGGCTGAGCAGCGTGAGAGGCACCCTCCATTGTACCTGTTGCAAATGCTCCTGCTGGTTGACCAGTGAGTATTGCAGGCACTGATTTCTCCTTAGAAGAAGAAGTTTTCTCCCCCTTTGAAGGAGATGTACCAGCACCTTCAACACCTGGTCTGCCTAAAGACACGAAGTCATCAGGCTTGCCAGCAGTTTTGGCAGCAGGCCTGGGGCCAACAAGGCTATTCATTAAGAATGCCAAGTTGTCCTGTACCTCTGCAAGCTGGGAAAGACAGGTTTGAAGAAAAGAGGATTGGGTATCAGCAAGAGAGGTCAGCTTAACAATGTTTTCCCTATCAGAAGCTGTGAACAGCAAACTTTGAAGCTGTGCAAGATGTAGTTCCAGAGAATCTTGCACATCAGCAAGGTTTGATGACATAGAATTTGATATGGAGCCAATGAGGGTATTCAAGCTGGCCAGAGTATCAGGAATTGTGAAGTTGCAAGAAGTTAGGAGAGATGACAGCTATTGAGAAATGGCTGTCATTGAGAACACAGAGTCCTGTTGTAGTGAAAGAACTGAGGAGAGGGAGGTGGATACATTTTGCAGCTGTGCAGTGAGTGTAAGCAGCTGTGGAGAATTATCAGGTTGTGGAGTGGCAGGGAAGGAATCCTTGAACAAATCAAAGAACCCCTTAAGCTGTACAGACACAGAGTCTGAAATAAGAGAGGGTAGAGAGGTCATAGTAGTCTCTAAAGAACCAACTTTGTTGGTCAGCAGGGAAAGTTGATCCTTCAAAGGCAGGTCTTTAGGAGATGGAGGTGTGTGGGTGGACTGTTTAGATTGGGTTGAGGGAGAAGAAGATGATGAGGCTGGTGTATGAGGATGTGAGGGAGAGGGAAGAGGAACATTTGAGAGAAGCTCCATAGCCTGGGCAAAAGTAATGTGGCCCAGCTTGGATGGGTCAAAGGGTCCCTCAGCAGCGGCTGTAGCTGCATCATCAGGAGAAGGGGTTGATGTTGGGGGCCTTTCAGACGCTGCTTGTGTGCAGCACCTTCATGAAGGCCAGTGGGAGTTCCCTCTGCAGTGCCTTGGTGTAAAAGCACCTCATCATGGGGAGATGGGATATGCATTTCAACATCAGCAGTGGTGAAACCTGCTGATGGAATTTGCATAGAAAGAGCAGCCTCACCAAAGGGATGGTATGTTCCCTGAGATTCATCAGCTTGGGTTGTTGGTACCTCAGCAGCTGTTTGGTGTAGACAGCTGTATCATGGGGAGCAGAAGTTTGAGGCTGAGCTGCTGATTGGTCTATACCAGCAGTGTGGGCACCTCCTGCAGACTCAGGGTGTAAAGAACTTTGAGTAGGGGACAGTGTGGACTCAGTATGGAGTGGAGAGGGCTCCTGTCTTTCAATATTCTCAGCCTGTTGGGAGGCTGGAATAGTTGAGGCGGCTATCTCCGTTTGTACAACTGGCTCCTGTTGGGAGGAACCAGAGGGTCTAGGCTGACTTTGGGTAGACTCAGGTTGGAGTGAAGCAGGCTCCAAATGTGCTGAACCTTCTCCCAAAATAGGAGAGGCAGCAGGGGTGGCTTCTTTTACAACTGAACCCTGTTGAGAGGGAACAGAGGAGCTGATTGTTTAGGCTGGTTTCTTTTTGGCTAGAGATTTGCGTTGGTAATGGATGGATGAAATAGGTGATTGGGGAGAGGAGATGAGAGGTTCAGACTGGACATGTTTAGAGACTGGGTCAGAAACAGGTGGGTTGCATAGTCTCAGGTGCCACAAAGGCACCAGCCACAGAGGCTTCAGGTTCAACGAATGAACCAGGGTGAGGAGCCTGCTCCCCCTCAGCCACAGAGGCTAAGGGTGCAGACTCAAACTGAGCTGTTTTGGCTTTCTTTTGCAAAGGCCCAGCTTCAGTGGTTAACATGGTCCTCTTAACAAGTTTGGACCTGGCTTTGGATTTTCTCTTGGGAGCAGCTTCGGGATCCACCCTCACATCAGAGGGTCCTTCCACCAATCCTAACAACCTCCTCATTGGTGTTGACAGAGGAGGCTCATTTGGAAGAATAGCAGTGTCGAAAACTCTATTCCCAATCACAGGGAATGCAGCAGTATGAAGTAAAGGCTGAGAGTTATACAGGTGCTCACCACAAATGTGTCTGAATATGAGGCTCATAAATCTGGGGTATCGAACAGTAGCTGGTCTTGGTTCCTGCTGCACCAGATTACTCAAGTTCAGGAAGATCCACTTAGCCATGTCCAATGTAGTCCCATCCACCAGCTGTAGGACTATTGGAATTTCATCACGGCTCAGTTGGTCAAATGAACCAACTTTGCTGCTGAAGCTCATCATCACTGAGGCAAACAGAAAGTTGTAGGTAGGAGACAGATCCTTCTTGTACAGCGTAGCTCCAATTTTGGGTTCTGCTACACCACAGAAGCGTAGCAAGTTTCCCATTTGCTCATTTTCAGGCTGGGGCATGTCATATGAATCAGCAATGGGCAGATGAAGAACCTCCCAAAGAAGATCAGTAGTGATCTTAATGGTCTGAGTCCCATTGAGAATAGTCCCTTTGATGACTTTGGTGTTGGGTTTGTAGGCACAAGTGTTCCAAAACTCGTACACCATCTCCTGGTACAGGACACCAGGAGTAGCAGTCATAGTGTAGTTCAACGGATGAACTGTCAAAAACTCCACCATTTGGTCATAACCTTTCCCCACATAGTTTTTGGGGATTGTGAGGTTGGCAATGTAGTTCGTGGGTTTGAGGGTTAGCATTGTGGTGACTGATGAATATTTCTGCACATCATCACCAACAAATACTGGTAAGAAGGGGTTGTTTCTTTGAGCCATTTTGAGAGTAGTGAGAGTAGCAGAAGCACAAAACACTTAGTCGAATTTTTAGGGTTCTTAGGAGGTTTATGGTAGTAGTGAGGAAGACGAAGATGAAACAGTATGAGGTATTTATAGGATTTGAATGTGAGTGTGTATGAGAGAGAAATATTTGGGCGGTTGATTTGAAAAAGTCGTTAACGGAAAACGGAACGGTTGTCCATGTCAGACCGTTTGTCAGACCACTTGAGCCCTTTTTAATCACTAACACACGTAACCCACATTATCCGCAGTAATTAAGTTAAATAAAAACAGAAATTAAGAAACTTAATTGTGAAGAAAGGCAATTAAAAACTATTGGTCTAAGCTGTTGGTCAAACCTGTGATGAGCAGGGTCATCACAAGCTGTTCATTTTTCAAGTTGTTCCCTCAACCTGTTCAGTCAGTGTGAAGGAATGAGCAGGGTGAAGAATGGACCATCAGAGCAGGCTGGACGAGTAAACTATGTTTGTTCAGCCTGTTATATGTTCAAGTTGTTTAAGTATTTCAGTAAAATGGCTAAGTACAGAACATGCATAGCCTGTTCTGCCTAAGCTGTTCTAAGAAATTTGAGCAGTGTGAGACATACAAGGTCTTAGACCTTTGAGGACACTTAGTCACTTTTGTTTAACATGCCCAGCTAGCTGACAAGGTAATTGAACCTCGTTTCATCAAGAGGTTTGGTGAAAATGTCTGCAAGCTGTTCATTTGTGGAAATAAAACTTACCTCCACATTACCTTTCTGAATGTGATCCCTGATGAAGTGATGTCTGACTTCAATATGCTTTGTTCTTGAATGAAATACTGGATTGTTGGAAATGGCTATGGCACTTGTGTTATCACACAGAATAGGAATTTTCCTATACACAAGCCCATAGTCTTCAAGCTGATGCTGCATCCACAGAATCTGCCCACAGCAGCTTCCAGCAGCAATGTACTCAGCTTCAGCAGTAGAAGTAGACACTGAGTTCTGCTTCTTGCTACACCAACTTATCAACTTACCACCAAGGAGTTGATATCCACCTGTTGTGCTTTTCCTATCTAGCCTGCAGCCTGCAAAATCAGAATCTGAATAACCTGTTAGTTCAAGGCTTGAGTCTTTGGGATACCAAAGACCCAAACCTGGTGTACCCTTCAGGTATCTGAAGATTCTTTTAACAGTAGCTAGATGAGATTCCTTTGGATCCGCTTGGAACCTAGCACACAAGCAGGTGGCAAACATAATATCAGGTCTACTAGCAGTTAAATATAGCAAGCTCCCAATCATACCTCTGTAACCTGTTATTGAAACTGCTTTGCCACTGGCATCAGCATCCAATTTTACATTGGTTGTCATTGGGGTTTTAATAGGAGAACTTTGATCAAATTTAAACTTTTTCAAGAGATCTAAGGTATACTTTCTTTGATTTATAAAAATTCCAGTTGAGGTTTGTTTAACCTGTAATCCTAAAAAGAAAGTAAGTTCTCCCATCATACTCATTTCATATTTGGATTTCATGAGTAATGAAAAATTCTTGCATAACTGCTCATTGGTAGAACCAAATATTATATCATCCACATAAATTTGAACAAGCATAATATCAGATTTCACCTTCTTTATGAACAGTGCGGTATCCACTTTACCTCTGAAATACCCATTCCTCATAAGGAATTCAGTAAGAGTGTCATACCAGGCTCTAGGGGCTTGTTTCAGACCATAGAGTGCTTTGTCCAACTTATAGACAAAGCCTGGATATTGTTCATTTTCAAAACCTGGAGGCTGCTTGACATAAACTTCTTCCTGCAGCTTCCCATTCAAAAATGCACTCTTCACATCCATTTGAAATACCTTAATGCTCTTATGAGCAGCGTTGGCTAGATACAAACGAATTGCTTCTAGCCTGGCCACAGGAGCAAATCTCATCATAATCAATTCCTTCCTCCTGTCTATAACCCTGAGCAACCAGTCTTGCCTTATTTCTTATGACATGACCTTGCTCATCCATCTTGTTCCTGAAAACCCATTTAGTGCCAATTATAGTTTTACCTTTAGGAGCAGGGACCAGCTTCCATACCTTGTTTCTCTCAAACTGATTGAGCTCTTCTTGCATGGCAGTGATCCAATTGGCATCTTTTAGTGCTTCATCCACTCTCTTTGGCTCCATTAGTGAAACAAAACTAGAAAACATACAGAAGTTCCCTAAGCTGTCCCACCTTGTTTGTACCCCTTTGTTGATGTCACCAATTATTTGATCATTGGGGTGACATCTGATCCACTTAGGATCATTCTTCAATGATGATTCTCCTGAGTTATCAGCAGCTTCAGCAGGTCCTGTTGAACAGCTCTCAAGATTTTCAGACACACTGTTGTCTTGAGCCTGTTCACTTGTTGAACATGATTGACCACTGTTGAACACATTAGCAGAGGACCTAGGAAAATCAGCATTGATAGGTTCAGGACATGCAGTTGTGATTAAGTCAGTACATTTATTCACACAGGATGTGTTGACATAATCATCATCATGTCCATCATGATTAACAGGTTCCACACTGGGTGTGGTGGAAGCTTTTGAGTCCTCTTCACTGTTTGAACGCATCAGATCATCAAAGTTTAATTCTCCTGAAACTGATTCAGGAACAACTTTGGTGGAAGCGTGGAAGCATTCTTGGACTCTTCAAAGGTGACATTGATAGATTCATCTATCACCTTTATTTTGTTGTTGTACACTCTGTAGGCTTTGGAGATAGTAGAGTAGCCAACAAATACACCTTCATCAGCTTTTGGTTCAAATTTTGCCAGTTGGTCCCTTTGATTCAGAATGAAGCAGGGTTAACCAAACACATGGAAGTAACTGACATTTGGCTTCCTCCCTTTGATCAGCTCATAGGGAGTCTTGTTGAAGCTTTTCACCACTAAGGATCTGTTTTGGGTGAAGCAGGCAGTGTTAACAGCTTCAGCCCAGAATGATGAAGGTAAACCAGATGCACACAGCATGGTTCTAGCAGCTTCAATGAGAGTTCTGTTTCTCCTTTCAGCAACTCCATTTTGTTGTGGAGTTCTTACAGCTGAAAAGTTTTGAGTGATTCCTTTCTCTTCACAGAAGTCTTCAAGAGTACTATTTCTGAATTCAGTACCATGATCACTTCTAAGCTACTTCACTTGGGCAGAGTTCAGCATTTCCATCTTTTTCACAAATCCAATAATTTCTCTAGCAGCCTCTCCTTTGCTCTTCAAGAAGATAACCCATGTGTACCTGGAGAACTCATCAACCATTACTAGAGTATATCTTCTTCCTCCTAGACTTGGGACATTAACAGGTCCAAACAAGTCCATATGGATCAAGAAGAGACGAGTATCAATAGAAAAGTTATGTTTGGATTTAAATGATGATTTCCTCTGCTTGCCTTTCTCACAAGCTGTGCAGAGTTTATCGTTAACAAAGGTCATAGAAGGCAAACCTGTCACCAACTCTTTCTTACAGAGTTTGTTGATGTTCTTGAAGTTCAGGTTTGACAGCCTTTTGTGCCATAACCAGTTTAAGTCTGCATTTGTTCTTGTGAGAAAACAGGTTTCAGTTGTGGGATCAGCAGATTGCATGTCCACAACATATACACCTTTCTTTCGTTGAGCACATAGCACAACTTTGCCTTGGGGATCCAATATGTAACCCATGTGCTCATCAAAGTTAACCTTATAGCCAGTATCACACAGTTGACTTATGCTAACAAGATTATGTTTTAGCCCAACCACATAGGCTACTCTTTTGAACATTGCAGCACCAGCTTTAAGAGTTCCATATCCCTCAGTGGATCCCTGTACATTGTCACCAAATGTGACTTTTGGCCCTTTTTCAGGCCTGAGATCACTCAGCAGGTCCTTACAACCTGTCATGTGTCCTGAGCAGCCACTGTCCAAGTACCAAACCTGGGATGGTTGTTTTTCCTGCAGAGTGACAAGGAGAATATTAGTCATTTTTAGGGGAACTCATCACAGAGATGAGTTCTCCTACTTCATCAACATTTTTTGATGGACTTGAGATGTCAACACTAATATTCCCTATTGAATGGTATCAGTTTGGATACCACTCTCATTGACTAAGATGTTTCCAAAACTATCAGAGTCAACAGGCCTCATGTCCTCAGTTTCAGGACAGTCTTTGGCCAGATGTGTCTTCATTCCACATTTATAACATTTTCTCCTTTTAGCATTTTTGGAAGAAGACCTTTCAGAAACACTTTCTGAGTTATTTCTGTTGATTCCATCAGCCGGTTTAGCAAACTTATTGCTTTTTGATGAATCAACAGCTTGAGTAGAAAGTTCAATAGCCACAACTTTACCTCTCTCTTCTTTCTTGCTTTTAGGAGGGCAGATGTCATAGATAGAAAGCTTAATTGGATTTTGAACTTCCACAGTTTTAGGAAACCTATTCCCAACTCTCTCAAGCTGAGCAATGGCTTTGCCTTTTCCCTTCGTGAGATGTGATTGATGTTGCCTATCAACATAATCATTATTTTTGATTTTGAAAAACTTATTCTCATTTAAAACAAGCTTACCATTATGATTAGAAAACTTATTCGAAATCACAGCAGGTTTGCCTTCAACATGAGACTTACCCTGTTAGAGGCAGACTGCTTACCTTTTGAAAACTTATTTTCAAAATGTTCAGCATTAAAAGGATTAGTATGCCTTTTTACATCAGTTTTAGGTCCAAAGCCTTTCTTGTCAACAGGCTTGGTGTCCATAACTGCAGTTTGGACATGCTTTCCTTTCTTTTGCTTGTGTGAATCAGCAGAACACTTAGCAAGCTTATTTGATGGAAAACTTATTTCATCATCAGCTTTTGTGCTGGGTTCACACGAGCTGTCAGTGTTTTGAGGCCTGACAAACCTGTTTGTTGAGATTAATTTGGCATTCACTTTTTGGATAAAAGTGTTTGGAAGCTCACCAAGAGTGGACAAGTCTTCTTTTAAATTATTAACATCAACAATGGAAGCTGCTGTGTCAAGATCCCCTCCAAGATAGGCTTGGATTTGTGCAGGAATCTGCTGACTTATGCAGTGGCTGACTTTTTGTGCAGATTGGCATCCAGAGTCAACTATCTTTTGAAGCTTAACATGTTTTCTATCTGTTTCTCTCTTTTCTTCCAGTAAAATGGAATTGATGTGTTTTAATTCATCAAGCTCAGCTTCCAACTTATGAAAACTGTCCAGTTTACTAGATTTTGTTTCAATATCAGTTTTAAGCTTAGAGTTTTCAGATAATAAAACAGCATGCTTCTCAACAGCAGCTTCCAGATCAACAAGCATATATTCAAACATTTTAACTTTTTCTTCAAAACTTTAATCCATAAAATTTTGTACCTTATACATCATTGTAGGGTTCCAGTTCTCCAAGCTGCTAAAAGCTTCAGCTTCAGCCATATCCTGTTTGAAGTTGCTTGTTGATGGGACATCAGTGTTGGCCATCAGACAGTGATTGTCTTCTTCATCTGATGATGAGTCAAACTCCTCCCAGTCACAAGTCTCTGCCATGAGTCCCTTTTGCCGGTTGGAGACCACTGAGTTTTCCAACTTCCTCAGCTTAGCCATGGCCATGAGGTACTTAGCCCTATAGCCATCATCCCTGTTTGTGTTGTGTGATTTGGATGACTGACCAACAGCTTTTGACACACAGTCAGCAGCTATATGGCCAGTTTTGCCACATTTGAAGCACTCAGCTTTGGTCTTGTCAAATGCCTTCTTTTTAACAGCATTTGAACTTCCCTGTAGCATGTTTCTTCCAAATCTTTTCTTGTTGAACCTTTTGACAAGCATGGCTATCATTTGCTCATCATCCAGTTCAGCAATATCTGCATTGTCTTCCTCATCAGATATTTCCTCCTTATCATCAGCCTGTTGAACAGGTTGAGTGAACACATCACTCACTTGATTTACAGGTTGTCTCACACTGGCCACAAAGGCAGCACCTTTCTTAGATATTTCCAAGGCATTTCTCTTCTGTTGCCTTGACTGCTCATCATTCAGTAAGGATCCATATAAGTTGACAAGATCCATACTTCTGATGGTACCTGAATTTCTTAAAATTGTAGAAAAATAATTCCATTCTTCAGGCAGGACATCTAAGAATTTGTTTACCAAAGTCAGACTGTCCTTGGTGATCCCAACAGCTTTGAGATCATTTACAAAAGTAGTAAACCTGGTGTAGGTTTTAGTGAGAGTCTCCTTTGGTTTTGCAAAGAAGAGTTCATACTGTCTAACAAGATTATTAATCCTGTTGTCAAGTGTGATTGTGGGTCCATCATAGACGGTGCACAAAGTATCCCACATCTCCTTTGTAGTCTTCATCTTCTCAACCTGTTTGAACACATCATCAGGTAGAGAGATGACCAGGTTGTTTCTGGCCTTTGCATTAAGAGCCACCATTCTTTTGTCTTCATCAGACCACTGAGCTTTTGCTTTTTCAAATGTTCTGATTTCAGGAGCAGCTCCTTCAACAGCAGGAGTTAGTTGTAGCAGAGGTTGGCACATAGGGACCCTCCATTACAATCTCTGGTAGTTGCACATCCAGATTCTCTATGTAGAGCATCATTCTGCACTTCCAACCAGAAAAGTTCTGATGATTGAACTTTGAAGTTTGCCCATTGACCCATTGTCATAGTATGAGGAACTTGCAGCACTGTTGTCCATGGAAACTTTGGGAGAATGAGAGATATAGAATGACACATACTCTAAACTGCTCTGATACCAGTTGTAGGTCCCAATAGATATCCCAAGTATATAGCCTTAAGCTGTAGAGGGGGGGGGGGTGAATACAGGTATTTAAAAACTACACACAATTTTCTCAATGTTTGTATGTATTATCAACAAATGTTAATTACAAACGAGCTTGAATGCGGAAAGGTTCAAGCTGAGATGACAGATACAACAGTATGTTTAACTAGTCTAAGACTGACTTAAACTAATTACAATGAATACACTCACTAAGAATCACTCACTATGTTTACAAGACTCTGAGGAACAGCTTGAACAAGAACAGCTTAGACACTGAGCACTGTTTTATTCAAGCAGACTTGCATGCATGAAAGTCACACTTTGGATGCACGTTCACTCTTGGTTTCAGCACTTAGCTTTTTGGCTTAATCTTTCAATCCTTGGAAGTTTCTTTTTATACTCACTCAGAGGATCTAAGTGAAGCTTCTTCATTGGACGGAATGAAAAAGGAGAAGTCTTGTTGAAAAGACAACATAAACTTTTCTGCACATTCTGAAAACCAGACTTGTCTTCATGTGGGCAGAACTTTTGTCTTTTCACTTTGTCTACTGTTGCATTGCCTTTAACCAAATAAGGAATGTCAACTTTGTGTTTTTCTTCCTTTGTAAAGGCCTATTCTGATATAAGAAAAAGGTCTGTCACCCTTTTTCAAATATCCTTTTGTCTTCATGTAACAGAACAGCTTGGGCAGGCTGAGCAGTTCTGATTTCCACTTTGTCTTCGACTTTGTAAACTGATCTTGCAGTCAAAAACAATATATGAGGACTTGGAAACAAATTCCATAAAGTGTTTAGCCAGTTCACAAAGAACAGGTTCTGTTCACAAAGAACAGAACACTTGTAAACTGCCCAAGCTGCTCACCAGTGTAGAGCAGCGTAGACAGTTTATGTCCAGCCTGTTCAGCAGACTGAACAGCTTGGGCAAAACTGCCTTTGTTGCAACACATGCAACACAAAGAACAGCTTCAGGCTGATATTGCAAATCATTTTCAGGTTTCAATAAGGCATATACAGGCCTTAAATTCAACATTCAAAAACATCAATCGGTTTGATTAATAATCTTCCCCTCAGATGCAGAACAGGTTTGATTGAGGCCTTTTTGTGCCTAACAGAATGATTAAGAGAATAGAAATATTACATTGGGGTATCTTGCACAACATGCAAAGCATTCTATTCTCTTTCTCTATAGATCCGTATGTTCCTATTCTGTCAACTGTACATCAACGGTACAACTCACACAAATTTATATACACAATATAGCTATTGTGTATTTACAATATAAACCCCTAATCTTTATACAATATATTGTTTTCAACTCTATTATAAATTGTACCCAACAATCTCCCCCTTAGAGATGAAAACAATTTTCAATTAAAGTTCTGTTCATGTTGATTCTTTTCTTGAATCTTCTTCTTTTCTTTGATCTCTGAATCTTCTGATAAAATCTTCTTCTTCTTTATCCCTCTCTGATATTCACATATCTTCTTCTCTGATCTTTTCTTTTCTTGATAGCACACTCCTCCTTGAAAATAGCTGTCGATTCTTTCCCTTGATCAATTCTTTTGATATGATGTAGCAATTGTCTTAGTTGACTTCAATCTACTCAACCAATGTCTCTGAACTTAAGCTTTTCTCCCCCTCATAATGATCATAAGAATTATGAACATCATGCAAAATCTTCAGAGACATTTATGCATTGAAGTTACAGTAGCAGAAATACAACAACAATTACAATTTCAAAATATTATAAATTGACTTTCTCCCCCTCAAACTGATATCCTCTCCCCCTATACTAAACAAATCTATCTCACTCCCCCTCAAAAATTTCACTCCCCCTCGAATTGATACTATATCTTCTCAGAACAACAACAAAGTTTTTCAACTTTGGGGAAAATGAAACATATTCATTTTGTGAAATAACGAGTCCAGGTCCTCATAGGAATCTCGTTTGCACAATAGATAATATCTATGTGACCTACATTCAATGCTGGCGTGATGTTAACACAAGTTGGATTTCCAAATAGTCATCGTGAAATCCTTTAACATTAAAGAATCACTCTTATTTGTTCCGGTTTAGTCAATTTGGACTAGCAGTTTATAGTCACTCAGACTGTTAGACTCGATGAGTCCTAAAAGTGTGTATAATCAGCTCTAGACACAATGTGCATCAAATGAAGTCATAGATCGGAGCAAATGTCATCCTTGTTTCAATACCAATAATATCCAAATGATATATCGACAGAAATGTGCTATATATATCTCCGTGATTATTGAAACAAAAATCTTTTGAGTGGTTGGTGGGCTTAAGTGCATGCGTCACTGGGTCCATGACGTCTTTTTCAATATCAAGTCACCTAGGGCTTGATAGATTATGAGGTTTACCCAGCCGACACAGTGTAGGTAGGATTTTGTTTTCTTCAAATCCTTTCTCAACTCTCAGCATTTTCCAACAAAGCTCCCTCCGGCTCACATTTGAGAAATAATTTCAGTCAGCTTTATAGCCAAATCACGATCTGATGCACCACCATCTCCTGTCAATATACCCCTCTCATTCACATTTTACCTCTGCTCAACCCTGTCAGTATCCTGTGATAACTGACACTTCTCTAATAGACCTAAAGAACCCTCACCCACACAAACTACAGATGGTTTGCTTTTAGGGTAGTTCTTCCGGTTCTGGTTAGACCATAGAAGTGATATTTATGCCTATCACTCAGATTGGTGCATAATCGGAGTCAGCAGAAAGATTTTCTGCTTTGAAGGTCACGGGATATGATGAAATTCAGCTCATATGATATTGAAGATGATATTTAGAATATTTTGGGAGATATCAGAATGAAATGGAAAACCTGATACAGGATATGAAAAGAATCATATTTTATTGAAAGAATTAGCACTTGCGAGATAACGGGAGAATCCAGTATGCATTGGAAGAGTTAAAACAAAGAGAATCTCAGAAGAAATGAGATTATGAAAATCAAAGAGATTAGATCATAATCTCAATGATAGATTCAGAGAATCAGAAAAAAAAAACTTTCTTTTCAGCTCAAAAATTCTTTTTATGTGTGAATCAAATATTTTTGTGAAAAATCACACACAGTTTTTGAACAATGTCATCGTCCAAGTATCTGACACTCCCCCTGTAAATAAGCACAAAAATTAGTCAACTCATGGAAAGTAAAACAGGAGCAAAAGATTATGAAAATAAAACTCCCTCTTTGTCAATTTCAGCCTCGGAGTTGAATTCAGGGCAGGAATTCCAGTAAGATTTGTCTTTCAGAATCGGTTTCTAATCTGAAGTGATTAGAAGCCTTTGTTGCGGAAGCTCGAGTTTCAGTCTGATTTAACTGGAAGCCTTTAGCTTAGGTTCTGTACTGAGAAGTACTAAAGCCATTTCCTGTGAAGACCGGGTTCTAGTCTGATATGACTAAAAATCATTTTCCAGTGTGGACTGGGTTCTACGATATTGTAAGTAGAAGCCTCTTGAATTGAAGAACGGGTTCTAGTCTGATTTAACCAGAAACCTATGATCTGCAAAAATTCAAGATGTCTTTGGTATCAAAACAAATTTGGATCCAGATTTGTTAGCACTCTTGGCTACCCATCTCAAAACGAGTTTTGGGACCCACTTAAACCTGGGTTTAGGTACCCACTGCAGATTATATCTTTCGGCTTCTCTCTCAAACGCAGAAAACAAATTTCTTTGAGTATTAGAAAATTGAATATCTTAATTTCTAAAGAAACTTGAACATGAATGATCAGAATTTTTCGAACTCTTCTTTTTGAAAAACTGTCCGATTATTGCCTGTTTCTGATAATACTTGGTGTTTTTCTGTGAAAATGTTTTCTGATAAGAATGACCAGTATTTTTAGAAACTTTAGGAAAATTTGACTTTGAAGATTCACCAGTGTGAATCTTAACCGAAAGTTGTTCAATAATTTTATCTTTGCCTTTGTGTATCTTTAACAGATACTTAAGTATGAGATCTGAAGATGAATCGAACATAGATAATTCAGTTGGATTCTTTTCACTTTCTGTGGATAAATCAGAGTGATCAACTTTAGATATTGAACAAACTGAAGGATCTTTAACCTCTAATTCTTTTGAAGAAGGAGTATCATTCAATTGTTTGGTGAGATGAAATAGTTGATCTTCTAATCCTTTGATAATGACTAAATAAGAATTTCTGTCATTATCAAATGATTGGTAATCAGTTTTAAAAGATTGTTCTTTGATTAAAAACATCTTTCTATCATCTTCAAACAATTTAGATTTAGCTTTAAAATCTTGTTCTTTTAGTAAGAACGCATGTCTTTCCTTCTCAAGTGAATATTTAGTCAAAGACAACTCTTTTTCAGGAGCAAAAATTCTTCAGATTTGTTTAAAATGCAATTTTGATCTGTCTGATTTGTATTGGAAAGTAATTCTTCAATATCTTTAACTTTCTTATACAGCTCAGATCTTTCAGGCAAAAGATATTTCATTTGATTTGTAGTAATAAAATTCTCTTGTTTCAACTCATCAAGTTCTTTATTTAATTCAGATATTTTCAATTTAAGAGCACTATTCTTAGAATTCAAACTCTTTTTTTTTCTTGTAAACCCACAAAGTCTTCCTTCAGTATTAATACATCACGTAAACCAAGAGCTTTATCAGTATTTAACTCAACAAGAATGTCATAATTGTTCTTACGAATCTTTTCAGATTCAGTAAGTTTTACAATCAGCTCAGACTTTGAATATTGTTCATATGCCATATGGAATTGCTTGAAATTGAATTTCCAAGAACTTTTATGGACTGACGTGTGAATTCTGATAAAATTTTGAAGACTATATCTGTCTATGACAACTTGTGAAAAAACAGCTCTGAAATGACTTTTTGACGTTGAAATTTCAACTTTTCTGCAGAATAATGCCCGTAACTTTTTTCTGGAGTAGAATTGGGCCTCGAAAATTTATCGAAACGACTTTTCCAATTCTAGAAATCGTAGATCTCTAGTCAAGCTTCGATTTGACATATGGTCGGCCTTCTAACGATGTTCCAGTCAAAAGTTATGACCAATTTAAGCAGCAAAGGTCAAATAGAGTGAAACATTGAATCTCGAATTGTAAATGTTGAAACTCGAATGAGAATAGTGTAAAACTCGATTAATGTACAATGAAACTCGATTGATTAAGCATGAAACTTTATCAAATAAGCATGAAACTCGATCAATAAAGCATGAAACTTGATCAATTAAGCATGAAACTCGATCAATTAAGCATGAAACTCGATCAATAAAGCATGAAACTCGATCAATTAAACATGAAACTCGATCAATAAAGCATGAAACTCGATCAAATAAGCATGAAACTCGATCAATTAAGCATGAAACTCGATCAAATAACCAAACTCGAATGAAAGATCAATCAAACTCGGATATCAAAGGCATCAAACTCGAATATCAAAGGCATCAAACTCGAATAAAACTTGATGAAACTCGAATGCTTCTTTATAAAACTTGATTAACACTATGAAATCTATTTTGCCCGAGTTTTATTTTTTTCAATAAAAACAAGTTCAGATTCAAACTATTTCAACAAAAAGTCTTGAATTGACCTCAAAATGATTTCGAAGGTTCATTTTACACACAGAAACACTTTTTGTAGAAAGACTTTGGCTAATTTCAAATTAAACACCCAAAATTAGTAAAAAAACATGAAGAACACCACTTTTTCCGAAAATCAGTAAATACCAGATTAATTTCTGTGTGTTTGGAATTAGAATTTGAGGCTTATCTCAATGAATTTGAAATTAAAAACGTCACCTTCGATCCAAATATCACTTCATTTCATCTAGTGAATCAAAAACCTTCGAGGATTTTCTAAATTTCGAAAAAATTGAATATAACAGTGTTCTTCCAAAACTTTTTCAGATTTCAAAAAAAAAAAAAAAAAACTCAATTAGCCATATTAGGCTCTGATACCAATTGATAATTCATATTTCTAGCAATTCAATCAACATTAACAAACATATGAACAATTAACAATAACCGAATGATTAAGAGAATACAAATATTACATTGGGGTATCTTGCACAACATGCAAAGCCCTCTATTCTCTTTCTCCATAGATCCGTATGTTCCTATTCTGTCAACTGTACATAACAGTACAACTCACACATATTTATATACACAATATAACTATTGTGTATTTACAAAATAAACCCATGAACTTTATACAATATATTGTTTTCAACTTTATTATAAATTGTACCCAACAAATAGTAATGGAATTGAAATTTATCTGACCATGAAAATAACCATAACACTTAATCATTTAAGAAGCTTAATATTAGTTACCAGTGTGGTCTTTTGGCATTTTTGGTGTTTTCTCGGCATCCTCAGCAGTTATATGGAAAGCGCACGCCTTTGCTGTCGGTATCATTATAGTACTCCGTTGGATTGCTCTGCCAATTAATTATTCAGGATTGGTAAGCCTGTGTGCATTTGGACAATGCTTGGCATAATGTCCATGTTCACCACAATCGTAGCACACATCGTTTCTTTCTGGCACTCATCACTTCTATGTCCAATCTTTTTACAGGTGTAACAGATCACATCTCCAGGGTTGCAGCGTCCACTATGAAATTTCTTAAAATGTTTACACGGTCATTTTTCTGACTGTATGAAATAGGCTCTAGTCTTCTGAGTCGTAGAGGATGCTCGTGGCTGTTGTTGACTGGACTTTGATGAACTGAAGAGTCTACTAAATTTATGTTTCTTAGGTGGAGATGGACAAGTAGGACTTATAGCCATCATAACAGGTTCATAACTAATATCTGTGAATTCCCGCTCCACCATTCTTGTTGCTTCCACTATACTGAGATACGTCTTTAACTTTGTGCTACTCAGTTTATCTTAGGTTCTTTAGTTGCTACTTGATATGATGAGTAACCGCAAAGTCTTGAGAACTCATGCTCATATTCATCAACAGTTTTAGTTCCTTGTTTCAACAGTATCAATTGCATCTCAAGTTTGTATTGTTTTTCAGTTGGACAGTATTTGGCTTTGAACATTTCCAAGAACTGCTCCCAGTCCAGTGCCTTAATTACTTCTTCACCATAGATGCTCTTTTGTGTCTTCCACCAGGCTCTAGCAGCTCCAAAAAACAATGTCGTAGCGAACTTAACTCTATTTCTGTCTAGCCAGTCTGAGATACTGCCTCTTTTATGAATGATAATCAGTTTTTAATCTTTAAGCCCCAACTTCATCTCAAATCTTCTGATGCTCTTTCTGTTCATTAACCTTGATTCAATCTTTGCAACAAAATCAACCATCATATTTCTATCACCAGGACTAATTCCTCCTTTCTAAGATTGTCTCTTGGCATCATAAGAAAGTTTTCCTTTCAGCCCTGTCATGACTTTCTGAAGAGTGCCATCACAATACTTATTCAATTCAACCATCCGCATAACTCTCTTCTTTTGATATTTGTCTTTGTAAATGACCACCAGATGCTTGGCAAGAACGACCTGATACTCTTTCAGCCTTTCCATATGTCTCATAAATCTGTTTAGTGCAGTGATATTTATTCTTTTCATCCCTCTCTCAACCTCAATATGTAGATCTTGTATCGACATAAGTACCAACTTTGTGTGCATGAAATGGAATAGAGCTTCAAGTGCAAATCGGCAATATTCTTCTCTCTTATTCCGGCACAACTCATCAAAGAGATCTTTAACATCAATCAAATTTATCGTAAACAACTTCACTGAACAAATATGACTTTCCGTCTGCTCTTGTTACTGTGAACGTAGGATAGAAAATATTCACAAATCCATCTTTCTCAATTCTAACCAGCTGAGCAATCCTGTGTTCACTTCTGACGTCTTCAATCCGCTGTGTTTTATTCTACAGGAAATGAGCGTAATTCACAAGATTTGGCATGTTCGGCTCGATTACTCTGAACAGCTTTAAAAATGAACATGGAGCACGTTTCTTGCAGAATCTCTTCTTTTCTAAGTGATCTTCCAAAAAATGGAAGTCTATTTCGTTTCTTTTTGAAGTCTTCATTTTGCTTTCCAGAAAGATTTAGCTTCTTAATCTTCTTCTTTCTTATTTCATCCTCATTCAACAAAGTTAGCATATCATTGATTTATTTATGAACTTCTTCTTGAACAACATATCTCAAATGATGCTGACGTTCCGATTTATCCGCCAAAATGTAACTTTTAAAGAAATTATGCATCAATTTAACTGATTCCGTCACTACATCACCAATCGGAAATGGATCATACTCTTCCTTAATTGTAACCGTCACCGCAGGCTTTTCAACCATTGGTATGGGCATTTCATCTCTTAATATCTCTTCGACAAACTCCTCCTCATTTATTATCTTTTCTGCTAGTCATATCAGACAATTCAAATACTTCATTTTCAGGCACATCAATTTTCTTTTCAACTACTTCAATTCTGAACACTTCTTTTTCTACTTCATCATCTGAATCATCATACTCTTCAAAGTTGTAAATTCCAGATTGTATACACAAAGGAACTGGAAATTCTTTGTGAGTATGTAGAAATATAAATATGTGAAATGATATGAATAACAGATCGAGCAATACAAGAAGCTAAAAGACATATTAAAGAGCATCAGTGAAGGTTGTAGCAAAGTGGCAAGCTGTCTGTAAGTCTGATATAAGTCAGATAGTGGTTCTAACCCACTACAGATTGTGAGCAACAGAGCCAGTGCCAGAAAACACATTAACCAGTAACTGTGAGTTGTAGATTTTACTTTGACTACAAATTATGTGAATTGAGACTTTTGTTGCATTATCCTGACTTTATTGGCTTTCAAATCTTATTGAGCATATTGATATATCGTCATAGCATGTTTACTATGATTTGTTGAGCCGAGCATTTCTTCTTCTAGCTTTTATTCTTTGACAAGTCATTCGATTGTTAAGCTTAACACCAACATTATTGCTCAGTGTTGGGTTATAGTTAGGCTTATGATGTGCTAGTTTACATGATGAAAGCACAGAGGGTAGCTAGAGTTGGGCATTCTGATGATACCCATATAACAATTACTAGTATATAGCCCAGTATGTGGCTGATCCCCACATATTGATGTGTGTGTATGGTGTTATCAATATCCAGAGCTTCTTTATGAATTTTTCTAAGAGTCAAAAGCGACAACAGTTTTATAGCTAGGGGCTGAGCAAAGACGCGCATCTGAGCATTTATATTGGCCAATGTCCCTTCAAGAAATGAGCTGTGCATGAGCCTAGTGCGGTGCATGAGTAATAGAGCTGAGTTGTGCATGAGCCGAGTGTAGTGCATGAGCTTTTGAGCCCGCATTTATAATCGCATGTTAAATGTAAAATTTTACATACTCACTAAAAAATTAAGCTTACACCGTTGTTGCATTATTTTTCAGGTAAAGCCAAAGGATTGACTGAAGCTAGTTCATAGGTCAGGACTGTGAAAGAGCTTGTAGTGGCTTAAACCTGTTTTAACACCTAGGTACTTAACTGATGATAGAGTTCTGGGATAGTGGGCTAGTTTGTATTTTGTGCTTTGATGTAATAGTCTAGAAGTCTGTACCCTATAACTTAAAATTTGTCTTTGCTTGTACTTAACTTTAATTCCGCACTGTTAATTATTATCTTAGTTTCTTGATTGATATTGCATTGCCGCTAGGGCCTAATCTTAAGACTTTTGAGAAATGTGGGTCTTACACAAGTAGAAGTGTCTAAGGCTAGTAACAATGTTGGTACACCCTGTGTGACGATAGCAGTCTAATCGATCTAACATTGTGGTTTAAGTAATATACAACATTTTGGTTAAACAAGTGTTTTGATATATATGTTTATTTATGTTTGTCTGTTATTGATTGTGTGTTTGAACTTGATGTAACATATTACAAGAAGTTCAAACATAAAGATCAAAGATTAATTCAAGCATTAGTAAAAACATAAGTTTCAACACTTAGGTTTTTGAGCAAATGAGTTAGATTCGAATCAGTTAAGGCTTGGCATTCGAATCTGTGATAGATTCGAATGTAGCCTTAGATTCGAATGAAGGCTAGATTCGAGAGTGTCTTTGTGGACAGACTCGAATGGGCCTTGGGCCAGATTCGAGTTTGGCCCACATCAGACTCGAATCAGGGTCTATAATTAGGGATAGACTCGAGTCATTATCAGACTTTGAGCAGAATTCGTGAGGAATTAAGCTTAAGGCGATCTCGAGTTTATCATCAGCTTTAGGTCCGTTTCGGAGAGAATTAGTTCGTAGGATCGTTCGTGTGTCGTTCGTTCAGCGTCTAATAGTCTCCGTGTTTCGTAGTTGAGAGTTGTCCGTCTAACCGTTAACGAGGATTCCGCACTCGTTCACGGATCCGCGTCTAGATAGATCTAGTAGTGGTAGACCTTACAAGTGGTATCAGAGCCTACAGAGTGTTCTTGGTGTTCTTCGTGTTCATCAAATACATTCTAGGTTTCTTGACGCTAGTTGGACGGTTTTTCTCTCAAAAACGTATTTTCAAGCTTAGCAAATTCATATTCGGGAAACACTTTGTGGGTTTTCACGTTTTTGATCGAAATCATTATTTTTCGTTAGAAAAATAGTGATTTAATCTGCAAAACGTCAAAAAATCAAAGTGTTAGCCGTTTTTCGAGTTTGCGGCGCTCGAATCTAATAGGGGCAATTAGGGTTTCACTTTAGTCTCGAGTCTAATCTAAATCTGCTCCATTTCGAGTCTGTTTCAGTAGGTTTCGAATCTGTGTCGAGTCTGTTGCTTCATTCGAATAGGATCTCGAGTCTATCTAGTTTCGAGTTTACTTCAATTCTAGCTTAGTTTCGAATAGTGGTTTCGAATCTGCTGTTATTTCGAGTTTGCTGTCTTCGAATCTAAGGACCATCGACTCTAAGGACTTTCTCGAATCTGCCATAATTTCGAATCTAATTGAATTTTAACACTTAATCGAATTTAATCCCAAAAGATTTAACTTTAATTAGTTTCGAATCTACCTAGATTCGAAATAATTATTCTTAATCAGTTTCAAATTAAATTAATTAAGTTCACATTCAATTACTTTCGAAACGATGTCAAATCTTCAGAAATTCCTAGAAATGGACCACGAGGTCGAAAAGGCAAAGGCACCGCCTAAGCTGATGAAGGTCGAGGACTATTATTGGTGAAAAGACCGATTTACTGACTTCGTACGTTTCAACGACATGCGCATGTGGGTGTGCATCGACAAAGGGTATATTCCACCGGTGTCAGAAGTTGAAGGCCGTCAAAAGGTCTTGTCATACCAAATGATGAAGGAGGATGACAAGAAACTATTTGAAGCCGAAAACAAAGCTTTCTCTCTAATCCGAATGGCGTTACCGCAGGATATTCTACACACATTTAGGACTCAGAGGACCTCAAAAGAACTTTGGGAGTCGCTAGAGAAGCGGTGTGAGGGAAATCCTAGAGTTAGGAGAAAGCGTACAGAGCTGTTAAAACAACAGTTCGCAATCTTCAAGGCGTTAAACGATGAACAACTGGATGACATCATCACCCGGTTTCATCATCTATTGACAGAACATGAGAGCCACGGGATTGAGTTTACCGATAGTGACAAGAACAACAAGCTTCTTGATGCCCTACCAGCCAAATGGGCTATGTACATGGCAATGATCAAGCTAAATGAGGATAAGTACTACACTCAATCTCTGGATGATATAGTGGGAACGTTGAGGGCATATCACTTCGAGCTCCTGAAGACTGAGACTGATTACGAACAAGTCCAGAATCCAGCAATGTATTTTGGAAAAACAACAAAATCTTCAGCGGCAGCCGAACCGAAGACTGCTACAGCGTTTTTCACTGGAGAGACATCGTCACCAGCAGAGTCCGAAGACTCGGTGAATCGCGCGTTCTTAGGATTAGGAAGATTGGAAGAACCGCAGCCCCAAGTACATCAGGCTTCACCATCTCAGAGTTATTCGAAAATGCCCATGAGCGCAAAGTCTGCGGAAGAGCATTTGAATCTACTTGCTTCTTTTGTGGCCGCTTACGGAAATTGTGTTCAAGGGAAGATTAACGATCCTGCTCTATGGGACGAGGATTACGATCAGGTCGACCCTGATGACTTAGAGGAAATGGATCTTAAATGGCAACTGGCCATGGTGACCCAGAGGGTTAAGCGATTCATTAAGAGAACTGGGAGGAATCTACAGATGAATAACAAGGGGATAGGATTTGATAAGTCCAAAGTCAAATGCTACAACTGTCAGGGATTGGGACACTTTTCCAGGGAGTGTCAGAGACCGAAGGTAGAGACATACCAAGGACAGAGTCAGCATCAGGGACAGTACCAAAATCAGTCCCAACAACGATATCTTCCGAGTTCATCATCTGGACAGGCCAATCTAGCGGGTCTTCTATCCAATGTTACTTCAGATAGACAGCTAGATGGCACGTATGATTGGAGTTCACATCCTGAGTCCAATGCTAGAGCCTTCATGGCTGAAGTCACAGAAACTGGATGTGATGGGGACGAGCAGACCACAAGGGACAGCAGTCCGATGTGGGTAGAGAAGGCGAATGATCAGACAGTGCTGGAGTTTGCTGCTCAGATGGCCAACGTGGAATCTGATAACTCAAAGGTTAGTCTGTCTTATTCTCTATTTCGTGAACTATGTTCTTTATGTATAAGTTCTAACGATAGGTTAAATCTAGTCTTAGACTCACATAAGACCATAGCTGCTCAAAATGAAAACTTAAAAATTGAAAACGCTAGCCTAAATGATATCAAGCAAGATCTAAAAGAAAAGCTTAAGGCTGATGCTCAAGACGTAGTAGTTTTAAAAGACAAACTCAGTGAGCAGTGTGTTAGAATAGAGCTAATGTATGAGCACGTAGAGGCCTTGACAAAAAGTCTTAAGGACAAGGATATAGAGCTAGCAGAGACAAAGGTTAAGGTAGCAGAGGCAAATAGCAAGTTGGAGAAGTTTAGGAATTCGAGCCTAAATCTAGGGAAAGTCTTAGATGCCCAAAGACAGTCTAAGAAGCCCGTAGGTCTAGGTTTTCACGAAATACCTCCACCTTTCAATGCTAACTATGTGCCTCAGCCTCAGGAGAAAACTGACAAATCAGTAGACTTAGAGGACCTACCTGAACCAACACCTGAGCCTATAGTAGAAAATACACCTAAGGTGGCTGACTCAACCGTCAAGGTCAAGAAAGTAAAATTTGTGTCTTCCTCCAGTGAAACACCTGCAGGAAAACAGAAAATTTCTTGGGCTGACCAGGTAGACGAGCCAAACACCGAAGATGTTCCAAAGGAAATAGACACTAGTGAGACACCTAGATCTAAGGGAACACACAAAAAGTCCATAGATAAGATGTCCTGCTTTAGATGTCACGAGAAGGGGCATGTTGCTTCTCACTGTCCACTTAGGAAAGCCGATGTTACCCCTAAGACAGTGAACCCAACACCTGTTAAGCCCTCAACCAGTGTGGCAAGCAGCAGTAGTTCTCAACCTACCGAGAAAACTGTGTAGGCCGCACCCAAACAAGTTGTGAAAAACACATCGGTTAAGGTTGGACCAAAGGAAGTGATTAGGACAAATTCACCGAATCGTGTCAATAATCAATCTAGGTCAACACCACAACAAGTCTATAGGAGCACCACACCTAGCAGGTCACACACTCCAGTTAGGTCACATACTCCTGTTAGACAATACGCACCGGTAAGAGCTCAGGGATCACATTCCGAAATGCCATATAATAGGAATTATTCTAGAGCTCCACAACAAATGCCTACTTCAAGGCAAAGAGTGAACTTAAATCACTCGGCACCACAACAGAATTCAGTTCAAAGGCCCAAGTCACCTGAAAGGCGAGATGGGTACTTGAAAGAGTTCACGTATGTGGACGAGAATGGTATTACCAAGTCAGTCATGGCTTGGGTTCCCCGTGATAACTAACCTCTTTTCTTTCATGTGCAGGAGATAACTACAGGTCCAAACAACAAGTGGTTCATCGACAGTGGTTGCTCCAGACACATGACGGGGGAAAGAAGTCTGCTCACAGACTTCAAGGGAGGTAATAGGGGATTCGTATCATTCGCTGGTAACAAGGGTGGAAATATCACGGGTACCGGAGTGGTCACTAATGGAACAATAAAGTTGGACCAAGTTTATCACGTTGATAAACTGGTTCACAATCTCATTAGTGTATCTCAAATCTGTGATAAGAAGAACTCGGTGTTATTTACTGACACTGAGGCGTTAGTGCTAAAGCCGGGATTCAAAATTCCTGAAGAATGGGTATTGATGCGGGCGCCAAGGAAGAACGACTTATACATGTTGGATATGAACAAGTCGGAGACTTCGATGGGGCCAATCTGTCTATTATCCAAAGCTTCAGAGACGGAATCAGTACTGTGGCACAGACGCATGGCTCACCTGCACCTAAGAAAGATGAATTACATAACGAAGAATGGACTGGTGCAGGGTGTGCCCATGAAAAGTTTTCAGTTCGAGGACAAGTGTCTACCGTGCATGAAGGGCAAACAGCATAAGAAGACACACAAGTCCAAGAAACAGAACTCCATAACCTCAACATTCGATTTGTTGCACATGGACCTTTTCGGCCCAATCAACAAAAGAAGTATCGGAGGTAGTTGGTACTGCTTAGTTATCACTGACGATTACTCACATTTTTCTTGGGTTTTCTTTTTAGGTACGAAGGACGAGACGGCTACAAAGCTCATCGGGTTCTTAGACCAAGTGGAGAACTCCTATGGAACAAGGGTTAAAATAATTCGTAGTGATAATGGGACTGAATTCAAAAACACTGTAATTGGTGTATATTGCCTATCAAAGGGCATAGTGCATCAATTCAGTGCACCATATGAACCTCAACAGAATGGGGTGGCCGAACGTAAAAATAGAACATTGATTGAGGCTGCAAGGACTATGCTTTCGGATTCAAAGCTTCCTACCATGTTTTGGGGGGAGGCAGTGAATACCGCGTGCCATATTTTAAACCGAGTCCTTACAGTAAAATCTTTGAACAAAACATGCTATGAAATTTTGAATAAACGGCCACCTAACTTAACTGGATTCGAACCGTTTGGAGTACCATGCACTCTTTTAAAAACAAAACATCAACCGAAGTTTGGTGAAAAGGCTGACGAAGGATACTTCCTAGGTTATGTGCCGAACTCACCAAACAAACGGGTTTTTAACAAAACAAATGGTACTGTGGAGATTGTGTATAATATTGAAGTCACAAGTTATACACATGAACCCCAAACTAGTCCGGAATGAATATTTGACTATGATAAGTTATTTGAGTCATTTAACATTCCTTCGAATGATACTGCAGGTACAATCGAAAAAGACATGGCGACGTTGCACCTAAATGACGATGGCCATATCTTTCCGAGGACCCCGTTCGAATCTACATCCGAGACTACTGCGACTGTAGATAGATCTCCAGAAGTTGCTGATCAAGAGGCACCTACCACTGAGAATCAGACTCAAGCATCGAGTTCCAACTCTGAGGAAAACGTCCGTGAGGAGGAAAATGTAGAAGCTGAGCCTGTTCCCCCATTAGGTGAAATAGGATCGAACTTAGGAGATAATCTAAGAGTTGATGAAATAGAAACCTCTAGGATTAACAAGAACCATCCAATAGAAAGCATCATAGGAAATCCTAACGAGGGTGTGAGGACTCGGAGTAGTGTAAATAACAACACTGTGTTGTTGTCGATGATAAACGACTCCGAGGCATATCACACATGTCTATATTCATGTTTTATATCGCAAGTAGAGCCTAAGAATGTGCAAATGGCACTTAAGGATAACTCCTGTTGAAGCGATGCAGGAAGAACTTTCACAATTTAGGAAACTAGAAGTGTGGGAGTTAGTTCCGTTACCTCGAGGGGAAATAGCAATAGGAACCAAATGGGTTTTTAAGTGCAAAAGAGACGATCGGGGTATAGTCACGCGCAACAAGGCAAGGTTAGTTGTAAAGGGTTTCAACCAAGAGGAGGGAATCGATTACAACGAGGTTTTTGCACCAGTAGCAAGGCTAGAAGCAATTAGGTTGTTTTTAGCTTTTGCCTCCTTCAAGGGCTTTAAGGTATATCAGCTAGACGTTAAGAGTGCTTTCTTGTATGGGAAAGTGAAGGAGTTGGTGTATGTAGAACAACCGCCCGGATTTACAGATCCAAAATATCCTGATAGAGTATATCGATTAGATAAGGCTCTATATGGATTGCATCAGGCACCTAGGGCGTGGTATGAGACTTTATCCAACCATCTTTTAGAAAACGGTTTTGAAAGGGGTAGGATAGATAGTACTCTTTTTGTTAAGAGAAAGGGAGATCACTTTATCTTGGTACAAGTGTACGTCGATGATATCATTTTTGGTTCATCAGACGAACAGATGTGCAAAGATTTCGAGAAGGTGATGAAGTCTAAGTTCGAGATGAGTGCCATGGGGGAGTTAAATTTCTTTTTAGGGTTACAAGTTGACCAAAAGAAGGAAGGGATGTTTATCCATCAGACCAAGTATGTCTATGACATATTAGAGCGTTTCGGGATGGAAGGAACAAAGTTGACTGCCCACTTCAGCACGCCGATTCAAGTGAATCACAATCTCGGGCCGGGTACTGAAAGTGATACCGATGTGGATCCGACTTTATATCGGGCCATGATTGGGTCACTTATGTATTTAACTGCTTCAAGACCTGACATTATGTTTGCTGTGTGTATTTGTGCTAGGTTTCAAGTGAATCCGAAGGAGATGCATATGAAAGCTGTGAAGCGGATTCTACGATACCTCAAGTCGAAACCGAAGCTGGGTCTTTGGTATCAGGCGGAGGGAGATCTAGAGTTGGAGGCGTTCACAGATTCTGACTACGGGGGATGCAGCTTGACGCGCAAATCAACGACTGGAGGTTGTCAGTTCCTAGGAGGGAGATTGGTATCCTGGCAATGCAAGAAACAGACGTCGGTAGCTGTGTCAACGTGCGAGGCCGAGTATGTTGCTGCTGGTAGTTGCTGCTCACAGGTTCTGTGGATACAACAACAATTGCGGGATTACGGTTTGGCTTACACTCAAACTCCAATTAGGATAGATAACCAGTCTACTATTGCTATAACTAATAATCCAGTCAAACACAACAAAACAAAGCACATAGACATAAGGCATCATTTTATTCGTGATTGTGCTGAAAAGAACTTAATCAAACTGGTAAAAGTGGCAACAGAAGATAATAATGCAGATTTATTTACCAAAGCGTTTGATAAGTCACGGTTTGAGTATTTAATTCAACTGAATGGAATGCGCAACCCAGAGTAATTTGGCCTTAGTAGTAGTAAGTTTATTTTCTTTTAGAGTCATAGTATTTCTTTCTTTACAGTAATCTGCTAATTTAGGAAAGTTTCTATTTTTAGTAAGTTTCTATTTTTAGTAAGTTAGTAGGTTAGCTTATTTTACTGCTTTTTCTTATGAAAAACAAAAGAAAAAAGAGAGAAAATTACAAAAATACAAAAAAAGAGAATATCAGAAAAAAGAGTTAAGTCTTAGATACATAGGTTCAAAGTGACGAAAATTAGCACCGTCGTTACAGACTCTAAGTGTTTAGGCTTTCACACATAATACAACTAATTCTAAGTGTTATACTTTATTTTAGTTTGATGTGTTGGTAGGCATAATACATATAGGGAATCTCAAGGCTAATAAAATATTCTAGAAAAAGTCAAGCGTGTCACTAACTTAGATGTATGACCAATCGGTCTTAATTTTTATGTACAAGACATACAAACTTTGAGTCTAAATGAGGTATGCAAACTTTCTGGGGATGTATGGCAACATCAAATACATCTGAAAATGGAAAGAATAGAAATATCATATAAAACTGAGAGTCGAAAACATGCAACTCTGTTGTACGTAAGTACAGACCTGTTGTCTTTGTTTAGATTCGGGTTAGCAGATATGTCGCTTTGTTGTACGTCAGTACAGACCTGTCACCGCTGTCTGCTAACTTTAATAATAAACCTTAATTCGAACTAAGACACTTTGTTGTATGAAAATACAGACGTGTGTCCGATGTTTGTCTTTTAAAGAAAGTTTGCAAATACCAACAAGTTAGAATCTTTGTCTGTGTGCCTTGATCATAAAAGCATGTCTATGTCTGAGTCACGTACGATAATTTCCTGATAAATAAAAATGCCAAGGGATATTTCGAAATGTAGAATGTTTAAAGGGGTAAAATACCAACAATCGGCTAAATAAGTGTGTCACGACAAATAATCAAAGGAATCAAAAATTCCTAAGTGTGAAAGTTTAAGTACTGAAAGTAAGTATCTGACATCGCTATCTGATTGAACCTTTCTTAGACTATACTCATCAAAAATATTTTGTTTAGTATTTAGCTTAGCTTGTAAATTTTTTTTTAGGTAGTATAGCTTAAGTCTA
>JAANYP010003823.1:0-157100 GCA_020465985.1 Centrapalus pauciflorus | reverse complement strand
AGAAATGTTCTCGCGTATAAGGCACCTGAAAAATCCGTTTTTCTTGCTTCTTCACTGTAATTAAAATAAAATAAAATACTTAAAATGTGTTAAGCCATCAAATTTCGTAAACGAAAGGGTTTATCTTATTTTGAAATCAGCATTAAACAAAAAAAAAAAAAATTATTTCTGCATTTTTTTGTAGAGTTCATAAATAGTGAATAATAAAGATTAAGGGTATGAACTATGGAATTTAAAGGGTATGAATTTTAAAGAGGAGTTTTTGGGACTGTTTGGATTAATCATTTAAGGTATTACACTTTTCAAGAATCAAGAACGATCATTTTTAAAACAATTATACAATGAAATTATGGAGTCAATGAAAAACTTTAAAATCACAAAAAAGTAGATATTTTAAAAATTATAATTGAATAAGTACACATACAACCACACATCAAATATTCTAAAATAACTAACCAAGTAACATCGTTTAGCATAATATCAAAAAGATGTTTTAATAAACATAATTATGCAAATCGAGCTTAAAATATAATTAGTCAAATGGACCATTATGAAAAAAAAATACTTACTTAGCCATTGTACGTTTGTGAAAATAGAAGGTAATATTGTTTCACTTTTTTGACCGGGTTGTGCTTAGCAAGTGATAACTTGTACCAATGGTCCGAAGATTGTTGTTCCTCGCGTAGAATTCTGAGATGTTGGTGGAACAACAGATCTTGCGCTTCGGGTATCGAAAATGAAGGAGTTGACATGACTGTGAAAATGAGAGGGGGTTTGTTGATTCGCTCTCGAAGGGGTTTGAAGAGCTTGAAAACAATTCATTTGGGATGTCTCCCAAGATTTAGTTGGAATTGGTTGTGAGTTTTCTTTTCATCTTGGAAAAATTTTTTGGATCGTTGTGATTTGTAATACTCTATATGCGGCAGCTGGAGTGATGATAATGATATCCGTTGGTTGTTATGGTTGGTTGGCTACGATGTTAGGAAGAAGGACGATCATAGAATGAAATTATTAGAAACAACACCTTTAAGTCCACATTATTTGTCTGATTTAGTGTTGATTATGCGATGTCGAGATATAAACTCGGAAAATATGGGTATATTTTGAAATTGGGTTTTGAATGTTGTAGAGCGTATTTTATGGACACATTTGGGTTGGTGGTGGGGCATAGCAGGTGGAGGAACAGTACAAAGACATATAGGTCCCAATTGTGTAATATCGAAGTGTTTGACTTGTGGTGTCTGTAGGATAGAAATTTGGTGTACGATGATGTTAGGGCTGAGAAGAGTTGAGTTTTGGTAATGATAAAGAAAACACCATAATAATAACGACGCTGATTATGGTATCTAGGCATGGTAGAAAATTGTGGCGGGAATTGGGGGGTGAAGAAAACATATGGAAAGAAGAAAGAAACGCAGGATGTTAAACGAGCGATCTTGATAGGTAATGTGATATCGTTTTGCTAGCAACGAGTTAGTTTGAATTGATGTGTTTCGGGGCCAGTTCCAGATACGATGAGTTAGACGAAGATGTTTGGATCAAGAATTGTTGAAGCTTTGATTATTGTAAGAAGAGGCACAATCAAGAGTGTCGTGGGCGGGGCGTGGCATGAGTGGTGAGAGGTGGTGGCGATGGTAGCTTCTGTATAAAAGGAAGCGAAGATGGAGAGATAAGCTAACAACTGAAGTATGAAGGCTCTCGAGAAAACCTTGCAGGTCATAGCTGATTCATCTCTAAGCGTTCTCTGCCTGTGTATAGACAGAAATCAAGAGAATGTCAGTCTTTCGCTCAAACAGAGAAAACATCGTAGAGAAACTCGATAAGAAAAAGAAAGAAATGGAGATATAATATTACATGAATGAGCGCATCAAATCACTTAGTGCCAACGCACAGAATTACGTAATCATGATTTTGTAAATTAAATTCAAATTCATACCAGGATGAGTATGCTGTTCTAGATTCTTAAGTTGTGTTTTTTTTCTTATTGAAAACTGGGTCCTAGTTCTTTATATATTGGTAAGGACGCGCTAAAAATAAATGTTGGTTGAATTATCCAAGAACAGCACACCACGTGCGCATCTCAAATTCAAATTTGTATTTAAAAAAAAAGCTGTCATCGTATGATTAAATTAAGATGGTGAAGCAAGCCTATTCTCATAATCATTAATGTCCAGTATACATATAATAAATCACTAAAAATAAAATGCCAGACGATGTAAAATAGGGTGTATTATCTATATATCCATAATAGAATATATCATGATATAATAGATATAAGCTAGTAGGGTGTGTGTGTGGTGTGTTGTGGGTGTGTGTGTGTAGTCGTGGTGGTGTATGGTGCGTGTGTGTGTGTGTGATGTGGGTTGTGTGTGTTGTGTGTGGTGTGTGTGTGGGCGGCCGCCATTATCCGCTCCCCCGGAACTAATATCACCCCGTCCACCCCCCACATGTACTTTCGCGCGTGCTTTTTCTTTCCCCACCGTCCCCGCCTCCATTATTCTTTGTCTATCTCTTCCCCGCTTTTAGCCACAGTTACTCCGCCGGCGTCCTTTCTTGTCTCCGTGCCCCACATCCGGCCCTATTTGGGGCGTATCCCTCGACCTTTTTTGTCCTCCGCCTTCTTCCTTGCCCTGACTAGCCCCATTTCGTGCTTTGGCCCTTCTTTCTGCCAGCTCTCTTCCCTTTTATTGGCGCTCGGGCCCCTATTCGTTTCGTTCCGTGCCCTCAGGCTTCATGCGTTGTGTCATCTGCCTTCTTACGCACTTCTCGGCTCCCTCCAGCCATTCTCGACTTCGCGCCCGTGTCCCTTTCACATGCCCCCCGTCCCCCCCGCCTTCCGGCGCGTCATCCCTTGCTCCTCTCGTCTATTATCCTCTTACGCTCTTTCCGTCTGTCGTCCCTCGCCTCTCCTCCATTTCCGCGCCCCTACTTACTCATACTCCATCTTCCCTTTCCCCTCCTACTTTGTCTCCTCCGGCTCCCGCCCGCAATTGCCTTGCTCCCGTTTTGTTTTTCACGGCTATTCGTTTTCTACCGTCACTCCTCCTCTCCTCCTTTTTTTGTTACCTGTTGCAGATATTGAGCACAAATATCAAGTTATAAATGCTTTTTTACACTGTATCATTGCACCGTATCGTGCGATCTTAGTCACCATCCGATACCCCCAGTTATAGTAAGGGTTGGCAAAGTAGGTTCAAACTTCGAAATGCATAGACACATCAAATTTACATTTTGCTTTTAATATGGCATCAAGGTTAAACACCGTGTATCGAAACATATCAATTTGTATCAAATATTATAATACTTATAAAGATTGTTACCCTCAAGTCAAGACATTGGAGAAAATATGGTCAAAAACCCATTAAAGGCTCACCATACACAAGGTCCATTTCTCATTTTTCCTCTTTATATATATATATATATATATATATATATATATATATATATATATATATATATGTATATATATATATATAGGGTTAGATTCTATGGGGCACCTGTGTGCATGGTGCAACTTAGGAACCTATATACAACGTTAGATCTAGAAAATGAATGACAAAGATAACAATGGCAAAAGGGTAATAAAGATGAAATTTGTGTATGCATCATGATGCACGGTTCACATATTAGATGTGCATAAGGGTATTTTGGGGAAAAATAATATATCAAGTCAACTTAAAATTAAATTTATATTGATTGAATATTTAATTCAACAATCAAGTATTCAATGCAATAAATTTATAAAATACACTTCTAAAATTAAAAAATTTCAATTGAACAAAAATCCAACATGATGCTTCATCATCTTCATTGACTATGCATCTTCGTATTCATCTTTCTCATGTTATGCATCATCGTGTTCACATGGGGCACCATGTTATGCATCATCGTGTTCATACTGTGCATTTTCGTATTCATCTTTCCCAAGTTATGCATCATCGTGATGCATATTTGGAATTTAAACGTGTTAATCACCGTCTTCAACATGTTCATCATCAACTTGATGCACCGCTAATGTGCATCATGTTTGAATAAAAAACATCAACATTCATCCTTTAAGAGAGAGAGAGAGAGAGAGAGAGAGAGAGAGAGAGAGAGAGAGAGAGGGAAATGTGGAAGAAAATAGGAAAAGTGGTTAATGATATTATTTAGTTTCCTAGTTTCTAACTAATGTATTAATTAAAAGATTAATTAATTTTTAAAATAATTAGTATTCCTGTATTACCCTTATTGCATCCTTAGTAAATAGGTTATGCATTTTTGGTTCCCAATGCATCGTGGTGCCCCATAGAACATCTCTCTCTCTCTCTCTCTCTCTCTCTCTCTCTATATATATATATATATATATATATATATATATATATATATATATATATATATATATATATATATATATATATAATCAGGTTTATCAGCGTACCTATAAGATTCCAGCGTACCCTAATGTGAATGATCATTCACACATTTTTTTAATACACATGTATAAGATAACATTATAAGACGTTAATTTTTTTCAAAATGAGTAACATCATAAATCTTGTGAATGGTAAAAAAAATATCATGTGAATGGTCATTCACACCATTCACATGGTGTGAAATGACAATTCACATAAATATGTGTTGAGCATTCACATAATTTTTAATGACACAGAAAGTGTGAATCTATGTGAAATTTATATATGATGTGTATAACATTAAATTAAACATGGTTAGTGAAAAAAATTAGAAAAGTTTTTTAAAGTCGGTACCTTCGGGTGCACTTGATTTCGAGAGTTACTTATTTGAACCTGAATCTGTATATATACACACACATAAACGTTACACCGGATGTTACAAACATGTTTATTATGAATAAAAAATAAGATAAAATTAGAAGTTAATTATAAAGTTTTCACCAAATCTTCATTTTATATATATATATATATATATATATATATATATATATATATATATATATATATATATATATATATATATATATATATATATATATATATATATATATATATATATAGGGTGAGTTCAATGGAAAACCACTATGCACCGGAAAACTGTGGAAACCTACGCATACCGTCCGATTTGATGCATTTCATGAAAAACGCGGTGGCGTGATCGTAAATAAAGTGATGCATCACGCGGGATTTTGATGCATCACGCGGGAAATTTGATGCATCACGCGGGGAATTTGATGCATTTGTGGTGGTGCAGTGCGGTTTTCACAAGTTTTCATGTGCATTGTGGTTTTCCATTGAACCCCCCTCTATATATATATATATATATATATATATATATATATATATATATATATATATATATATATATATATATATATATATATATATATATATATAGTTCAATGGAATATATAGAGGGGGGGTTCAATGGAAAACCACTATGCACCTGAAAACTATAGAAACTTACGCATACCGCCCGATTGAGTGCATTTCATGAAAAACGTGGTGGCATGATCGTAAATAAGGTGATGCATCACGCAGGAAATTTGATGCATCACACGGGATTTTGATGCACCACGCGGGGATTTTGATGCATTTATAGTGGTGCAGTGCGGTTTTCACAAGCTTTCAGGTGCATTGTGGTTTTACATTGAACCCCTATATATATACATATATATACATATATATATATGGTTCAAATAAGTACCACTAGTTTTGTGGAGTACCGGAGGTACCTCGCTTAAAACCATCTTTTTGAATTTTTTTTCATAATCATGTTTAAAGTAATAATACAAGACTAATTGCAAAAAAATCACACATAAACACACATTAGAACTATGTGAAACGTGTGTGTTGACATGAACTGTACTGTTGTGAACGTGTGTTCACAAATCACAACTAAGCATGTTCACGTGATTTTTTTCACGTTCACATAAATTTTAAGATGCTAGAAAAAGTGTGAATGTATATAATTTTATACGAATAGCATTGTTTTATTTGTATCTAAATGAATATGAAAGAAAATTTCAAAAAAAAAAAAAACTTTTTTTCGGAGCAAGTTCACATCCGCAGCCCGTGTGTTCACAGGTACTCACGGTACTCTGCATTTTTTAGGAACTCACACGAACCATATTCAAAAAAGTTTTTCTCAAAATCAAATGCACACGAAAGTACCACCATTAAATCACTTTTTTAAATTATTTTTGCAAAACTATGTTTAAATTAACGGTATACACATGATATATGAATTTCACATACATTCACGATTTCTACGTCATTAAAAATTATGGGAATGTTCATACACATTTATGTGAATGTTCATACACATTTATGTGAATGGTGGTCCTTGTGAATGATTATTCACACCATTCACATGATCTTTTTTTTACCATTCACAAAATTTATTTTTTAAATTTTGATATTCTTCCTTTTGATAAAAAGTCTTAAAATGTTGTCTTATACATGTTTATGCAAAAAATATATGTGAATGATCATTCACAACCGGGTACGCTGGAATCTTATAGATACGCTGTTGAACCTGATTCTATATATAATATGGTTCGAGAGATTACCACTAGTTATACAACGCATCAGAAAGTACCATCTTTAAAATTTTTATTTAAACATTTTTTCATAAACATTTTAATTAACATTACAAAGATGATATATAAGTTTCACGTATAATCACACGTTCTAAGTGCATGAAATCATGAATCAAAATGTACATTCACATCATTTTTAAGGAGTTAGGAGATGTGAATGTATGAGTATTCTACATTGTATCTTTATAATTTTAGTTAAAACATGTTTATAAAAATATAAGAATAGTTTTTTTAAAGATGGTACTTTCTGATGTGATTCACATTGAGTGGTACTCTCTACATACATATTATGTGTGTGTGTGCGCACGCATAGGTTTATTATGAAAAAAACTAATATGTTTTCACATTTTTTTTGTATTTATCCCCTTAAATAATTTTTTTATTTTTGGTTTAGTGAAATTTGACTATTAGAACCCAATTTTTCAATTTTTAAAAATCCAATTTAACAATTATAACCGGGCTCTAGAAGTTTAGTTCTATGAAGTCTTATAATATAGTGGAATCTTGGAGTTCATATTAAATGTTTTACGATATATATAAAATTTTGTTTCATGCGAAAGTTCAATTTACAAATGTTCAAAAGTGCATTACAGTTCACATCGTTTGAAGTTCAATCTAATGCACTTTTAAATATGTGTATATTGCACTTTTGCATTAAATATAATAATTTATCGTAATGAACATGTATATTTAGTATGAGACTCCATGACACCTCTATAATATGGGACTCCATAAAATTTGAGGTTATACATAATTACATATACATGTGCATATACATATATAAAATATGGATCATGTGAGAAATTAAATATTAATGATAAATATTGAATCAACGTGTTATTTTAAGATTCCACACATGATATTAAGTCATGAAATCATAATCGATCCAACATATATAGTTTTTTATTCAACATTTTTCACATTTAACATAAATATTTGTTTTATTATGCGATATTACCCGTAACTACACGAGATAGTTAAAAAACTGTTTTTTTAATTATATAAATTTAAAAATTGTTATAGAAACAACATATAAAAATCAATATTGTACCGCTAAAGAGATTCTTGAAAATATACAAAGCAGATGAGTAAAGGTAAAATAAATAACTAATAATTAAATAATAACAAAAAAAATGAAAAAATAATAGAAACCGTAAATAGTCAAAAAAAAATTCTAAATGAATTTAGTTATTTATTTAAACAATTTTAATCTAAATTTTTACATTTGTATTTAACTAGCATCTAAAAATTTTACTTTAATTACCACATTTCTACGTTTAATCTAAATTTTTCTTCATTTACCACATTTCTATATTTAAATCTAAATTTTTACATTGGGACTTATGATCATTTGGGACGATAATGATAGATATCTATTTTAGGTAAACTTTAATTTAATATGTTGCAATATCTGATATGATCAATTCTTTAATAAAAAAATTAAAAGCAAGTTTTAATGTAATTACGTTAAAGTGGTAAATTAGTAAAAAGAGACAGGAAAATGAAATTTTCATGTATTGTAGAAGCAACACGTGACACTGATTGTCTTGTTTCGTTATAATATATAGGGGAAAATGGCGTCAAATAGTTGTGTACTTTTGAGTTTGTAGTCATTTATGTAGTGTATTTTTTTTGTGCACATTTGGTAGTCAAACTTTCAAAAATGTTTCAATTAGGTAGTTGGGTGACTTGGAAACCGGCAACAACCGGTCACCATGCTTACGTGGACAGTTTTTTCAAGAAAAATGGCATCAATTAGCTATGTACTTTTAAGTTTGTACACATTTATGTTGTGTACTTTTTTGTGCACGTTTAGTAGTTAAACTCTTAAAAGTGTTTCAATTAATTAGTTGGGTTACCTAAAAATCGATACCAACATGTTATGATACTTATGTGGACATATTTTATGACATAGAAGAATGAGAGAATTTCATATATATCATTTTAAACTTTTAATATTACGCATATATCATTGCAAAATTCCTTATTACATATATATCCTTCTAAATCTTTAAATCTCACGTATAAATCAAAATGACTATTTTAAATTTATTTTATCATTTAAAAAATTTTTGAATACATAAACTACCATCTTAAATTCCAACAAAAATAAGTTAGAAAAATATAGAAATATTGTTTTCCAATTTAATTCAATAATAAATTAATTAAAAACTGATATTTAATTTATTTTAAATGATGTAATTAAATTTAAAATAGTCATTTGGATATATATATATATATATATATATATATATATATATATATATATATATATATATATATATATATATATATATATATATATATATATATATATATATATGTAAGATTTAAAGGTTTAGAAGGATATATATGTATTAAAAATGTTTGTAAGGATATATACGTAATGTTGGAAGTTTACAATGATATATATGAAATTCTCCCTAGAATTAATGACTCTTAAACACGATGTTTAACAAATTCAAAACATATCATTTCCATTTGATGGATATCATGTTTAGGATATGAAAATTAATGCTCTATTATATTGTTATAAAATGAAAGCATATTTTATCAGTTTGATACATATTTTGTATATGAATCTTTTATAGTTTTATAGAAAAAATAAATCATCTTAGGTTTTTTTAATTTCAAATTATAAAAAATATGTCCACATAAGCAAAGTAACCGGTTAGTATCAATGTTTAGGTAACCCAACTACTTATTTGAAACACTTTTAAAAGTTTGACTACTGAATGTGCACAAAAAAAAAGTACACAACATAAATGTGTACAAACTTAAAAGTACATAGCTATTTGATGTCATTTTTCTTGAAAGACCCGTCTACGTAAGCATGGTGACCGGTTGGTGTCGGTTTCCAAGTCACCCAACTACCTAATTGAAATATTTTTGAAAGTTTGACTACCAAATGTGCAAAAAAAAGTACATTACATAAATGAGTACAAACTCAAAAGTACACAACTATTTGACGTTATTTTCCCTAATATCTATATATTATAATAAATGAGAACATCTTATTGCCACGTGTCATCTTCTTAGCACATTACATTTTAATTTTCCCGCTCTTTTTCCTAATTTAGAACTATTCAATAATAAATTTAATTAATTAATATATATATATATATATATATATATATATATATATATATATATATATATATATAAATAACCTTTTATCTTTCTTTCCTAATTTATTTCCTTACATTAATTACTTCAAATTATTATATTAAAAGAATTTAAACCAATAGGTTACTAATAACTAAAACATATATATTGTCTTTAAATTTGATACATGCATATTATAATTGTATTTGTTTTGTATGAATAATATCGTAAAAAAGATATTTTTAGTTAAATCATATTAAGTATAAAATGTTGACAAATTAGATACAATTTTTCCTTCTTATATTCTTATGTTTTCATTCATAAATATTGACTTTTAAAATTTAAACTAATTTATAAAATTTAGAATCTATTTTTATTTTTAAAATTTTCTATAATTATTAATTCTTACAATAGTAGTTTATGTTACTTTTTTATAAACTGGATTTAGATTACATGTTTGAGTTTTTCTTATTTAGAAAAAATAATTGATCTTATTGTATTAATAATTAGATAAACTATTTTCTTTTAAATTTTATGTTTGGACGAGCTTAATGTTAATACGTTTAAATTTAAATCGAGCACACGTTTTTTTTTTTTTTTATATATTGAATTAATCTCACATGCCTATAATTAAAAAAATAAAATTAAGTTTGTGTTAAAAGTTTACGGATAAAGTTTTTATCGCATCCTACATTGATTTTATACAAAATGGTATAGTTGATAAACATTATAAATGTTTTAGTTGAATTGAACTTTTGATAAAATAAAACATGTTTCTATCACATGCATATAACAATTGTGTATTTGTTTATAAGTTTAAATTTTCAAAAATAATTAGGTTTTTAAAATGCTTATATAACACATGAGTAATAAACTTTCACAGTTCCACATATCATCATAAAAGATTAATACAACTTATTATAAATAAAAGATACATACAATTTATCACTTTTAAAAAGATAAATACATTATGTTATTTTTAATCTATAAATAATAAAAAATAAATACAATTGTTCTTTTTAAAAATATAAATAAATCTGTTATTTTTAGTCTATAAATATTAATTTGTAGTAAAATATATAAGTATTATATTATGTATAAACTAAAATTTCAATTTATATAAATTAAAATATATTAAACTAAAAATAAACTTTTAATAACAATCATTGATGAATAATAATAATAGTATTCTTACATTATTTAAATAATATTTATTAAAAATATCCACGTAGTACGTGGATCATAAGCTAGTATAGATATAAAAAGATAGGGGTTGATTTTTATTTCGGTTAAAAATGATAAGAAATGTATACCAAAAATTACAGAATGCAAAGCGTGACAACACGTGACATATATTCTACTTTGATTATAAACTATGATTTAAGATGAAAGACCATAACTTAGTGGATGAATAGATTCGAAGGATTTAAATTTTATTTGGATATAAAATTAAACAAACTTTTTTCATGCTTTCTTTAATTTATTAAAATTAATAAAAAGTATTATAATTAATTTGGCATTCATAATTATTAAAGAATTACTTATATATATGAAGAAAAATATTTTAATTAATATTATATTTTATATAATTTAAACATTAAATTCCTCGATTACAAAAATATATCAGATTATACCATCTTGACTAGAAACCTAAACTCTAATATTTGAACAGTTAGCAAGTGTATATTGCATAAATCGATTCTTTTTTAATCATCATAACATAAAGCATATCAAAATCAACTTTTATATAAAAACGATAAAAATATAAACGTTATTGTATAAATCTTTATCTTTATATATTAATAAATGAGAACATATGTTGCCACATGACATCACATCATTTAACTAATTTTTTGTTTTTCCGGTTGAATCTCCTAATATAATTCTCCCAGTTTACTCTTGTAATTTATAAAAAATTTAAAAACTAGATTTAATTACTATTTAATTAACTCCAATTAATAAAAGTTAATCTAATTAAATGATATAATCATTTCATTTTATCTATAACGATTTCTTTGATTTGTTTTATATAGCTTAATTCAATAATTTCTGTAATATGTTAATTAATCCCAATAAAACATGTTTTTATCTTTACTATTTATTTATTATAATTAGAATATTATAAAATTAATTTCATATTTTATATAACTTTTTGTGTCAGTTTAATATCAACATTTTAACATTTTATAATAATATTCTAAATTTATAAAATTTTAAAAATATAATTATTTATTAAACATATGTTAAATGGGTCAATCTATCTATACACTAATAAAAAAGTAAATATACTCAACTCTCATGAAGCCACGTTTTATTACCATGAATTGACACGTGACATTTATAGTTTTAAAAAATAATAAATAAATTAAACTATATCTATCCATATCTAATATAATTAACTAAAAAATTCAAATCAAATCCAACAAAATCTAATACTCTAATAACTTATTATTTATAATATAATATAATAAATGTTTAAAATGTTTAAAAATAATTAATTACTATTCATGTGTGTATAGAATTATACAAATTTAATAGGTCATCATAATAAATAAGTATATCATTATTATATATTTTTGTTTAAAAATAATATTTATATATCTTTACCTTTTAGTTTATTATATTTTATATATATTAAAGATTTTTGCATAATACTCGGATAATAAACTAGTAAACTAGTAATTTAATAAACCAGTAATTTATAAAAATTTCAGGGGATATTATAAATGTAGCGCTGGTGCAAATTGTTTGGCCCGGAAAAAAGTGGAGCGGAAAAAAACCGACCCGGATATTCTGATAGTCACATTCACCGGCGAACATAACCACCCAACTTCACCGTCTTCAGTATACGACAAGGACATGACGACTAACTTCGGTGACGGCAGCGACAATAATAACGAATCTCCGGCAGAACATACACCGGAATTGATAAAAACGACGGTGGATGATGGAATCGAAGGCACCGACGATGAATTTTTCGCGTATGTGGCCATGGACGGTGATGTTTTCGTTGGATTGGAGGAGCTTGTTGATTTAGATACAGATGATATCAGCTTCGGCGATCAAATGTTGGTTCCGGCGTCGTTAGCGGCAACTCCAGCGTCGTCACCGGCAACTCCGGCGTCATCACCTGGTAACTGTGTCGTCGACAGGTATAAATAGCTTTAGTATAATGTTGTAATAAGGTTGTACTTTATGCATCAACCATTGTATGTTTTCGTTTTCAAATACCATTTTAAATTTTGATGAGCGAGCATTCAACCCTTTGGTGATTTTTAGTTTTTACTTATGTTTAGTGAGTAGGTTTTTATTATCGTATGTTTACTGCTATATAAAATTTTTAATTATCTATAACTATTATTAAAAGATTAAATAAATAGACATGTGTCATTTTCTCATGATGTCAATTGTCAAGTGTCATCTTCTATCAATGTCATATGTTAATTAGTATTTCAAAATTAATTAAAGAATTTAAATCGAATTTTTTTAAGATTTGTAAAATAACAACAACTAATATTTAAAAGATTTTTTATAATAACAATTTTATTATTTATTGTTAACAAACTTCAAAGTTATTAATGATTATCATTTTCGTTTAAATGTTTCATACATAAACTTAATTATAATGATAAATATTGAAATTATTATTAGTATTAAAAGTTTGAATACATGTAGAAAAGAACAACCCTGAGTTTTGGTTTTTTACATTGTTGACCCGCGTATTACGTGAATATTTCAATAAATATTATTTGTGTAAAATGTATATAAAGTAAAATTAAAACATACAAATATTAATTATTCATAACCATCAATTTTCTATATTTATAAATAGATATAAATAGTAACTAGCGTTTATGCCATTAAAATTTTTATTTATATACTAGTTTTGTGAGTAGGTTTTTATTATCGTATGTTTATTGCTATATGATTACGTATATTCTGTGTCACTAATTGATTGAGGTCTATGTAAATATTTATAAAACATTTCTTCTCTTTTCATATTGAGTTTCTCTTACAAACTGTTTTCTCTGTGAGAAAAGACTCACATTCTCTTGATTTCTGTCTGTACACAGAAGAGTTAGAGATGAATATGACCTACAAGGTTTTCTGAGACGATTATACTCCAGTGTTAGCTTATCTTCATCATCTTCGCTATCCTTTTTATCAGACGCTACCATCACCACCACCTCTACCACTCATGTCATCGCCACCGACACTCTGATTGTGCCTTATTCTTACAATAATCAAAGTTCAACAATTCTTGATCAAACACCTTCGTCACAACTCATGTCTGGAAACACCATCAATCAAACAATCGTTACTAACAATGATCCACATCCATATGCTAGTTTAACATGTTTCCAATATCCTTTTTCCACCAATTCCTCCACCAATTTTACCATGTCTAGTTCGATCGGGGTTATGATTGCCAAACCTCAACTTTTCTAGACCCAGCATCATCCTACCAATTGCTATCTACACAGATATAAGTCAAACAATTGACATTGACAACAATTGGGACCCATATGCTAGTGTCAAAAACTTTTATTCTTTCTCCTAGTACTAGTTCTTCCACGATGTTGCCCACCACCAACCCAAATGTGTCCATAAATGCTTACAACAATCAAAACTCAACTTTTCAAAATAACCAATATTTTCCCGAGCTAATATCTCGAAATAGGATAAGCCAAACACTAAATAACGACAATAACTGGGACTTAAATGGTATTCTAAATAATGATTGTTCATATACTGATTTTTTATGTTAAATATTCCTTAAATTTTTGGTTAAGTTTTATGTGTTAAGTTTATATTTGTTAAAAATTATAATTAAATCGTTATGTATTAATCTTACGAAATAATTAAATTAAAACATATAATAGGTTATTTTTATATATTGTGTTAAGTTATAGTTATATTTAACATATGCAGTTTATATATATTTCAGTAAAAAAAAAGTAAACAAAGCCTGATATAATAAAATAATTAAACAAAATCTTGTATGTGTATGTATGTACGTACGTATGCATGTATAAGTTGGGACAAAAAAGTTGATTAACATATAAGTATTTGCATAAAGTAATATATAGTGGCGACAAAAGATAAATAATTAGATATATAAGTAGTAACAATTTTATAAATGAAAAGTGATAAAATTTTGATCAAATATATAGAGAGAACAAGTCCAACCCCCCACGGTGGGATGACGACGCAGGAAGTTAGAGATGCCGCAAGGCTTCATATAGGTGTGATCTAGGATTGCTAAGATTATGTGTTCAAATCCATGAGAAATGTCACTGTTTAAATAACGTACCATCCCTAGCCAATGCAGGCCAACTGGGAAGAAAAAGGAATCCAATTGAGGGGGGAATCTAGCTATCCGAAACCGACTTTATTTTCTCTGTTTAAGGCCCTTCTCCCTCTTAGTCATGTGCTCGTGTGTTCTTGTTATCAAGGATTGGCATCACCAGGTTGGGTCTCTCTCTTTGGCCATCTCCTCATCTGAGGCTGCTGCTTATTCTTAATATCCCATCGAGCAAAATAAATGGGTGCATAGGAAAGCAATACCCCGGTTGCAAAGAGAGGTTGCTACTGAGCGCTGCCCTGGGAACATGATTGGGAAAGGTTTTTCAACCTGACTAAAAGCAGGTTGGAGAATGATTCTCGATCAGATCAGAGAAGTACCGTTGACGTTGACATATCGGTATAGCTGCCCCGGGATTTTGAATTCAAATCGTTGGTTGTCTACTAAAGGCATTCTTGCAAAAGAGCAAGAAGCGGAACTAGACGTTGTCATGATTCCATTGTTAAAAAAAAATTTCTTTCTCCGGAAGAAGGGCACATTATGCGACTTTTTATAATTATAATATAATAAAATAATACAAAATGAATAATATTAAGGGTTTATTTTGAAAAAAAAAACCAACATGTTTTCATGTTTTTTGCGTTTCGTCCCTCCATGTTATTTTTTTCCATAAAAGTCCTCAAGTTATTCTTTTCTTTTTTGGTTTAGTGAAATTTAAACATTAGAACCCAGTTTTTTAGTTTTTTAAAACCCGGTTCACAAATTATAACCGGGGTCTAATGTCTAAATATCACTAAACAAAAAAGAAAACAATAAGTTAAGGTTTTTTATGGAAAAAATAACATATAGAGGGACAAAAACGCCAAAAAACGTGAAAACAATTGGTTTTTTTCATAATAAACTCAAATAATAATCATAATAACAGTGATACAGCTTCTTAAATAATTAATAATTATAATAATGATATACCTTATAAAACAAATAATAATAATAATAATAATAATAATAATAATAATAATAATAATAATAATAATAATAATAAATTATATAAATGGTCCCTGTGGTTTATATAGAATTACGGTTTTAGTCCCTGAAAGAATTTTATTACATCACAAGTCTAAAATCGAAAAGTTGTAACAGTTTAGTCCCTGAAACTAACGACGGTTAACTTGAGCCGTTAGTCTCAATGACATTTTTGTCCTTTTGACTTTCAGGGACCATTTGTGTAATTTTCTCACTTTTTATTCTTTATTCTTTATGTTATAATATATATATATATATATATATATATATTAGTTCTTTCTTTTTTATCATTTAAGTATCGAATGTAACATTTAATTTTTTATTCCTTTTGTTTTAATTATTAATTTTTATTTGTATGTCTATTGTTATTATTAATGTTAACTTTTTTTTTTATATATTACTATAATTATTTATTTAAGATTATCATATGACATACATGGTTTATTTTTTCAATTATTTATTGAAAATCCAAATTTTTCTCTATTCTTTTTTTCATTTAAGAAAAATAAAAAATAGTCGTAGTTTTTTCGTTAAAATAACAAAAATATCCCTAAGACTAACGGCTCAAGTTAACCGCTGTTAGTTTCAGGGACCAAAATGTTAAATTTTTTTGATTTTACGGACTTGTGGTGTAATAAAAAATTTTCAGTGACTAAAACCGTAATTCCATATAAACCACATGGACCATTTATGTAAGTTTGTCTAATAATAATGAATAAAAAGTAATCCATATAAAGAAGATATTAATTTACAAAGAGACGAAAAATGAAAAAATTGAATGGTCATTTCTAAAAATCAACCAGTCAAAGGATGAAATTCGTAGCAAAATCTCAACCACAGGGACGACCAATGTAAGTATTAAAGTTAAAGAAATTTTTCTACCCAAAAGCCCAAAACTATAAATCCATCTATACTAGTAAAAGAATATACTCATTTTCGTGAAGTCACGTGTTATCATCATGAATCGACATGTGACATTTCAAGTTTAAAAAAATAATATATAAATTTAATTAAATCTATCCAAATCTAATGTAATATATTTTTAAAATTCAACAAAATCTGATTTTCAAATAACTTGTTAATTATAGATATAATATAATAAAATTTTAAAAAATATAAAAAAACAATTTATATATATATATATATATATATATATATATATATATATATATATATATATATATATATATATATATATATATATATGTGTGTGTGTGGATATATTTAGAAATATACAAAATTAATAGGTAATAATAAATACTAATATCATTCTTATATATTTTTGTTTAGTAAATAATATTTATATATTTACCTTTTATTTTATTATGTTTTATATATATTAAAAATATTCACGTAATACACGAGTAATAAACTAATGATCTATCAAAACATGTCATTATTGGCAGATTAAACTTAAACACATGGATCCACTTGTGAAGAGTGATTTCATTAGTGCATAATGTATAAAAGTGTAATATCTTCATCATCACACATGGCACATAAGAAAGCTGGATACAAATCTAAATCATTTACTATGTATGTGCCAAAAAAAGATAAGTAATGAAATAAGTTTATTAGTATTAATCATTCATTTTAAACTTTGAATGATATGATAAATATATAAGGGGTTTGGTGAGAAAATTGTCACTGTGATCAAATTGATAAAATGATAAAAATACAATTTTTTTCCAACATCAATCCTAAATTGAAATGTCATATCAATTTTTTACCTGATCAATTGGTTATATGTAATAATTTTCATTATATAAATAACACAAAAATAATGTAAGGATCGTTTAGTATAAAATATGGATTAAAGATTAAATTGATAAAAATAAGTAAAAGCATAATGGTCTTTTTGGTATAAACTCTATTTTAATTTTGTAATACAAATTGAAATCGATTGGGTAGTTAAATAATAGAGTTAATTACAAAAATGGTCCCTGTGGTTTGTTCTATAATTTGGATTTGGTCCCTAAAATTTGGATTTGGTTCCATTCTTTCTCGGTTTTTACAAAAAAAATATAGATTACTGGACCAGACAAAAGATGATGGAACAAAAAACCAAATTAATGCAACCATATGAATCAAGAACCGACTAAAAAATAACCGGTCTCGTTCATGTTGCATGTTTACTGATGGTTTTCTTATGGTGTAGATGTCCTTGGTCGGAAGTTATCGTGTCGAATGATCTCCTTGTATCGATCATATATAGGCAATTAGGCACGAGATCTTCAGCTATGATGACCTAATTCATATCATTTTTTATTAGATAAATTAGACTGGAGTTTAGTATAGATGACCTAATTAACCTAATACTAAGCCCTAATCTATTCTCTTTAATATTTTTTGCATCATGCACAATGCTTATCGTCACCTCAATTAAATCTGAATTTCACATTCAATTAAGTTATTAAAGGTTTACGTATCATATATGACCTCAAAGAATTAGATATGTGATTTCAAAGAATTAGATATGTGTTCATTAATGATTATTCAATAAAGTTTATTTACCAACCATTCACATTAAAAGTATCATCCCTTGTGGTTGGGTGAGTGAGTTACAAGTGAAAATATGTTTAGCGCATCTGGTATATGAGTGATTTGTAATTGAGAGGTCACGAGTTTGATTCCCGTCGAAAGCAAGTTTGAATTTAGGTGGTGAAAGTAAGTTTGGGGCAAAGAAGTAGTTTAGGAGTAGGAGTAAGTTTTAGTTTGCCGTTAAAAAAAAGTGAAAATATGTTTGGATTTTAATAATTTGGATTTTGGTAAATTACAGATTTCATCCACGCAATTTTGAAAAGTTAAGGTTGCGTTTAGTTCACGAAAACTAGTTATTTTTTAATTTCAGTTTTCAAGTTATAGTTTTTAGAAAAAAAACAAGAGTTTCTATGAAAAGTGAAAACGTGTTTAGATGATGAAGTTTTTGTTTTAGAAAAAATAAGATAGGTGATTATAAAATAAGAAAAATAGGTTAGGTGGTAGAAAGTAAGAGAGAGAAAGAAAATATTATAAAGAAATATAGGGTAGGTTATAAAAAAGTAAAAGAGAGAATATGAAAAATGTTATTTTAAAAGTGAGATGAAAATTTATGAAATTGTTGTAAAGTAAACAAGTTTTCATTTTTGTTGAAAAGTGAGATGAAAATTTTAGAAATTTTCGGTAACTAAACGCACCCTTAGGGTTGAGATTTTGGTACAAATTTCATCTTTTAATCGGACAATTTTCTGAAATGACCATTTTATTTTTTTACTTTGATTTCATTTTTGGGTTTTTATCAACTTAATTCCTTTTCATTTAATTTTTAGTTACCTTTTAATCTATATTATTATTTATTTGATATGTTTTAATAATGTTATTATGTATAATTTGATAAGTTTATTATTATTTATCATTCAGTAAGTTGTATTATTATTATTATTATTATTATTATTATTATTATTATTATTATTATTATTATTATTATTATTATATTAATTTCAAACACACACACATTTATTTTCTCAAAGTATTTTTTGTTATATTCCATTTACAAAAAAATGAGATTGTTCAATTATTTTTCGTCTCTGTTATATTTTTTTTATGTAAATATATTTATATAATTAACCTTAATTTTTTTGTCCATATACACGCACACATAGAAATTGCTTTGAATAATATATTAACCTTATTATGAAATTCGGGGACATGAAAATTATAATGGAGGTTTAGGGTTCAAACCCTGCAGTAGATATCATTTAATCACGGGTTACACGATTTCCCTCCTCCACGAAGGCCGTGGGACCGGTTGAGCGGGAGCCCGCAAGGGATGGGTTACCCATTTTTAGCTAGTTTTTACACTCGTGTAGCCCGTCAAAAATAAATCAATTATAGATAAGCAGTGACAAGCCTCAATTTCATTAGTAATATGTTATATCACACATTTTTCAAAAAATTCACATTACACACACCCTTCAAACCAGTTTATTAATCCATGTATTACGTGGTTATTTCTAATAAAATTAGTTTCAAAAGATATATATAACCTAAAATTAAAATATATAAATATTATTTTTTTAAAATACAAGAATATTTTACATAGAACAAAACATTTATATGTTTGATTACTACAAATAACATGTTATGAAATATGTTTACTAATACTATAAATCTTGTAGTATCAAACATTTAATATTTTTGTATAATATGTTATTAGTTTATAAACTTATAGACTTATAAAATAAATTTTTAATTAAATTTATTAGATTTTAATAAAATTAGTTTAGAAGTAAATATACAGATTAGATGATCCAAATTTAATTTACATTAGATTTATAATATTTAGTTTAGGTTATATTTTTATCTTATTTTAAATTTAAAAAATAATAAGTGATATTTATCTTTTATTCTTAAGACATTTTATATTGACAACTGATAAAAATTAATTTTTTAATCTATCAATCTACATAATGGTCGAATTAAAATTCCTATTAATTGTAATATATATATATATATATATTTGGGTTCAAATGAGTACCACTAGTTTTGCGGAGTACCAGAGGTACCTCGCTTAAAACCATTTTTTTTGAAATTTTTTTTCATAATCATGTTTAAATTAATAATATAATACTACTTGCAAAAATCACACATAAACACACACTATAACTATGTGAAACGTGCAAGTTCACATGAACTGCACTGTTGTGAACGTATGTTCACAGCTAAGCATGTTCACATGAATTTTTTCACGTTCACATGACTTTTAAGAGGCTAGAAAGTGTGAATGTGTGTAATCTTTTACGAATAGGCTTATATTATTTGTATCTAAATTAATATGAAAAACAATTACAAAGAAAAACTTTTTTTCGAAGCATGTTCACATCTAAAACCCGTGTGTTTACAGGTACTCACGGTACTCTGCATTTTTTAGGTACTCACACGAACCATATTCTATATATATATATATATATATATATATATATATATATATATATATATATAATAATAATAATAATAATAATAATAAATAATAATTTAAAATATGACAAAAGGAATTAAATATGATATGATAAATATTCGATAAATTTTACTTTCCAACTGTTAGCAAACATGAACGTACACACGATGTACTTAATTTTGAAACCGACCGATTTATTAATAAAAGCTTTGAATGACAATGTGACAAATATATTACAATTAATGTTTCTAGAAAGAATTAAATGCTTTTTCAACTTTATGACAATACAAGAAAAGAGGAATAAAAAACGTTTGGTTCTTGAATTTTTTGAGATTCATTGCGATTTAAATTTAAAATTTTGTGTTTGGGTTATAGATTCCAGTAAGTATTTAACATTTTAATATTTATTTAATTTTTTCCTTCTTTGAATCTTAGTTATTTCAGTTTCCTTCTTAGAATTTTAGATCTCAGTTACCTTGTATTTTTCAGATTAATAAATTTTTCATAAACGATAATGCAGATTTTTTGATAAAATCCTGACAAATAAAAATACTGCATAATCCAAATCCTTTGACAGAATGCAAATCTCAGATGAAAAAATTTGCAAACCAAACGTCTCCTTAGGGGAATTTTGACAAAATTCTAGCTTTCAGTTTTTTGAAAGAAATAAAGTTTTTAAGAGTTAGAAGTTTTTAAAGAGCTGAAACATTTAGTTTTATAAATGTTGTAGTCATAGCTTTTAGTATTAACTTACATAAAATATCATTAATATAATTAAAGTTGTAATTTATAATTAATAAGATGACAAAAAAGTAATTATGTTTGACCAATAGCTTTAGAGCTTTTAAACACTACCTTTACTTATGTTTTACAGAATAGTCTTTTTATCAAAAAAAAAAATTATATATCTATTTTTCCTTCCAAACATGAATTTTAGCTTTTAGTAGAGCATTTTAAAAATATAAATTCTTAAAAACTCTGTGTCAAACATAACATTAATAATGTAAAAACCAACGTATTTTCACAATTTTATCCAATTTGTTCAATATTATTTTTTTTATCATTTTAGTCCTTATATTATTTTTTATTTTAAAAGCGATGAATTCATCATCGATAAACTGTTGTTAAAGTTAAACAAATGACGTCATGCACCTTTTAGTTTAAGGTTTATAAAAACCATAATGTTTTCAATATTTTATTAGTTTGATCATTGAAGCTTCTTCTTTTCATTAATAAATCTCGTATAGAATCTACGTATTTCAGCAATCAATTGTATTGGATTTAACATTTTAATTTTTTAATGTAAAAAATGTTTCAGTAACCAAATTAATAAAAAAAAAAGTGAAAATATGATTTATTTTTTAATAAAAACTTTAAATTAAAATGTCAAATCATTTTTATAACCTGAACAATCGGTTACGGGTCAATGAATTTCATGATTTTAATATGAAAAAATATATACCATAATCAGTAAAAAATAATCTTAATGGACTAAATTATAAAAACTAAGTATTATAGTTTTTTTTAATAAACCAAAAAGAATGATGTGCCTTGACAACGAACAAATTGCATTACGAGAGTTAAAGTTTTTGATATTTTCACAATCTACCTTAAAGTTTTAGTTTATGAAGCTTTGGAATGAGTCATGAAAACATTGTAATCTCCTCTTAGACTTAACATTTCTTGTATATAAATGGGAAAAAGAAAGGCATTACAGCCTTTTGGGAGGCCTATCGGTTTTACGGTCAATACAAACTAGCTAGGTAAATCACGTAACCAATAATTAAAAGACATGTGTAAGGGTTTGATACATTGACTTTCATTATAGATTTCATAACTCAAAACACTAGTCTACCATTGTAGATTTGTCATTTTTTGTATAATATTTGGTGATGCACTCTGGAGGCAAAAAAAGGTCTAGTAGAATCATTTTTGAACTGTACTTTTTATTCAGAATTGTTAATACTCCATCAAAGATTCAATTTTTGAATGATAAATCGTTTGCGGCTATTGTGTCTTTCGAAACATCCTAGAACTCTAAAAGTAAAATGATAAATATGTAAACATTACGTAATTGATCTTCCTAGTAAGGATATATGTAATTTGACTCTTTGATGAAGTTAATATACTAATAGTACGAATAACAATTTATCACTGATAATAATGTTCCAGTAGTTTTTCATAAAAGCAAAGCAAAAGAATGAGTGTTCATACAAACATGTTGAAAACCAAACACGGAAAAATTGTTAGTTATAACCAAATATGAAAAGGACATGTTATTACTATAAATTCAATACTTGATCTTTAGACAACGGAATGTAATCTCACAAAGTTCGATATTTTACAATCATAACAATCATTTTCACGATGACAAAATGTTAAGTTTTATCGTCATAGAAGTTAAAACACCATCATCGGAACATTCTAAGCGTAAACCATTCGTACACCTTATATTTTGATCAAGATCATAGTGATATGAGGTTTTAATTAAAGCAACATAATAAGCTAAAAGTAGTAATAACGATGGAAAAAACTTTTTATATATCATTGTCAAAATTAGGGTTACAAAAGTCATGTTGAAGTGTCGTAAACGGTTATGAAATATCCTATCTATGACAACTTAGATTGAACCTGAAGATTACATCTGCAAATACACTAATAACCAAAATGTGAATTAATTGTTGTCGAAGCATACGTTGTTAATAAAGAAAGTTGGAATAGATGCTCTATTACATGGAGTTGTGTAGAAGTTAAATAGATTTTGAAAATTGTTTTGTTTGCTTTCGATGTTTTTCTTTAACGGAAATTAATAAGGCAGACTTTTTGTGTGTCAATTACAAGTGGTTAGAAAAGGGTTTTATGTGGTATGTTAATTAACATGTTATTGACATGGTGATGGAAAAATCAATTAAAACATGTTGGCAGGTAGGAAAGAAATAGATATCGAGAAGAAGGGTTATTTGCTTAATTACAATCTGTATCACTTCTTTTGATTTCAAATAGGTGCAAGAATTTGAATATTAATTGGGTGGTTGGATTTTAAATCTAAGGGCTACGTTTTGCATCGAGATATTTTACTTCTTAGAGAATTGTATCCCTTTCTTGGAGGTACGTCCCGCTATGTGGTATGGATTGGAATGTTGGTCGTGCCAGGAAAACCTTGAGAGAATGATGGAAGTTGCAGAAATGATGATGTTATGATCGACATGTAGTAAAAACTTGTTTGATAGGATCTTGAATGCAACCTTAGAAGTTCACCATGAGTTACAATGATATTCCAAAAACTACAAGAAGTAATGTTAAGGTGACTTGAACATGTTTAAAAAGTGGAATCTTGGCAGTGAAAGGAAAGTGGAGGAGAGAAAAACCAAAGATTAGGTGAGAAGAAAATGTGAGATCAGACATGAAGGTTCTACAACTCGCAAAGTACGTGCCCTCATATAGAATGTGTGAAGGGCGACTATTATAGTGGAGGAGTAACAAGGGCCTTAGGCAAGTTGTCTATTGCTTTATTTTTCATTCGCATGTCACAGACATGCATGGGTTCCTTACTCCTCATGCCAGTGGTCATATATGTCAAACATTCGTTCAATCTTAATGAATGCAAGACTGTCAATATCTACCCCCTCCTATCTTATCTTTATGGGATTCAGGGTTTGTTGTTCTTGATGTTTCTTGGAGATTATGTGTTTTATTTGGTTTTAAGTTGTCATCAAGCCTTTTCGTTCTTTTTCTAATTTTGTAAAAATTTCCTTCCTTACTTGTAACCATAAGGCAGCAGGGTACAAAATCATGTATGAGGAAAATGGAATTATAATTATGTATAGGGGTGTTCAAAAATATCCGAATCCGAGCATCCGAAACAAAAATCCGAAAATCCGATCCGAAACTATCCGAAATTTCGGATATCCGAAATTTCGGATTCGGATTCAGATAGTAAAATTCAAGATTTTCGGATATTCGGATAATCCGATATCCGAAAATCTAAAAAAATAATTGTTTTAAATTTTTTTTATATATTTAGTATTGATTATTTACATAATATTGAGTGTTTATTATTACTCTAATGTATATTTTTTAGTTTTATCTTAGTATTATAGATTTATTAACTAATATTTTTATAAATTTTAGTTTTTTTATATTTTTTAGTCGTTTTGAGTAAAATAACTTCGGATACATTTAGTTTTTTTTATATATATTTTTAATATCTATTTGGATATATGAATTTGTATTTTAGATGTTTAAATATTTGATTTAATTTTTTAAAAATATGAATTTTCGGATATTCGGATAATCCGATATCCGAATCCGAAATTTCGGATATCCGATTTTCGGATATCTGAAATTTTGGATTCGGATTCGGATAGCAAAATTCACTATCCGAAATTCGGATATCCGATTTTGAACACCCCTAATTATGTATACATTGATAACATCAATATGTTATGTTTGTTGCCAAATTAGCTATATTTTTTACTACGTAATCATGCATATGGAAAACAAATATATGATTACATATATCAACTACGTTAACACGTTATATTCACTGTCAAACTAACTAGGGCACACATAGTCATGTCAATGAAAGTTACATCAAGTATATGTTGAAAGTACAACACGTATTAAGTTGTCTTAAACACCAGCATGCTTTTAGATCCATTACAAGTTTTGTTGATGAGAGTATGATACTTTTATGAACCATTAGGATATCTATTGAATGATTCATTTTACCGTCATAACAACTCCAACCTCTTAGTTACTGTAATAGGTGGTTAAACATGCCATGTAAACAAGTATAATTAGACACATATGTTTTTCCAATGTTATCAAAGATATGAGATAAAGTTTACGGTTTTCGTTACATGTATACATGAATGAACAAAAGACAAGTTAAAAGGAATTATTAAGCATAAAACGAAGAATATCATCATAAACAATGAGAAAACATAATCAAGCACCCAACTTCCATGTGACTATGTTACTAAACAAAATGTTCAAAGTTTGAAACTCCTAGAGATAGGAGTCCTATGCTAGTTTGCATGTGACTATGGTGGTAAATTGTATGATCATAGTAATCATGTTGTACAATTATATTCGCAAACACAAACTTGCAAATCATGAAAAAATGAGGAGTGTGTACAATGTTAGGTTCGCCATAACACTACGATGTTGCACTTAATACCTAAGTTAAGTCGAACGGTAGCATGATGGGATCATACCAACAAAACCAACAGCCTCGTAACTTGGATAAACATAAGATTATACATTCTTAATGCACGATGTGCGTTATAATCATTAAAAGGAGTATCTGGAGTGCTATCATGAAAACTATTTTAGGTAATAAACTTAATTTGTTATATCAAAAAAGGTAATAAACTTTTAAAATAATGCAAAAAAATAAATTTTAATCATTTCAATGAATAAGTCTTATGACAAAAAAATTTATTGAAACGAAGAAATTATCCATCTTAGAACTTTGTAAAAATATGTTAAGAGAAAAAACTTAGTCAGTTACATGAAATAAAAATCAGCTCTAAATACATTTTTGTTTCTATGTAATTATTCCTTTTAGTTAAATGCATATACACACACTGACATACACACACAGATATATATATATATATATATATATATATATATATATATATATATATATATATATATATATATATATATATATATATATACATTTTTGTTTCTATGTAATTAGTCCTTTTAGTTAAATGCATATACACACACTGACATACACACACAGATATATATATATATATATATATATATATATATATATATATATATATATATATATATATATATATATATATATATATATATATACCTATTTTAATTAGTGGCATTTTAGTGATTTATTATATGAACTAGAATTAATGATTTAATGAGAATAGGCTTTTCTACAAATCTATATTTATCATAAGAAAAGCTTTTAAATACAAATTTGAATTTGAGATGAGCACGGTGTTCTTGGATAATTACCAACATTTTATTTTTAGGTCCTTCAATATATAAAACTAGACCATTTTAAAAGAAGAAACTCAAAACTTAGAATTAGAAAATACTACGGGTATTGATTTCAATTAATTTACAAAATATGATTACGTATATTCTGTGTCACTAATTGATTGAGGTCTATGTAATATTTATATCTCATTTCTTCTCTTTTCTTATTGAGTTTCTCTTACAGGCTGTTTTCTTTGTGAGAAAAGACTGACATTCTCTTGATTTCTGCCAGTACACAGAAGAGTTAGAGATGAATTCAGGTGACGTGCAAGGTTAGACGATTATACTCCAGTGTTAGCTTATCTTCATCATCTTCGCTATCCTTTTTATCAGACGCTACCATCGCCACCACCTCTACCACTCATGCCACCGTCACCGACACCGACACTTTGATTGTGTCTTATTCTTACAATAATCAAAGTTCAACAATTCTTGATCAAACACCTTCGCCTCAACTCATGTATGGAAACAACATCAATCAAACAATCGTTGCTAGCAACGGTTCACATCCATATGCTAGTTTAACATGTTTCCAATCTCCTTTCTCCACCAATTCCTCCACCAATTTTGCCATGCCTAGTCCGATCGGGTCTATAAATGGTTATAATTGCCAAAACTCAACTTTTCTAGACCCAACATCATCATACCAATTTCTATCTACAAACAACACAAGTCAAACAGTTGATATTGACAACAATTGGGACCTATATGCTACTGTCAAAAACTTTTATTCTTCTGCTAGTACTAGTTCCTACACCATGTTGCCCATCACCAACCCAAATAATACTTACAACAATCAAAACCCAACTTTTCAAAATGACCCATATTTTTCTGAGTTTATATCTTGAAATAGCATAATCCAAACACTAAATAACGACAATAATTGGGACTTAAATGGTGTTCTAAATCATTTCATTCTACTGATCGTCCTTCTTCCTACATCGTAGCCAACAACAACAACAACAACAACGATATTAATATCACTCCAGCTACGCATATAGAGTATTACAATCAACAACAATCAATTTTTCAAGATGAAGAAATCAACCTATTCCAACCTAATCTTGTAGACATCCCAAATGAATTGTTTCAAGACTCATTCAACCCCTTCGAGTATGCCGAATTACAACAAACCCCTCTCATTTCACAGATCATGTCAACCCCATCCTTTTCGATACCCGAAGCGCAAGATCAAGATCTGTTGTTTCATCAACATCATCAACAACTTCTACAAGGAGAACATCAATCTTTCGGAACCATTGGTACAAGTACTCATGCTAAAAGTACAACCCAGTAAAAAAAAAGGTAAACAATATTACCTTTATATTTGTCACAAATTAAATGGCTATTTGATAATTATATTTTAAGCTCGATTTGATAATTATGTTTATTAAATACATCTTTTTGATAATTATTGCTTGAAATGATGGTGTAGATTATTAATTATATTTTTAAAATATCTATATTTGTGATTAAAAGTTTTTAATTGATTCATAATTTCATTGTATAATTGTTAAAATGAGTCTTGATTCTTAAAATAAGATAAACCTTTAGTTTAGAAATTTGATGTGTTACATTTTAAGATATTTATTATTTCAATTACAGGAAGAAGCAAGAAAAAAGGATTTTTCAGGTGCCTTATAAGGAGAAAATTTCTTCAAGATATTGGAGAAAATATGGTCAAAAACCCATTAACGGCTCACCATACACAAGGTCCATTTCTCATTTTTCCTCTTTATATATTTATATATAGGTTCAAGTGAGTATCACCCATTATGCAGCGCACCAGAAGGTATCATCCTTAAATGTAATTTTTTTGAAAAACTTTTTCATTAACATGTTTTAATTAACATTATGAAGATCATATGTAAATTTCATAAAAATCCGAACACTCTAAGTGCATGAAAACATGCATCACATAAATACGCGTTCACACATACTCAAAATTATATAAGTGTGTGTTCACGTCATTTTTTAGGAGCTAGGAGATGTGAACGTATGTGAAATTCACATATGATTTTCATAATGTTAATTAAAACATGTTTATGAAAAAAAAATAAAAAAAAAGTTTTTTTAAAGGTGGTATCTTCTGCTACGCTACATAGTGGGAGGTATTCTCTCGAACCATATATATATATATATATATATATATATATATATATATATATATATATATATATATATATATATATATATATATATATATATATATATATATATATATATATATACATATATATATATATATAGACACACACACACAGACACACAAACATAAACGTTACAATGAATGTTACAAACATGTTTATTATAAATAAAAAAATAAGATAAAATTAGAAGTTAATTATAAAGTTTTCACCAAATATGCATTATATATATATATATAATCAGGTTCATCAGCGTACTTATGAGATTTCAGCGTACCCTAATGTGAATGATCATTCACATATATTTTTTAATAGACGTGTATAAGACAACATTATAAGATTTGTTTTCAAAATGAGCAACATCATAAATCTTGTGAATGGTAAAAAAAGATCATGTGAATGGTCATTCATACCATTCACATTCACATCAATGACCATTCACATAAATATGCATTGAGCATTCACATAAGTTTTAAGGTCACAGAAAGTGTGAATCTATGTGAAATTCATATATCATGCGTATAACTTTAAATTGAACATGGTTATGTGAAAAACAAAATTTTAAAAAAGTTTTTTAAGGTTAGTACCTTCGGGTGCACTTGATTTCGAGAGGTACTTATTTGAACCTAACTATATATATATATATATATATATATATATATATATATATATATATATATATATATATATATATATATATATATATATATATATATATATATATATATATTTATTTATTTATTTATATTTATATATATGGTCATGTGAATTTTTTTTTGCCAAAAAAGGTAATATAAATTTAAATTTTGTCAAAATAGGGTATTCATTACCAATTAAAAGGGTAATTTCAGTTTTATAGTCCCTTTTTTGTTAAAATATTAACATTTGGTAATTTTTCTTTGTCTAAAATTTAAATTTCAAGGCATTTTCAAGTAAAAAATATTTTACGTTTTCTTTCTCAGTTTAAAAATTTTTACAATGCATTTACTGTAAAATTTCGTATTTAATTTTACGCTTCTTTGTAATTTCCGAATATTTAATATTAAATTGTTATCGAAGACAACAAATAAAAAAGTTAATACAAAAGTTAATACAAAAAATTAAATCATTAAAGACAATAAATCTCTAATACGTCTTTATTTAAATATCTTATTTTAAATCTGGTGTCATATTTAATTGTTTTTTTTATTTTTACATCACTTCTGCTTACCTTCCTTTTAGGTTTTGCTTTTCACTTTAATCCAGCACAGCACTCCTTCCTCTCTCTATGGATTTTAATCCAGCGCAGCACTCCTTCCACCAGGTTTTTTTTTTAGTATTTGTTGTTCCTGCCTATTCAAACCTCAACAGTATGAATGATAATCTACACGCAACATCTAAGTCATTGTACTAACAGAGTATGGCTAGATAATGTGTGTGCTATCTTCCAAATCTGCATAATTTTGATTTCATGCGACTCTTTCCTCCCTACAAATACGCTTCTGACCTTCATTTACTAACACCAGTCACGTTTTACAACTGAAGACTTTCACTTCCTTTGTTGTTAAGAACTCCAGGTATTATATTTTCTTATCTTCGTTCTTCTATGCTTAATTTTTACACATAACTGATGTTTTCATGTTTTATGCAATCATGCTTCTTAGATGCAACAAAATGACAAGTAAGACGATAGCAAATCTTAAACCTGGAGATGGCGACGAACCCATTGAAATCAAAGTCCTCAGAAAATGGATCTCATCTGGAAAAAAAAGAATGATGTTTCATTTTTATCGACAAGATGGTAATGTCACTCAATCATCCATCTATTTTGTGCTTTTACTTCAAGAGGGGAATTATCTCAATCCAATCCTTAAATATCAGTTGCCATTGTGCTTTTGCTCGCACACTGCACATAATTGACACATTTAGTAGATTTGCAAATGGATGTAATTGTAACACCCCAAAATTTGTAAGGCAATTTAATAAGAGCTAATTATAATATTTGAGTTGCTAAATGAAATACTCGGTTATAATTGACATAAATGCGAATTTAAAGTATTATAGTTTGGTTGGTTGGTAATTAAATTGAAAGAATTATTGGTTAGGGGGTTAAGTGTATGTGGGGTATTGTAGAGGGGGCAAATTAGCCAAAAAGCCAAACTTGCCACCCCCTTTCTTTATGTTGGCCGTCCAACACACCACCCACACACACCAACACTTTATTTCTTGAAATTATGGAGAAAAGAGAGAAAAGAGATTAGGGTTCTTGCTTGGTGATCAAGGATTCAAGATTGAAGATCATTCTTTGATATTTGGTACCATCTTTGAAGGTATATCACACTCCCTTTCATTTTCCCTTCATTTTCTTGGTTGTTCCTCATTTTGAGAGAACATAACCCTAAGTGGGTTTTTATGATTGGGTTAGTTTATGACCCTAAAATCTTGTATGGAGTAATATTTATGGGTTATTGAGTCATTTGAGTCATATTCATGTAAATGGTTGGGTGAGTTAGTGTCATGGAATGAAAACCCTAGTTGGAGCTCCTTTTTGAGCTCCAATGGTGGATGGAAATGGGTTTACGTGTTTTGTACATTTCTATGTTAAATTATGGGTCAAATGTGTTTGTTGAGGCCATGAAGTTGAATGGAAGTTAGTATGAACTCATTTGGGGTTTTGAAGACTCAATTGTGTATTGGTCATTTAGGGACTCGGTTTGAGTCCATATGAATTCCATGGAATCATGGAATGAGTTGTGATGGTGCCAATATGTCTAGAAAGTGTTTATTTATGATAATAAAGTGTTTTCATATGTTGGGTAACTTAAATCGCGAGCAAGAACTCAATTTGGCGTTTTAGGCCCAAACCGCACGCCAAGTGTTCGGTGAAATGCCACAACGAGTTCCAAAACATTTTGGGGTTGGGTTTTAATGTCTAAATGTGAGTTGAATGTCTAATCATGGCCCATGTATAGTTAATAATGCTATGGAATTGGTTAGAATTGGATTCGAGCTCAAATGGAGCTCGGTGTTGCCGGTTGGAGTTTTCGGTCGTTTTCGGACTCGTTTGGAGTCCGTATGAACTCCTCGGAATCATGAAATGTTATGAAATGATTTTATTATGTTTAGAGGGGTTTGAATGACCTTAATATGTTGGTTATGTGGGTTGTCAAGTCCATTTCAAGTGTTAGAAGCATTTATGGGAGTTTTGGGTAGGTTTGGTGCATTTAAAGGATTTAATGTGCAGTCAGAGGGTGGGCAGGCCCTTGGTCGCGGCGCTACCCCCCTGGGTCGCGCCATGACCACCCTGCTGCCTCCGAAATTCATTTTCCAAGGTTGGGGGTCGATGCTCGGGTCCGGTATGTTCAATGCACGTCTAAATTAAGTGTTTAAAGGGTTTGAAGGTCTTTAAACCATTCCGGAACTCCTAGGGCCTCTATTGGACTTAGTGCCTTCGGGTTGGTGTCCCATCATCCTTAGGTCTCTAATAGGGTCTAATATTGTGTTCGGGAACTTATGTGTTCGCCTTATGAATGCTTATAGGCGAATCAAATCGAAAGAGGCTTGGTCGCGAGTCATAGCCATTCTCGAGGCTATTGTGATTATTTTGGAAGGCCTTGGGAACCCTGTTAACCAATCACTGTGAGTTCTAGTATTAGATTTTCATAAAGTCATATATGATGTACTTGTTGCTTTATGATTGATCATTCGTTGTTGATTCATACTATGGCATTATACGATTGTTGCTTATTCGTCCATTTCATCAATGCATGACATATTCGTATACTCGAGGCATCTTGGAACTCATTCGTTGATTATACCTTTCGTTTGGACTCACCTGGATATCCATGGATCATTCCTGGCCCTTTTGAGGTCGGATGCCGACGTACTTGCACTGTCGGAAGTCCCGTACTTGCTAGGGACAGTCCCGTACTTGCTAGGGACAACCTCGTACTATGTTAGAGGCATCACCACACCCGTACTTGCTAGGGAACCCCGCATTATGAAGGGGCATGTGGTATTGATCACTCATCTTGTGCACTTGGCTTATGTCGTTTGGAATCATCATGTTGATCATTGTTGCATATATATATACCTTGTGTTATATCTAATCTAGTAATTCACTCAACTTTATGTTGACCCTCTTAGATGTTAATCTTTTCAGGCTCTGTCAAGGGTAAGGGTACGGCCGGTCCGTCTTGCTAGGTTCGGTTGGAGATAGCTTGAAGCACTCCACTTTTTGGTATAGTTTTGGATGGCTCGGGTTTGGGGAATAGTGGACTCCCATTTTGACTTTCATGCGATTGGATGTACCTAACTAATCTTGTGGCATGTAATTAACAATAGATTCTAACCCGGTATACTTTAATTCGTGAATCATCACACTTTGCTCATTATGAGAAGCAAAGTGGGGTGATTCATGCTGATAACTCTGATTAATGAAAATCTTAAATTTGACGCAAATTCCGCAATGTATTATATATGAATTATTGGATAAATGTGTGTGAAATACTCTAATTAGTTGTGACGGTGTTTCAGTAATGATGTTGTTGTTGTAATGCATAAGCAATCCAACACTACTCATCCTTCATATCTTTGGTCCTTTTTTGGTACATTGTATAGTGAGAAAACATGTTTTTGTTTTTGTGACGTTTATGATTATGCTGTAAGAAAAGTAGATTTCATAGTGACGTGTAGGTGCATTCTTTTCCCTCTTATCAATTCTAAATCGAACTCATGATGTTGAAACTACAGAAACAATAGTAAGACAGCTATGTAGCTTTTGTGCAACAATTTCATGCGTAGGCTCTTAGATGAATGTTCTGCGGTTACCTCCCACTGTCAAAAAGCTCCATGCTTTTATGCTAACATGACCTTTGTGATATTAACGAGCATTTTTAAACCTATACCAAGGAACACTTATCCATGTGCTTATTCTGAACATGCTCTCCTAATTCTATGATGCCTAGAAATAAGGTTAATGTGGTTTGGTGTGTTCTTGTCTGTTTTCTAACATTAAGTATTTTGTACATGTAATGGTTGGTAAAGATTTTTAACTTTATGTGACATAAAACTGAATATGATACTTAAAACAACAGATAAAATTTGTAAATAGGGTTGCTATTCTTCATTCTTTTTTTCCTTACTATTATAGGGCTACTTCTTTGTTGCAATTCTTCATTTTTTTTTCAAGCCTCACACACAAATAGATTATATACATGTATGGCTGCTGCTGATTCTTTTTGAACTTCATTCACACCCCAATTGCTCATGTATTCCTACGGTTGCTAATTAGTTTATTGGACACCCACATCAATATGACTGCTGTGATTTCGTTTTGCTTTTAAGCCACAAACACACACACCACAACACTCCGAGACTTGCAAGCCTCAGGGTCCCACCTGCACACACAACATGTAGCTTATTCTTTCACTCACACACACTTATTTTATTTACATGCATGTTTAAGGTTGAGGTGCTGTTGCTGTCATGCTGATCTTCTTTATGTTTTTACGACACAAACACACGCCACACTTAGTTAATTTCTGATTTATGTTGAAGTGTTGCTGCTCTGCTTTTATTGTTTCTGTTTTCCATCAATAAGCACACCACACATGCACACCACATTGTTTCTGTTTACATTTATATTATTGATGCTACTGATTTCGTAATACACCACACATCACTCAAACACACTCTGCACAATTAAGTCTTATATATTCATGTTGAGATGCTGCTATTACTTTCTTTTCCATTTCAAGCCTCCAACATACACACACTGCTCCGAGACTTGGTAAGTCTTAGGGTCTTTCATACAAACTCACACTACACAACAGTTAACTAATTGCATCTTTCATTTCTTTAATCTGAAAGTTGTGCCATGTTATTCGGCTTTTTTTGGTTAATTAATACAGTGAATTAGAAAACCATCGAAGATCTAAGAATTATTTACTTGTAAGTAACCTAAATTAGAAAAATAAATCTGTTGTAAAAGACCTTAGAAGAACATAGTTCTGGTACATTTGTTACTATCAAATTGAGTATGTTTTTTTACTGATTTTCTCTTATTGCCACATACTTTAATATTTACAAATTTAAATAATAAAATTATTTGTAGGGATCGAGGTGCTATAGAAGCCCACGAAAGCTTTACTGATAAAGGCTACTTTGATTCCATAATCAAGATTGACATTTGCTACTGCTTACACAACTACATCTGCGAATATGCAAAGCCACAAATGAAAACTGTGCCACATGAAACGACAATAAGACTTGGAAAAACAGCCGCATTTAAAGAAATACCTAATGATGGTTTTCCGGTCTATCACTTCAACTTCATAGATTATAATTGTCTGAAAGTTGATGATCACACAACACTCACGGGTATTTAACCTTCATGCTTTGTTGATTTATTTATACTTTTTTACATTTACATGCCATGTCTCTATACTGTCTTACAGACTATATCGGAAGAATGGAACATGTCTCGACTGTCTTCAAACGCAATGGCTGTGAAATAAGAAATATGCGACTTGAAAATTTAAGGTCCTTATTATCTCTCAAAACAGAACATTATTCGTTCTGCGTTCTATTATGTCTAACCTCAATCTGTGTATGTGTTAGCGAAAAAATTATTCTAAGTAACATTTCTTGCATTTAACAAAGAGGCTGCTGATTCTTTACCTTATCCTGTCATTGTTGTTGTCACTTCTTTGAGAGTTACTCAATACATAGTTTAACCACATAATATTATCCTTTCATAGTTGATGTACCAACCATACACATATTCTTTCATTTTCATCGATCTTTTCTTATAATAGGTGAACCACAGCTGAGTGCAACTCCAGCCTCACAGATTTAGATAAACCCTGCTATCGATGAAGCAAAAACAATGGCAGCTCAGTAATATATTTTTCCTCATCTTTAGTCTTTGTTACTATGCAAATGCAAATGCTTATAATCAACCGTTGTCATTTTCTAGATTTCTCGTGAAAAAAGAGATATCTCCTCTTCTTAACATACAATATGAGAAATCTGGAAATTTGGAAGTGGAGAAACAGAGAAATAGGTTTACAATGGCTCAATTGATAGCACTAAATCCCAGTCGCTATACGGTACATACTTCACGTTACTCATAGCCTTTACGCTTTATTTTGTTTTCCTTTTCATTCACATGCAACATTAATCATATTTACTTGTAAATATGAAAAACCCCATGCCCAACTTACTTAAAAAATGAAAGGAACATAATGGAGATGATCTGTTGATTTCATGAAGTCGTAAATGGGTTGCTTCCCACCTCGGTCGCTCATGATTTTCGATTTCGCCCCAAATTTCAGTTGCCCTTTTATATGTAAGGATGGATCAACATATCCATTATTTTTTCTTTCTTTCTTTTTTCATGGCTGCTGATTTGAAGTCTTAAGCATGCCAGAACCAACAGTTTTTTTTATAGAAAGATGGTTCTACTAAGAGTGTTGTTTGGTACTTAAATTATGCTCACCTACTTAAGGATGGATCAACATATCCATTATTTTTTCCTTTCTTTCTTTTATTATGGCTGCTGATTTGAAGTCTTAAGCATGCTAGAACCAACAATTTTTTTTATAGAAAGATGGTTCTACTAAGAGTGCTGTTTGGTACTTAAATTAGTCTCGCGATGGTTTCTGGATTTTGGAATTTACTCAGTTATTAAAAGGAAACGCTTGAACTTAGTTACTCTAATGCCACAATAGACTAGTCTTCCCTTTGCCTTTTTACAACACATTACATGATTTACTTTGTACTTTCATTTATCAGTTTTAATAGTCATTCTCTTATTTAATTATTAACACATTAATAGTTCCAGTCTTTTCTTTAAATCTATGTTCTTACTTTAAACATTTTCTATATTTAGTTTTATTGATTTTTTTACATTCATTCTACAGGGCGTCCATTTTACATGTAGCGCATCTCTTAAAGACATAGACGCTAATAGAGGATGGTTTTATAAAGCATGCGATAAATGTCGTCGGAAGCTGCAACCAAGAGGATCCACGCTTGTATGCCAAGACCACGAACCAGTGTTAGCACCAAACATTTGTAAGCACCTCACTAAACGAATCACCGTTCTAACAATCAATATTTTCCATCACATTTACCTTATAAACATGTCCACGGGTATTCAATTAATGCAATTATGGCAGATCATACCGCTGAAGCTAAGACAATTTTTTTCGATGATTCTGCTGCGTTGTTGCTTGGAATTGACTGCAAAACAATGATCAACCATTTTGGAAACACATATCCATACACGCTGCCAACTTCAATTACCAATCTCAAATGCAAAACAAAAATATTTCAGATGCGATTTGGTAGATGGAGCAAACCAGGAAATGTCGACTTTGTTGTCGATCATGTATTCGACGATTCGGTGCTTCCATTGAAAGAAGATCAGGTTGCGACTTCGAATCCAGAGCCTCATCTTGCCGCCTCAGCACCTTCAACACCAGCACTAAAGCTGGTTTCTGAATCCACCCAAATGAAACAACCTCACCATCCAATTTCAAAGAAGGAACTTTTCCCACCACTAGGTTCCTATTTACATATATTTCACTTACTTTTTTCAGCAACAAACACACACACACACACACACACACACACACACACACACACACACACACACACACACACACACATATATATATATATATATATATATATATATATATATATTCCAGCATGTACACATATTTATGTATAAAGTCTCTTCATCTTGCAGTCAACACAAATTTGCTTAAGAAAAAGAAACAAAAGGTGCAATCAGATGGTGATGTTCCGGATATGTAGAATGTCACTCCTCCTTAACACATAACCTATCCGTATGACAAAAATCAACAATAACTTGGCACAATTTGAAAGTTTTTTGTGTGATCTAACATTGTACACCACAAACCATTACAGGAGGATTTGTTTACTCTTTTTGGGGAAACCAACATAAACATCATCGCAAGAGACTTCTTCATCCACCCTTTTTGGAAATGTATTCAACATCATCACAAAACTCTTGCCGTCTTTCATTATATAATCTTTTGTAATGTAATCATGACAAACCAGCTGCGTTTATGATGCATATGAACTATGTTTTTTTGTGGTAGTTTGCATCGTGGACTACCTTACCTTTAATATATATACATACATACATGTGTGTGTGTGTATTTGTTTAACAAAAACATATTGCCGTCCCGTTGAAACACACTTTATCACGTATGCTTAATTTCTTTAAAGGTTGCCTACAAATGCACACAATCTGTGTCCTCGTCTGCAAATCTAATTATCCAACATTAGCGGTTCATATTGTTCATGCAGTTCGCATTCTTGCTCCGTATGTATATTTCGTTTTTCCCCGCTGCAACGCGCGACACTATACCTCATTTGATACAAAAATGAATGTTAGAATATTTGTTTAACCTTGATGAATATTAAAATCAGAAGTAATTGATTTTTCATCATTTTAAGTTTTGAAGCTACTTTGCACCTTCTATAACTTTGTGTACCGAGTTGACAAAGATGAAAGATATTGTATCAAATTGCAACATTTTAATAAATATTTTATGTATTAGTACTACTTAGAAAAGTAAAGCCTTTAAACACAAAACCATACTTAATTAAAGGGTCCTTTTATCTCTTATTAGACAAATATTATTGTAATTGTAATATATATTATATTATATTATTTGTCTAAATTTATGATATTTGATTTACTACATACTTAAAATCGAATAGTAAAACTATATGATCAATGATTACTCTCTTAATTTTTTTATTGGTGATTAAATGTATAAGTTCTGAAGCATAATTTTATGTAGCGATAATTTCTTAAAAAAGAATATACTCAATGATGAAAACTATTTTAGGTAATAAACTAAATTTGTTATATCAAAAAAGGTAATAAACTTTTAAAATCATTCAAAGAATAAATTTTAATCATTTCAATGAATAAGTCTTATGACAAAAAAAATTTATTGAAACGAAATTTGTCAGTCACTGGATACAAGAAATTATCCTTCTTAGAACTTTGTAAAAATATGTTAAGAGAAAAAACGTACGTGCCGTTTGTTTTTTAAGACACTAGATTTGCGAAGACCTTTTCATGTCTTCAATTTTGATTATTACATGTTAAATGTATTTCTTTTGAAGACATAAGTGCTCAAAAAAGATATTATTATAAAAAAACAAACGACACCTACTCTGTTACATGAAATAAAAATCAGCTCTAAATACATTTTTGTTTCTATGTAATTATTCATTTTAGTTAAATGCATATACACACACTGACACACACACAGATATATATATATATATATATATATATATATATATATATATATATATATATATATATATATATATATATATATATATATATATATATATATATATATATATATATATATATATATATACCTATTTTAATTAGTGGCATTTTAGTGATTTATTATATGAACTGAAATTAATGATTTAATGAGAATAGGCTTTTCTACAAATCTATATTTATCATAAGAAAAGCTTTTAAATACAAATTTGAATTTGAGATGAGCACGGTGTTCTTGGATAATTACCAACATTTTATTTTTTAGGTCCTTCAATATATAAAACTAGACCATTTTAAAAGAAGAAACTCAAAACTTAGAATTAGAAAATACTACGGGTATTGATTTGACTTAATTTACAAAATATGATTACGTATATTCATTGTCACTAATTTATTGAGATCTATGTAATATTTATATCTCATTTCTTCTCTTTTCTTATTGAGTTTCTCTTACAGGCTGTTTTCTTTATGAGAAAAGACTGACATTCTCTTGATTTCTGCCAGTACACAGAAGAGTTAGAGATGAATTCAGATGACCTGCAAGGTTAGACGATTATACTCCAGTGTTAGCTTATCTTCATCACCTTCGCTATCCTTTTAATCATACGCTACCATCGCCACCACCTCTACCACTCATGCCACCGCCACCAATTCCTCCACCAATTTTGCCATGCCTAGTCCGATCGGGTCTATAAATGGTTATAATTGTCAAAACTCAACTTTTCTAGACCCAGCATCATCATACCAATTTCTATCTACAAACAACACAAGTCAAACAATTGATATTGACAACAATTGGGACCTATATGCTAGTGTCAAAAACTTTTATTCTTCTGCTAGTACTAGTTCCTACACCATGTTTCCCATCACCAACCCAAATAATACTTACAACAATCAAAACCCAACTTTTCAAAATGACCCATATTTATCTGAGTTTATATCTCGAAATAGCATAATCCAAACGCTAAATGACGACAATAATTGGGACTTAAATGGTGTTCTAAATCATTATCATTCTACTGATCGTCCTTCTTCCTACATCGTAGCCAACAACAACAACAACAACGATATTAATATCACTCCAGCTACGCATATAGAGTATTACAATCAACAACAATCAATTTTTCAAGATGAAGAAATCAACCTATTCCAACCTAATCTTGTAGACATCCCAAATGAATTGTTTCAAGACTCATTCAACCCCTTCGAGTATACCGAATTACAACAAACCCCTCTCATTTCACAGATCATGTCAACCCCATAGTTTTCAATACCCGAAGCGCAAGATCAAGATCTGTTGTTTCACCAACATCATCAACAACTTCTACAAGGAGAACATCAATCTTTCGGAACCATTGGTACAAGTACTCATGCTAAAAGTACAAGCCGGTCAAAAAAAAGGTAAACAATATTACCTTTATATTTGTCACAAATTAAATGGCTAAGTATTTTTCAACTGTCTATTTGATAATTATATTTAAAGCTCGATTGGATAATTATGTTTATTAAATACATCTTTTTTATAGTTATTGCTTGAAATGATGGTGTAGATTATTAATTATATTTTTAAAATATCTATATTTGTGATTAAAAGTTTTTAATTGATTCATAATTTCATTGTATAATTGTTAAAATGAGTCTTGATTCTGAAAAGTGTAATTAAGTACCAAAAGTCCAAAACTCCTCTTTAAAATTCATACCCTTTCAATTCCATAGTTCATGCTCTTTAATCTTATTATTCAATATTTATGTAACTCTTCAAAAAAGGAAAAATTAAATCCTTTTTTTTATGTTTAATGATGATCTTAAAATAAGATAAACCTTTAGTTTAGAAATTTGATGTGTTACATTTTAAGATATTTATTATTTGAATTACAGGAAGAAGCAAGAAAAAAGGATTTTTCAGGTGCTTATAAGGAGAAAATTTCTTCAAGATATTGAAGAAAATATGGTCAAAAACCCATTAAAGGCTCACCATACACAAGGTCCATTTCTCATTTTTCCTCTTTATATATTTATATATAGAGGTTCAAGTGAGTACCACCCATTATGCAGCGCACCAGAAGGTATCATCCTTAAATGTAATTTTTTTGAAATTTTTTTCATTAATATGTTTTAATTAACATTATGAAGATCATATGTAAATTTCATAAAAATCCGAACACTCTAAGTGCATGAAAACATGCATCACATAAATACGCGTTCACATATACTCAAAATTATATAAGTGTGTGTTCACATTATTTTTTAGGAGCTAGGAGATGTGAACGTATGTAAAATTTACATATGATTTTCATAATGTTAATTAAAACATGTTTATGAAAAAAAAATATAAAAAGTTTTTGTAAAGGTGATACCTTCTGGTACGCTACATAGTGAGTGGTATTCTCTCGAACCATATTATATATATACAGACACACAAACACAAACGTTACAATGAATGTTACAAACATGTTTATTATAAATAAAAAAATAAGATAAAATTAGAAGTTAATTATAAAGTTTCACCAAATCTTCATTTTATATATATATAATCAGTTTTATCAGCGTATTTATGAGATTCCAGCGTACCCCAATGTGAATTATCATTCACATATATTTTTTAATGGACATATATAAGACAACATTATAAGACTTTTTTTCAAAATGAGCAACATCATAAATCTTGTGAATGGTAAAAAAAGATCATGTGAATGGTGATTCACACCATTCACATTCACATGAATACCATTCACATAAATATGCATTGAGCATTTACACAAGTTTTAAGGTCACAGAAAGTGTGAATCTATGTGAAATTCATTTATCATGCGTATAACTTTAAATTGAACATGGTTATGTGAAAAACAAAATTTCAAAAAAGTTTTTTAAGGTTAGTACATTCGAGTGCACTTGATTTCGAGAGGTACTTATTTGAACCTAACTATATATATATATATATATATATATATATATATATATAGAGAGAGAGAGAGAGAGAGAGAGAGAGATAGAGAGAGAGAGATAGATAGATAAAGAGAGAGAATCAGGTTCAAAAAATATTTTCTCAAAATTAAATGCAACCGAAAGTACCACCATTAAAAAACTTTTTAATTTTTTTTTTTCAAAACTATGTTTAAATTAACGGTATACACATGATATATGAATTTCACATACATTCACACTTTGTGCGTCATTAAAAATTATGGGAATGTTCATACACATTTATGTGAATGGTGGTCCATGTGAATGATCATTCACACCATTCACATGATCTTGTTTTACCAATCACGAGTTTTATTTTTTAAATTTTGATATTCTTTCTTTTGATAAAAAGTCTTAAAATGTTGTCTTATACATGTGTATGCAAAAAATATATATGAATGATCATTCACAACCAGCTACGCTGAAATCTTATAGGTACGCTGATGAACCTGATTCTATATATATAATATGGTTCAAGAGATTACCACTAGTTATATAACACATCAGAATGTAACATCTTTAAAATATTTTATTTGAAAATTTTTTCATAAACATTTTTAATTAACATTACAAAGATGATATATAACTTTCACGTATATTCACACATTTTAAGTGCATGAAATCATGAATCAAAATGTACGTTCACATCATTTTTAAGGGGTTAGGAGATGTGAATGTATGAGTAATTTACATAGTATATTTATAATTTTAGTTAAAACATGTTTATAAAAGCATAAAAATAGTTTTTTTTTAAAGATGGTACTTGTTGATGCGATTCACAATAAGTGGTACTCTCTAGATACATATTATGTGTGTGTGTGCGCGCACGCGCTCGCGCATAGAAAAGTCCTTAAATGAATTTCTTTTATTTTTGGTCTAGTGAAATTTGACTATTAGAACCCGATTTTTTAGTTTTTAAAAATCCAATTTACCAATTTTAACCGGGCTCTAGTAGTTTAGTTCTATGAAGTCTTATAATATAGTGAAATCTTGGAGTTCATATTAAATGTTTTACGATATATATAAAGTTTTGTTTCATGCGAAAGTTCAATTTACAAATGTTCAAAAGTGAATTACAGTTCACATCGTTTGAAGTTCACATCTAATGCACTTTTAAATATGTGTATATTGCACTTTTGCATTAAATATTATAATTTATCGTAATGAACATGTATATTTAATATGAGACTCCATGACACCCCTATAATATGGGACTCCATAAAACTTGAGGCTATACATAATTACATATACATGTGCATATACCTATATAAAATATGGATCATGTGAGAAATTAAATATTAATGATAAATATTGAATCAACGTGTTATTTTAAGATTCAACACATGCTATTAAGTCACCAAATAATAATTGATCCAACATATATAGTTTTTTATTCAACATTTTTCACATTTATCATAAATATTTGTTTTATCATGCGATATTACCCGTAACTACACGAGATAGTTAAATAACTGTTTTTTTAAATTATACAAATTTAAAAATTATTATAGAAAGAACATATAAAGTTTAATTTTGTACCGCTAAAGAGATTATTGAAAATATACAAAGCAGATAAGTAAAGGTAAAATAAATAACTAATAATTAAATAATAATAAAAAAATGAAAAAATAATAGAAACCGTAAATAGTCAAAAAAAAAGATTTCTAAATCAATTTAGTTATTTATTTAAACAATTTTAAATCTAAATTTTTTCATATGTATTTAACTAGCATCTAAGATTTTGCTTTAATTACCTTATTTCTACGTTTAATTCTAAATTTTACTTTATTTACCACATTTCTATATTTAAATCTAAATTTTTACATTGAGATTTACTTATGATCATTTGGGATGATATTTATAGATATCTATTTTAGGTCAACTTTAATTTAATATGTTGCAATATCTGATACGATCAATTCTTTAATAAAAAAATTTAAAAGCAAATTTTAATGTAATTAAGTTAAAGTGGTAAATTAGTAAAAAGAGACATGAAAATGAAATTTTCATGTATTATAGAGGCAACATGTGACACTGATTGTCTTGTTTCGTCATAATATATAGATATAAAAATATAGGGGTTGATTTATTTTGGTTAAAAATAATAAGAAATGTATACCAAAAAATATAGAATGCAAAGCGTGACAACACGTGACATGTATTCTACTTTGATTATAAACTATGATTTAAGATGAAAGATCATAACTTACTGGATGAATAGATTCGAAGGATTAAAATTTTATTGGGATATAAAATTAAACAAACTTTTTTCATTCTTTCTTTATATTAAAATTAATAAAAAGATAATTAATTGGGCATTCATAATTATTAAAGAATTACTTATATATATGAAGAAAAATATTTTAATTAATATTATATTTTATAAAAGGGCAAATTACCAAGAAAGGTAATATAAAATTCAAAAATTGCCAATAAAGGTAATGTAAAATTTTTTAGGCCAAGAAAGATATCATAAAATTCAAATTTGACAAAAAAGGGTATTGGTGACAAATTAAGACGGTAAATTTGTAATTTTATGTTCCCTTTTTTGGTAAGCGAATAATATTTGATTATCTTTCTTGGCCTAAAATTTGAATTTCATGTTCTTTCTCGGCCAAAATAGAATTTTATATTACCTTTCTTGGCAAAAAAATTTTTACAATACCTTTATTGTCAAATTTTGTATTTTATATTATCTTTTTTGGTAATTTTCCCTTTATATAATTTAAACATTAAATTCCTCAATTACAAAAATATATCAGATTATATCATCTTGACTAGAAACCTACAATCTTATATTTGAACAGTTAGCAAGTGTATATTGCATAAATCGATTCTTTTTTAATCATCATAACATAAAGCATATCAAATTCAACTTTGTTATATAAAAACGATAAAAATATAAACATTATTGTATAAATCTTTATCTTTATATTATTAATAAATGAGAACATATGATGTCACATGACATCACATCATCTAACTAGTTTTTTGTTTTTCCGGTTAAATCTCCTAATTTAATTCTTTCAGTTTACTCTTGAAATTTATAAAATTTCAAAACTAGATTTAATTAACTCCAATAAATGAAAGTTAATCTAATTAAAAATATTTGTGTAATACGAGGGTAATAAACTAGTATACTAATAAAAGAGTAAATATACTCAATTCTCATGAAGTCACATGTCATTAACATAAATTGACACATGACATTTATAGTTTTAAAAAATAATAAATAAATTAAACTATATCTATCCAATCTAATATAATTAACTTTTAAATTCAAATCAAATCCAACAAAATCTAATACTCTAATAACTTATTAATTATAATATAATATAATAAAAGTTTAAAATATTTAAAAAAATAATTACTACTCATGTGTGTGTAGAATTATACAAAATTAATAGGTCATCATAATAAATAATTATATCATTATTATATATGTTTCTTTAAAAATAATATTTATATATCCTTACCTTTTAGTTTATTATATTTTATATATATTAAAGATTTCCGAGTAATACGCGTGTAATAAACTAGTAAACTAAAACTAGTAATTTAATAAACCAGTAATTTAAAAATAATTTCAGGGGATGAAAGTAAAATACGAAATTGTACGAACGAAACAATAATTACGAAACTAAAATAAAAATATATAAATATTTACGAAACTATAATAAGAAACAACAATAAAAATAAAAAATTATAAAACTAAAATTTATATATATATATATATATATATATATATATATATATATATATATATATATATATATATATATATATATATATATATAGAAAGAGAGAGAGAGAGAGGGAGGTTCAATGGAAAACCACAATGCACCTGAAAACTTGTGAAAACCGCACTGCACCACCACAAATGCATCAAATTCCCCGCGTGATGCATCAAAATCTCGCGTGATGCATCAAATTTCCCGCGTGATGCATCAAAATCTAGGGATGGCAAAAAAAACCCGAACCCGGCAGGGAAAACCGAAAACCGATATAAACGGGGTGGGTTTCCCCGAACCCGATTAAGTTAAACGGAGGACGGGGCGGGTATGATATTGATAATACCCGCCCCGTATACCCGATTACATTACCCTTTTAAATCCCCGATTACTTTTAATAGGAACATGCTATTTATATTGTATATATATTATATATAAAAGATGAATATATTTATCTATTATATATTATACATAAAAATTATCATGTATAATTTAAAAAACTTATTTATTTACATATAATTTAATGAAATAATATCTTTTTTGTTATTATTTGATATGTATACAAATTTAATTTAATATTAGTATTGTAATTTTAACATACATGAACGTTTTAAGCTTAAATTATGAATCATGTGATTAAATTTCATATCATTGATTTATAAATGGGTTACCCGATTCCCCGCGGTTTTCCCCGCGTACCCGATGGGGATCCCCGTTTAATACCCGCGGTTTTTTAAGCGGGGACGATATTTACATTCCTCGCCCCAAACCCGCCCCGTTGCCATCCCTATCAAAATCCCACATGATGCACCATCTTAATTACGATCATGCCACCGCATTTTTCATGAAATGCACCAAATCGGACGGTTGGCGTAGGTTTCCATAGTTTTCAGGTGCATAGGGATCCCCGTTTAATACCCGCGGTTTTTTAAGCGGGGACGATATTTACATTCCTCGCCCCAAACCCGCCCCGTTGCCATCCCTATCAAAATCCCACATGATGCACCATCTTAATTACGATCATGCCACCGCATTTTTCATGAAATGCACCAAATCGGACGGTTGGCGTAGGTTTCCATAGTTTTCAGGTGCATAGTGGTTTTCCATTGAACTCACCCCTTTATATATATATATATATATATATATATATATATATATATATATATATATATATATATATATATATATATATATATATATATATATATATATATATATATATATATATATATATATATATAGACTAAGGATCTTTTGTGAACACTTTATTCGTTGTGAACATTGTGAACAACCATAAAATAGCTTCTGAATCTTATGAATCTTGTTGAAAATAGTACTGGACTCTTCTATTAACCTATTAATACTATTGGATCCTTTGGATCTTATTGAATCCTATGAATTTGTCGAATCTTATGAATCTTGTTGCATCCTATGCATCTTGTTATAAAAACTACGTACTATGAACCTTTTGAATGTTCTGAATCTTAAATAGACACTTCTATGAACCTTTTGAATCATATGAATCATATTACAAACACTTGTTGATATATATGAATGATTATATGTATTTTTTTTATTTGTTCACAACGTGCACAACGAATAACTTGTTCACAATGGATCCCATCCCTATATATATATATATATATATATATATATATAATGTGTGTGTTTTGATAGTAAACAAAAAAAAGAGGGGTGGATATGCTGTATGTGTGTGTTGGTAAACCCAAAAAATAAAAATAAAAATAAAAAAAAGGGACGAAGCATCAGGGCCGAGCCGCTTCATGCTGCCGGCTTGGGGTGGGTTTTTTGCGGGGCCAGGCACCAGGATTGGTGTAGCCGCCAGCTTTGGGTGAGGTGGCAAGGCCGCCTGCCTTGCGGGGTGATGTTTAGATACCGATGATATCAGCTTCGGCGATTGGATGAGCTTGTTGATTTAGATACCGATGATATCAGCTTCGGCGATCAAATGTTGGTTCCGGCGTCGTCAGCGTCAACTCCAGCGTCGTCACCGGCAACTCCGGCGTCGTCACTTGGTAACTGTGTCGTCGACAGGTATTAATAGCTTTAGTATAATGTTGTAATAAGGTTGTACTTTATGCATCAACCATTGTATGTTTTCGTTTTCAAATGCCATTTTAAATTTTGATGAGCGAGCATTCAACCCTTTGATGATTTTAGTTTTTACCTATGTTTTGTGAGTAGGTTTTTATTATCGTATGTTTATTGCTATATAAAATTTTTAATTATTTATAACTACTATTAAAATAGTATATAAAATGTGATGTGTCATCTTCTCATAATGTTAAATACCATCTTCTACTAATGACATATGTCAATTAGTATTCAAAATTAATTAAAAAACTTTAATCAAATTTCTTTTAACATATGTAAAATAACAACAAATAATATTTAAAAGATTTTTTACTAGTAATTATAATAACAATATTATTATTTATTGTTAATATTAATTATTATCCTTTCCGTTTAAATGTTTCATACATAAACTTAATAATAATAAATATTGAAATTATTATTAGCATTAAAAGTTTGAATACATGTAGAAAGAAACAACCCTGAGTTTTGGGTTGTTACATTGTTGACCCGTGTATTACGTGAATATTTCTAATAAATATTATTTGCGTAAAATGCATATAAAGTAAAATTAAAACATACAAATATTAATTATTCATAACCATCATTTATATAAATAGTAACTAGCGTTTTATGCCATTAAAATTTTTATTTATATACTAGTTTATACTCACGTATTACACGTATATTCTTAAACTTTTATTATATTATATTATATTATAATTAATAAGTTAGTAGTGTATTAGATTTTGCTTAATTTGTTTTGATTTAAATTTAAAAGTAGATTTTATTAGATTTGGATGGATATAATTTAAATTTTTTATTTTTTTTAAAACCTATAAATTTCATGTGTTGATTAATGGTGATGACACGTGAATTCACAAGAAATGTGTATAATTACTATTTTATTAGTTTTTATAAGTTATAAATTTAATTGATATAAATTGAGATTTTAGTTTATATTCAACATAATATTTATATATTTTATTAAAATACATAATGTTATGAAATATATTTTTACCAATTACACTTTTCTTTTAAAAAACTATTCAAATACTAGATAATTTTTATATAATTTGTATTTTATCTTAATATATTTTATTAAATTTAAAAAGCACATAAATTTTTTTTTAATTAGATGCATTATTAAGTATATATGTGATAAGATTTAAATTTATATTAAACTGATTATTCATAATGATAAATGCATTAAATATTACTGATAAACGCATAAAATACTTTTTTAATAAGTGTTATGATAAATTGTTATACTAAGTACTTTATATTTTTCAAACACATATTACGTAAATATTTTTAATAAAAATTATTTACATAAATGTATATAACTTAAAATTAAAATATATAAATTTTAATTTTAATAAAAAGAACAAGAACAGTATAATAATATTTTATTTGAATTTAGTTTAGCTAATAAATTTATAAATATAAAAATAATAATAATAAATTGATAATAAATCATTATATAACCACAAACGATGAATAAAGATAATTATTTATTGATATTTAAACTTTAAAGTTCAATTTAGATTAGCCAATAAATTAATAAAATTCAAGGGATAATAATGATAAGGTGGATAATTGATAAAGCTAATTATTTATTGATATATTTTACATATTTTAGAAATAATAGTTGTGTTTATATTTTATTTTAAATCAATATAATAAATTATATTAATTTTTATTATAAACCATAAAAATGAGATGCCATATTTAAGCATTCTTTCTTAATACATGTATCTTTTATTATATTTAAATATCATAAATTATATTTAACATTTTTGAAACGTAAATATGATTTTAAATGTTTTTTATTATATATAAATATTGGAAAAAGAACTCTTGTATAAAAGTCATACAATAGTTGTTTTCTTTTTAAAGTGTATTCATATGATACGTCTATTTTTTTAATTATTTATATGGTACATCTACTGTCTTTTTATTATTTATATGGTACTTTTGTTGACCTGTAACCGGCTATACCGGTAAAAGATTAAAACGTGACATTTCAGTTTACTAAATAATGCTGACTTGTATTTATTATTATCATTAAAAGAAAATAAATGTTTTATGGACTTCAATCAAGGGCCCCTTCATGATTTAAAGCTCCGGTGAAGTAGACGGCAACGGTGGGAGTTGGTGACCGGAAGCATGAAAGCTACGATGAAGTCGACGAAGAACATGAACATAATAATAAGAATGATAAAAATAATACATAATCAGTGTATAAAAAATGACACCTCATTAGAAAAATGTTATTTCTGAAGTATAATAAAAATTTTAAATTTCAAATTAGATATTAATATGACATGTAAGCTTTTATAACAAACTTCCGGTCATAAAAAAAATATAAGTATTATATTTGAATGATTTAAAGTGTACACGTATCATATGAATAATTAAAAAGTACATGTATCATATCGGTACACCTTAAAAAGTATGCAATTATTATACGGTTTTAACCCTTAAGTTTATTAATTGATATTAAAAAATTATTATATAGTTTTCAAGAGACAACACCATGTTAATTATTATTAATATAATGTAACCCCATTAATGATTGTATTATGTTGATATGAGTGTTTCAATTATATATTATTAACTATATATGTGATAAGATTTGTATTTAAATTAAATTGATAATTCATATTGATAAATACTGTTGGAATATGTTTTAGTTGATGAAACTTCAAAGTCTAGGGACTTAATGTGTAATTTCCTTATAGTTTGTAATTTTGTATAAATAGTCATGTTGACTTTCTAAAATAGGTGAATCAGTCAGATCTGTCAGAGATATCATTTTTTACGCATTCAATTCTAGAACAGCTCTGTACGAAGTGAATATTCAGTTCATCATTTTGTAATCATCAAGTTCTTCAATCAAATCATTCGGTCAGTATTGATTACATTTATTGTTCTTATTAATTGCATCTAATTGATTGAATTGGTAGAAACTACTTTTCACAATTGGTATCAAAGCCTTAGGAATGAATCATTCTGTTTGAGATTGAATCTGTTCTTCGTGTTCTTGAGCATTTTTCGGAAAAACCCTAAAATCACTAGGGGTTTTGATTCTGTTGTTCATTCAAAGTGTAAATTGGATCGAAGGTTCAGGTTTCAAAGACGAATCAATTGAATACAAACTTGTTTTGATTTTCAAAACACAGAAAAAGATCTGAGCATTTTTCTGAAATTTTGAAAAAGTCCAAAAACCGGTACTGTTTCATTGAAAAAGTCTGGTTTAGATCCATTTTTACATAAAAGAGCTTTACAAAAACTGTTTGTATTCAAAAACCTTACCTTCGATTACAATTTGAATGAAATTGGGTAAAATTTGGATTTAATCTGAATTTAAGACTTGAAAAACTGCAAATTCTAAGAAACTCGAATTATACACATCTTGTGTGTAAATCGAGTTGAATATAACAGTTAATCGAGTCGGGTGCCTTAGTTAATCGAGTCGGGAACCTTAGTTAATCGAGTCGGTTAGCTTTGTCATTCGAGTTGTGTCTTACTATTACTCGAGTTGCCAAACTGTAATACTCGAGTTGACAACTAGAATTTCAGAACAATTCGAGTTTTATATAAGACTAAATCGAGTTTTATATAAGACTCATTCGTGTTTTATATAAGACAGCTTCGAGTTTTATATAAAGCCCATTCGAGTTTTATATAAGACTCATTCGAGTTTTATATAAGACAAATTCGAGTTCTATATAAAGCCCATTCGTGTTTTATATAAGACTCATTCGAGTTTTATATAAGACACATTCGAGATTTATAAAAGACCCATTCAAGTTGTATTCACTCGAGTTTTGCAACAGACACATTCGAGTTTTCTATAACATTGATTCGAGTTTTACAGAACACTCATTCGAGTTTTGTATAACCTTCATTCGTGTTTAACAGAAGACTCATTCGAGAGTGAATTTCATATACTTGATTCGAGTTTGATCAAACACACATTCGAGTTTGTTCAAAGAATCAATCGAGTTTGATCAAAGATCCAATCGAGTTTGGGAAAAGACACAATCGAGTTTCACACAACATTCATTCAAGTTTCACTCATAACACAAGAATCATTCAAGTTTGTCACACACATTAATCCAAACACAATTCACTGCTTGATTCAAACTGCTTATTGCTACTAACAAGTCATTGTGTTGTAGATTTCAGTACTAATCTGTATTTCAAGGTGTGATCAAATTTTTCAATCTCATTCGGAGTTCATTTGATCTTGGTTAAAGTTTCCCAACGAACAATCAACATGTCTAAAGATGCACTTGCTATGGGATCAGAAACCAAACCCCCAATCTTATACAGAGGGGAATATGTTCAATGGCGGGAGCGGTTTCTGGAATTTATAAGTTTCCATGATTTGTCTGAAGAAATGCTGAAATCATTAACTGAAGGACCAGCAATCTTTATGGAAACAATCCCAGGAGTACCAACTGGCAATCCCCCAATACCATCAAGGACTGTTGAGGTAACAAACCTAACAGAGGCCCAGAAAAAGAGAAAGTTAGGGGACAAGACTGCAAGAAAGTTATTGTTAATTTCAATCCCCAATGAAATATACACTTGTCTGACAAATACAAAGACTGCTAAATCCATCTGGGATGAAGTATGCAAAATTATGCGGGGATCAGACAGAGCTGCTACTAATAGGGCTAGGAATAGTCTAATGACATTTGAGAACTTTAGAGCCCGTGAAGGTGAACTTCTGGAAAACACTTATCTCAGATTTGTAAATCTGGTAAGTGAAGTAAAAAGAAACGGAGTGACGAAGTCCAACTTGGACATCAATGTCAAATTTTTAAATGTCCTAAATCCAGAATGGGAAAAATATGCTATGATCATCCAACAAACGAAAGATATAGAGGAGATGGATTTTCATATGCTATTTGAAAACCTCAACAACTACCAAGAAGTTGTTTTGAGGAAAATATCTGGAAAGAAGAAAGCGGAAAAAGAAACTGCTGATCCACTAGCTCTACTGGCGGAGAAAAAGTATAAATACAAGCTCAAAAAGGAGAAAAGAGCGGTAATCAGCAGTACATCATCAGAATCAGAATCATCAGATTCATCTGCAGATTCAGAGATTGAAGAGATGAAAAAACAGATGGCACTGCTTACAAAGGCATTTCAGAAGAAATTTTACAGGAAGCCAACAAACAACAAAATGCGCTACAAAACAGGCTCAAGGAAAGTTGAGAAAAAGGATAAGTATGAGAAAGCTGGAGAAAGTAGTGCACGAAAGTCTGACAAATATGAGAAGTCAGATAAATCAACCAAGAAGGAATCTGAACAGAAATGCTATAACTGTGGAAAACCAGGTCACTATGCCCGGGAATGCAGATCTCCAGTAGTCAAAAATTCAGACTACTATACAAGAAAGGCCCTCTTAGCCAAAGAGAAAGAGTCAGGCAAAGCTCTTATGGCGGAGGATGATCATTGGTTACAGTTATCTGAAGATGATAATATTTTAGATGAAGATGCCCATATCTGTTTAAAGTCAGAAATCTTCAATGAATCTGAACTGAGTGAATCAGCTATGATAGCTGAAGATGAGGTGTGGGTTGGACTGACGGATGAAGAGGATGAAGAGCAGAGAGAATCTGATTCTGATGAAGAAGAAGAAAAAGAAGAAGTTGCATTAATGGCATCTGGCCAAAATAAAGCTGAAAATGAGGAGGATTCAGAGTCTGATAACTCAGAGGATTCAGAAGGACAAGAGGTAAACTCTATTTCAGATTCTGATATTGACGACTCATGCATATTAGAAGAAAAACTAACTAATATGGCTTTCATGCTTAAAAAGTTTGAAAAATCCTTAAAAGCAGAAAAGAAAAAGGTTCATTCTTTGGAAAACAAACTTCTAAATGAACACAATTTAGTCCTAGATTTTTCCAAAGATAAAGCCCTAGCTTTACGAGCTGTCTCAGACTTACAAGATAAGGAAAAAGAACTTCAAAGCAATATACTCAATCTGAATCACAAAATATCTTATTTACAAGAAAGTCTGCGAATAACTGAATTAGAAGCCTCAAACTTTTCTGTAAAATATCATGCCATATTTGAAGAAAGAACTAAACTCTATAAGAAAATAAAGAAGATGGAGGATGAATTTATTAAAAGAGGGCAAACAGATCAAACAATATATTTAAATCAACCAAAAGATACAGAGTTTTATAACTCTAAATCTGGTATTGGTTGGGAAAATCCTAAGTATCTGACAAAAGCTATATCACATTCACCAACATTATATGATGTCAGATACATGAATTTAGGATTAAAAATGACATTCTTGAAAGCATCTGAAGAAGTAGAATCCAGTGAAGAAATCAAAAGGTCAAGATCAGACAAAATGCAAAATTATGTTGACTATACCAAGATAAATGAAATCAGCAACATTGTTGATACTAAAGAAGAGTACATTCAAACTTATTCTGAAAAGGATTTGTCTGAATTACCAACTCAGTCTCAAAAACTATATCTACCAAATTCAATTTTAAAACAGATAAATTCTGATTTAGAAATGAAAATTAAAAGTTTTGAGACAGAGAATGGAACACTCAAGTCTGAATTACTAAAAATAGAACAAAAGTTGCAAGATAAGTCTAAAAACATAAATGTGTCTGATCCACATTCATCTATTTCTCTGGATTCTATAACTTCAGAAAAAGAATTTGATCTGTTCATGCACTCTGATATTAATTCATTAGATCAAAGATTCGGTAAAATTGGTGAATTTATCAAACCTTTGACTAACAAACTATCAACTGGTAATAAAGAATCTGTTAAAATTCTGCAAAGAATGACTACAGACTCTTTAAAACCATCTGAATATTCACCATCAGTGAAACAAAAGAAGGAGAAAACAAAACTGTTTGTTCAGTCTCCTAGTTTTGAAAAGGGTGAATCATCCTCATCAACGGACTCTTTTGCACGTAAAGTCAAATCTTCAACAGGTATGAAAAGGTTACAGAAAATACAAGCATCTAAATCTTCTAATTCTCAAACTTCTTTTATGTCAGATAACGTTGTGAACGGGTCGAGAAAACAAGTGTGGCGAAAGAAGCAAAGAGAAGAGAAAAACAAGATTATAAAACAAGAATGGCGCGTGAAAGAAAAAATTGTTACAGATAGAAACAGCAAAATTGAACATTCTGTCTGTAATAATGATAAAATTGTTAATAATTCTTGTATTAAGTTTTCAAGATCGAAATTAATTGCTTTGAATTCTTATGTTTGTAAGTCTGAAACTGTGAAGTATAATAAGCTTGTGTGGCAACCAAAGAAAAAGGACTCATTGTATGAACAGAAAAAGGATCCACAGATAAAAATTTCAAAAACAATTCCACAGCGAATTGTACAAAAGTGGATACCCAAAAGAACAATTCAAAAATGGGTACCTAAAATAAATTCAAACGATAAGCCTAAAGCCATATCAGTTAGAAAAACAAATGATACTATGCATGTTTTACCTAAAACTAAAGTACCCAACTACAAGTGGGTACCTCATGTGCTATTACGTTTTATAGGTAAACCATGTCTGGTACCTTGATTCGGGATGCTCCAAACACATGACCGGACAACGAGACACACTCACGGACTTTGTAGAAAAGTTCTGTGGGACGGTAAGATTTGGAAACGATCAGTTTTGTCCGATCAAGGGATACGGAAGTCTGAAGTATGACAAAATCACAATCCAAAAGGTCTTTTATGTTGACGGTCTTGGTCATAATCTATTCAGTATTGGACAACTGTGTGATAAGGGGTTAGAAGTCAACTTTAAAGCCAATCGGTGCAGCATCAGATCAGCACAAGGAAAAGAAATTCTAGCAGGAAACAGGAAAACAAATCTATACTCCATTGATTTAGCCTCGATCAATCTGAAGAAAGATGTCTGCTTATTGTCAAAAGCAACATCTAAAACAGCATGGCTGTGGCATCGTCGCCTTTCACATCTAAATTTCAATGAACTGACCAACCTAGCAAAAGGAGGGTTAGTTAAAGGGCTGCCGGCGCTTAAATTTCAAAAAGAGCAACTATGTGCGGCATGTGAAAAAGGAAAGATGACAAAAGCCACACACAAATCCAAAACAGTACACTCATCTACAAGAGCATTAGAGTTACTGCATATGGATTTGTGTGGACCAATGAGAGTACAAAGTATAAATAAGAAAAGATATGTATTGGTGATAGTTGATGACTACTCACGATACACATGGGTGTTTTTCCTGAAATCCAAATCAGATGCAACTGAATCTATCATCGACTTCATCCGAAAAATACAAGTAAAGTTGCAACTCACCATCCAGACAATTCGCTCAGACAATGGAACAGAATTCAAGAACAAATCATTGGACTCGTTCTTAAATTCAGTTGGAATTACACATCAATTCTCAGCTGCTCGGACTCCACAACAAAACGGTGTCGTTGAAAGAAGAAATCGGACACTAGTGGAAGCAGCTAGGACGATGTTGGCCTACTCCAACTTACCATTGTTCTTGTGGGCAGAAGCGGTTGCAACAGCATGTTTCACACAAAACCGTTCAATAATAAATAAAAGATTCGGAAAGACTCCGTATGAGCTAATCAATAAACGAATACCTAATGTTAAATTTTTCCATGTCTTTGGTTGCAGATGCTTTATATTGAATGATAAAGACAATCTGGGAAAGTTTAATCAAAAGGCGGATGAAGGAATCTTCATCGGGTATTCAAAGGAGTCGGTTGCTTTCCGAATCTACAACAAGAGAACCAAGATAGTCAACGAGAGCGTAAATGTTAAATTTGACGAAGGAGTGGTAATGGCTTCTGAACACACCAGTTCAGAACCCGGACCTAACATGCAGACTTCACTGGAGTCAAATAAACAAAATGCTGAACAAAATGAATTAAATAAGTTGTTTGAGAACTTTTATGATGATTATTTTGAAACTCCCAAATCTAATGTTCAAAATTTGGTGCCTGACAGGATCACTGAAGATCCAGTCGTAGTTTCAGATCTCTCTCAACAACAAAGTTCAGAAGAAACTGGAGAAGCTTCAACAGCAAAGGTGCAGTCAACTACTGAGACTGTACAACCAATTGAACCTCCACATACTTCTGAAACCCCTATTACTTCTGAACAGTCAGAAGCTCCTACCTCAGATGTTCCACCTACAACATCTGCAACAACTCCCGAACCATATTTCGATTCCAATCCCAACCAAGACCCAATAGAACCGTTTCCACATACAGTTAAGTGGACAAGAAATCACCCAATAGAGAATATCATTGGTGATCCATCTTCATCAGTCCAAACCAGAAGGGCTACAATAAATGAATGCTTATTTTCAAATTTTTTGAGTAAGATTGAGCCTAAAAATGTAAAAGAAGCCCTTCTGGATGCTGATTGGATTGTGGCAATGCAAGAGGAATATAACACCTAGCTTTTATTTGTATTTTTTTATTTTAAGTATTTTGAGCAATTTGCGTAAATGATGTAATTTCGAGATTTTGTATAAATAGGAGTTGGGTGCTCCATTTTCACACTTTTGCAAAACCCGTCTAGCATTTCCAGAGCTCCTCTCTCTAGAACCCGAACTTCTCTCTAGTTTTTCTCCCAAACCGACCGGCCAAATCTCGAGTTCTATACGTCATCGGAAAGATCTCGAAGAGTACTACGTGAATCTCCTATTGCATGTACGATTTCATACGGATTTGAGGTAAGAATCGATCTTTTCTTTTTCTGCATTTTCGGTTTTGAAGATATGAGATTCGAGTCTATCATTTACAGGTGATTTAAAGCTAATTTCGCATGGGTTTTACTAGAATATGATAGATTATGTATAATATAATCAAACCGAGGCTTGTTGCTTAGTTTATTTGTGATTTTAGGCTTGAAAATGCATGTGTAAAGCTGTAGCTTATGAACAAACTCGAGAATACGTAGAACAGACTCGAAAATAGATAGAACAGGCTCGAATAGGGCTAGATTCGAATCATAGATTCGAATCTAACCACCAGATTCGAGATGGCCTTCGAGTTTAACCCCATATTCGAGATTGCCTTCGAATCTAACTTCAGATTCGAATGAGGCTTCGAATCTAATCCCCTGTTCGAGTCTGGCTTCGAGTTTGATACACAGATTCGAATCTGACTTCGAGTCTAATGCTCAGATTCGAATCTAGCCCCTAAATTTTGAATTTTAATTAATAAAATTTACGAACAACGCATAAATTAGCAAAATAATTAGCAAAATATTTAGCTAGAAGTTATGGCTTAGAGATGTTGGAATATTGAGCTAGCAATATTAATTTAGCACATGTTCTGTAATATTGAACTTCAGATATTATACATAAGCCGTTTAGCCCAGTTGCGAGTCAAAGCCAGTGCCAGAATATATTAAAAGCCTAGATAAGCAAGAGCAAGCGTTATAAAGCAATTTAAAGCATAAATAAGCCCGAGCAAGTATTTCAGAGCATTTCAAAGCATTTTCAGTACTGTGAGTAACATTTATTCTTGTTTACATGTTTTATATGAAATTGAGACATAAATTGCTTCTATGTGACTTCTTTGGAATTCAATAGACTTTTGTGAGTGAAGGCGAACACTGTGGTACAGGTGATGCCCAGCTTAGCCGGATCTTACATTTGATCTATTAATATGCATATTTATCTGCTATCTGTTTATTGTTCTGCATACTATACAGCAAACCTTGTGTTAGCGTTTCTTTGTGCATCTCATAAGCATTATATTTAGCGAGCAAGCAATTCTGATGTTCACCACTATCCCTTGAGCATTATACGGGTAGCTAGCCCCGTATCACAGATTGATCATCTGTCAGCGGTAAACCCCTAGTGGTGGCATCTCCTTTCTGCGTGAAATGTCTCAATTGTGCAGCATTCTTTCTGGGTATTAAGCAAACAAGCAAGCAAGCAAGCAAGCATAACAGCCTTTATAGGCACTTTCGCCTCATATTTTACATGCATTCATGAATATCTGTTTACTCACTAAGCTTTAGCTTACAGTTGCTACTTACAATTTTTACAGGAAAAGGTAAAGAACAAGCTGGACCTTCTGCTTAGGTCTATTATCTGATCTGCCCAGAGGACTTAGCTCATTTTCAGCTTGTGGTATAGCTTATGATGCCTTGGGTTTTGGGTAGCTGCTTTTATTTATGTTATGATGTTTTTAGCAACTTAGTACTGTAACCTTGAAGCATGTGTAGTGCAAGACTTATTGTAATGTTTTATTTAGCTTTATGCATTTATTGTTATTCCTGGGATAAGCAAGCGTGTTTTAAAGCAAGGATGTGACAGGATGGTATCAGAGCATTAGTTTGAGGGATTCAAGTGTTAGCAATAACACTTGGACTCAAACTTTTAAGCAAAGATATTAGCTTCGAATGTCTAGGCTTTAACTTGACCTGAGATAGGCTTTGACTTTGCTTTAGGAATTGGGAAATGGGGTAGAATAGGAGTTATGCCTATTCTTATGCAAGTATTATTTATATAATTTCAGAACATGTCTGGATCTGGTGAAGGAGCTGGAGGTGGACTCACTCCTGAACAGATCATGCAAATAATGCAAACAATGCTTAACGAGAACAACGAGCGTCAAGCTAAGTTCTTGCAAGAACAGTTTCGTGCTCGTGATGAAGCCGAAACTAGGCGAAGGGAAGAACGCCAGAAGAAGCAGCATGAAGACACTGGACGCCGAAATGATGACACCGACGAGGAGGAAGCCCCTGTAGTCCCTCCGAAGGGCTGCAATTTCCGTTACTTCAAAGCTTGCGGAGCTCAACCCTTCAAGGGTGCTGCAAACTCGATTGAAGCGCTCGAGTGGATCACTGGCATTGAGCGAATATTTCTCATCAGCGACTGTGCTGAAGCATCCAAGGTCAGCTTTGCTACTACACTGTTCGAGGGTGGCGCTGTTATGTGGTGGAGATCTCAGGAAAACATGCACGGAGCCAACTGGATTAAGTCCCTATCTTGGGATGAATTTAAGGTTATTTTCTTTCGTCAGTACTGCCCAGCTGATGAAAAGAAGCGTTTGGAAGAGAAGCTGATGTCTCTTACTCAGGGAACCAAATCGGTGACTGAGTATGAGATTGAATTCACCCGACTAAGCTTGCTGTCTGACTATCAAGTCGCTACTGAAGAGCGAAAGATCGACCGTTTTCATATGGGTCTACATCCCGAGTATCAGAAGTTTTTGAAGCATCAGAGGTACACCAACTACGCTGATTGTGTTGAAGCTGCTCGAATTCTCGAGCAGGATTTTATTCGAGCTGGAGGAGTTCCTACTTCCTCTGTTAACCCGACATGTCCATCACCGCCCAAGAAATCGCGCACCGGAAGCTATTCTGGATCTTCATCCAGATATTCTCAGCCACAGCAGTCTCAGTACCGACAGTTCAGCTCGCCTCCGGCGCAGCAATCTCGATCTTATGCGGTGCATTCTGAGCCGAGGCAGTGTCGCCGCTGCCAGAAGTCACACATTGGGCGTTGTAACCCCAATGATGTGAGGTGCTATGTGTGCAACGAAATAGGACATAGCAGTGAAGAATGTCCTAACAAAGTTAAAGTTTGCAACAACTGTTTACGCCCTGGACATAATGAGCATGCATGCACGCATCCGTTCAGCATAGTTTACCCAAGTGCAGAACATCATCCACGATTGCAGCAGCAGCAGCACCGACCCCAACAACAATATCATCAACAAAGACAGAATCAACCAGCCCGACATAGCGCATCGCGTGGTATAACACCTTGCTTTTATTTGCATTTTATTTTAAGTATTTTTGAGCAATTTGCGTAAAATGATGTAATTTCGAGGTTTGGTATAAATAGGAGCCGAGAGTTCATTTTCTCATTTCTTGCAAGACATATTCCTTTCCAGAGCTCCTCTCTCTAGAAACCGAACATCTCTCTAACTTTTCTCCCAAACCGACCGGCCAAATCTCGTGTTCTATACGTTAACGGAAAGATCTCGAAGAGTACTACGTGAATCTCCTATTGCATGTACCATTTCATACGGATTTGAGGTAAGAAATGTCATTTTCGACTTCTGCATTTTCGGTTTGAAGTACAAAATTCGAGTTTATTATTTTTAGGCGATTTAAAGCTAATTTCGTATGAATTTTAGCTAGAATATGATAGATAATGTATAATATAACTAAACCGAGGCTTATTACTTAGCTTATTTGTGGATTTGAGGCTTGAAAATGCATGTTTAAAGCTGTAGTTTATGAACAAACTCGAGTATGCATAGAACAGACTCGAAATGCCAAGAACAGACTCGAATAGAGCTAGATTCGAGAATGAGGTTCGAATCTAACCCCCTGGTTCGAATCTGTCTTCGAATCTGATGCTCAGATTCGAATCTGACTTCGAGTCTGATGCTCAGATTCGAAACTAACCCCTAAATTTCGAATCTAATTGATAAAATTTACGAACAACGCATAAATTAGCAAAATAAATAGCAAAATATTTAGCTAGAAGTTATGGCTTAGAGATGTTGAAATATTGAGCTAGCAATATTAATTTAGCACATGTTCTGTAATATTGAACTTCAGATATTATACATAAGCCGTTTAGCCCAGTTGCGAGTCAAAGCCAGTGCCAGAATATATTAAAAGCCTAGATAAGCAAGAGCAAGCATTATAAAGCAATTTAAAGCGTAAATAAGCCCGAGCAAGTATTCAAAGCATTTTCAGTACTGTGAGTAACAGTTATTCTTGTTTACATGTTTTATATGAAATTGAGACATAAATTGCTTCTATGTGACTTCTTTGGAATTCAATAGACTTTTATGAGTGAAGGCGAACACTGTGGTACAGGTGATGCCCAGCTTAGCCGGATCTTACATTTGATCTATTAATATGCATATTTATCTGCTATCTGTTTATTGTTCTGCATACTATACAGCAAACCTTGTGTTAGCGTTTCTTTGTGCATCTCATAAGCATTATATTTAGCGAGCAAGCAATTCTGATGTTCACCACTATCCCTTGAGCATTATACGGGTAGCTAGCCCCGTATCACAGATTGATCATCTGTCAGCGGTAAACCCATAGTGGTGGCATCTCCTTTCTGCGTGAAATGTCTCAATTGTGCAGCGTTCTTTCTGGGTATTAAGCAAATGAGCAAGCAAGCAAGCAAGCATAACAGCCTTTATAGGCATTTTCGCCTCATATTTTACATGCATTCTTGAATATCTGTTTACTCACTAAGCTTTAGCTTACAGTTGCTACTTACAATTTTTACAGGAAAATGTAAAGAACAAGCTGGACCTTCTGCTTAGGTCTATTATCTGATCTGCCCAGAGGACTTAGCTCATTTTCAGCTTGTGGTATAGCTTTATGATGCCTTGGGTTTTGGGTAGCTGCTTTTATTTATGTTATGATGTTTTTAGCAACTTAGTACTGTAACCATGAAGCATGTGTAGTGCAAGACTTATTGTAATGTTTTATTAGCTTTATGCATTTATTATTATTCCTGGGATAAGCAAACGTGTTTTGAAGCAAGGATGTGACACGTGGAGGTTCCAGTCGCCGTAACGAGCCAACTAGGAGTCAGAATCGCGCATTCCAAATAACAGTCGAGCAAGCGAAGGAAATACCAGATGTGGTATCTGGTACGTTTCTTGTTAACTCTATCCCTGCTAGAGTTATTTTCGATTCAGGAGCCAATCGCTCTTTTATATCAAGTGCATTTGCATCTAAGCTTGGAATTACTCCGACAACTCTGCCTGTTATATTTGATATCGAAACGGCCAGTAACGTGTGCGTGTCCACCGATAAAATTTACCGCGACTGCATAATTCTGTTAGATAATTGCACGTTCCAACTTGACCTCATTCCTATGGACTTTCACGAATTCGACGTCATCGTCGGTATGGATTGGCTTGATCATCATGACGCCAACATTGTCTGCAAGAAGAAGTTGATAAAGCTCACTACACCGGATGGCCGCAGTATCTGCATCTATGGTGATAGAAAGAAAGGTGACTTATGTTTAATTTCTGTAGTCAAAGCTAGGAAACATATAGCTAAGGGTTGCGTGTCATACTTAGCATATGCAATAGATGCTAAGTCTGAAAAGAAAACTTTAGCCGAGGTACCGATAGCCTCTGAATTTCCAGATGTCTTTCCCGAGGACATCTCTGGACTCCCACCAGACCGTCAGGTGGAGTTCAGAATTGATTTAGTGCCCGGCGCGGCACCAATTGCTCGAGCCCCGTATAGACTTGCACCTGCTGAGATGCAAGAAATGATGAAGCAATTGCAAGAATTGCTTAACAAGGGACTCATACGACCAAGTTCATCTCCCTGGGGAGCTCCTGTCCTTTTTGTTAAGAAGAAAGATGGGACTCTCCAGATGTGCATTGATTATAGGGAGTTGAACAAGGTAACAATAAAGAACAAATATCCATTGCCCAGAATAGACGATCTTTTCGACCAGCTTCAGGGAGCCAGTTACTTCTCAAAGATCGATCTTAGATCTGGGTATCATCAGCTCAAAGTTCATGAAGAAAACGTCCCTAAAACGGCTTTCCGTACCAGATATGGGCATTACGAGTTTCTTGTTATGCCCTTTGGCCTTACAAACGCTCCTGCGGCGTTCATGGATCTGATGAACCGCGTTTGTAGACCAATGCTCGATAAGTCCGTTATCGTCTTTATAGACGATATTCTCATCTACTCAAAAACCGAAGCTGAGCATGCTGTGCACCTTAGAGAGCTGCTAGAGTTGCTGCGCAAAGAGCGACTTTACGCCAAGTTCTCTAAATGCGAATTTTGGTTGCGACAGATACAATTCCTTGGTCATGTGATATCTGGTGAAGGAATCTCTGTGGATCCTTCTAAGATAGAAGCCATTCAGAACTGGGAAGCTCCCAAATCAGCCACTGAAATCCGAAGTTTCTTGGGATTGGCGGGTTACTACCGTCGATTCATTAAGGACTTCTCAAAACTAGCCATGCCTCTTACATCTCTTACTCGCAAGAATGTTCCCTTTATTTGGGAAGAAGCTCAAGAGAACTCATTCCGAACTTTAAAGCAGAAACTCACCGAAGCACCTATTCTGGCCTTACCCGAAGGCAATGAAGACTTTGTGGTCTTCAGCGATGCTTCATATCAAGGGCTTGGGTGTGTTTTGATGCAAAGAGGCAGAGTCATAGCATATGCTTCTCGCCAACTTAAGGATCATGAAAAGAGTCATCCGACTCATGACCTTGAACTTGCTGCTGTGACTTTTGCGTTGAAAACATGGCGGCATTATCTCTACGGCACCAAATGTCAGCTGTATACGGATCACAAGAGCCTTAAGTATATATTTCAGCCAGAAGGAGCTCAACATGCGCCAGCGACGCTCCATGGAACTCATCAAAGACTATGACTGTGATATTCTTTATCACCCTGGCAAAGCGAATGTGGTGGCCGACGCATTGAGTCGTAAATCCTACTCTGCTAAATGTCTCTATACCTTGACTCATACTTCGTTTTCATCTACTCTGATTGATGAAATTCTCGTTTCTCAAGCCGAAGCCCTAAAAGAAGAAAACCTCAACTCTGAGGACATGAAAGGGCAACTTCAATTCTTAATCGATAGCCCTCGTGGCTTAAAGCTCTTCAAGAATCGTGTTTGGGTTCCGAAATTTGGAGGTATACGACAGAAGATACTCTCAGAAGCGCATTGCTCAAACTTTTCTGTACATCCCGGCAGCACCAAGATGTACAACGATCTAAAAGTCGAGTATTGGTGGCCCGGTATGAAAAGAGACGTAGGCCAATATGTTGATAATTGTGTTACATGTCGATTAGTCAAAGCGGAGCATCAGCAGCCTTACGGCAGTCTTCAGCCCTTACCGATCCCCGAGTGGAAGTTCGATCACATAACTATGGACTTTGTGACGAAGTTGCCGACTACACGAAGACAGCACGACGCAATATGGGTTATCGTGGATCGCCTAACCAAAGTCGCACATTTCATTCCGATTCGCGAAAACTATTCACTTGAGAAACTAGCCAAGTTGTACATAGACGAGATCGTTACACGACACGGTGTGCCTTTGTCAATTGTTTCCGACCGCGACAGCCGATTCACTTCGAGGTTCTGGAGTGCATTACAAGATGGATTAGGCACTAAGATCAGAATGAGCACAGCGTATCATCCACAGCCTGATGGCCAGAGTGAACGTACGATCCTTACACTCGAAGACATGCTGCGGGCTTGTGTTTTAGAGTTTAGCGGTAATTGGGACGATCACTTGCCGTTAGCAGAGTTTTCTTATAACAATAGTTACCACTCATCCATCAAAGCCGCACCTTTCGAAGCCTTATACGGACGCAAGTGCCGAACTCCTACGTGTTGGCATGAAGCCGGTGAAGCACCAATCGCCGGTCCCGAGCTACTTCAGCAGACAAATGAAAAGATCCGAATCATACGTCAACGATTGGAAACTGCTCAATCTCGACAGAAATCGTATCACGACCGACGCCATAAACCTTTAGAATTCCAGAAGGACGACTATGTTGTATTAAAAGTCTCGCCGATGAAAGGTGTGTTCAGATTCGGCAAGCGTGGCAAGTTAGCACCACGATTCGTTGGTCCTTTCAAGATCACCGAGCGTGTTGGAACTCAATCTTATCTGTTGGACTTGCCAAGCGAACTGTCCAACATACACCCCGTGTTTCACGTTTCGCAACTAAGGAAGTGCAAAGAAGATGACAGAGAAAAGTGGGCCGATCATCTGACTTATAAGATTAATGAGAAGCTGCAATGTGACGAGCCTGAAGTCATTCTAGAAACAAAGATGAAGAAGTTGAGGAATCGAGAGGTAGCAATGGTGTTGGTGCAATGGAGGACTTCTCACGGAACTTCTCAGACCTGGGAATCTGAGCAAGACATGAGAGTTCGATATCCGCATCTGTTTGAGCCTTAGGTACTTCGAGGACGAAGTGCAAGCGTGGTGGGCTCATACTATAACACCTAGCTTTTATTTGTATTTTTTATTTTAAGTATTTTGAGCAATTTGCGTAAATGATGTAATTTTGAGATTTTGTATAAATAGGAGTTGGGTGCTCCATTTTCACACTTTTGCAAAACCCGTCTAGCATTTCCAGAGCTCCTCTCTCTAGAACCCGAACTTCTCTCTAGTTTTTCTCCCAAACCGACCGGCCAAATCTCGAGTTCTATACGTCATCGGAAAGATCTCGAAGAGTACTACGTGAACCTCCTATTGCATGTACGATTTCATACGGATTTGAGGTAAGAATCGATCTTTTCTTTTTCTGCATTTTCGGTTTTGAAGATATGAGATTCGAGTCTATCATTTACAGGTGATTTAAAGCTAATTTCGCATGGGTTTTACTAGAATATGATAGATTATGTATAATATAATCAAACCGAGGCTTGTTGCTTAGTTTATTTGTGATTTTAGGCTTGAAAATGCATGTGTAAAGTTGTAGCTTATGAACAAACTCGAGAATACGTAGAACAGACTCGAAAATAGATAGAACAGGCTCGAATAGGGCTAGATTCGAATCATAGATTCGAATCTAACCACCAGATTCGAGATGGCCTTCGAGTTTAACCCCATATTCGAGATTGCCTTCGAATCTAACTTCAGATTCGAATGAGGCTTCGAATCTAATCCCCTGTTCGAGTCTGGCTTCGAGTTTGATACACAGATTCGAATCTGACTTCGAGTCTGATGCTCAGATTCGAATCTAGCCCCTAAATTTCGAATTTTAATTAATAAAATTTACGAACAACGCATAAATTAGCAAAATAAATAGCAAAATATTTAGCTAGAAGTTATGGCTTAGAGATGTTGGAATATTGAGCTAGCAATATTAATTTAGCACATGTTCTGTAATATTGAACTTCAGATATTATACATAAGCCGTTTAGCCCAGTTGCGAGTCAAAGCCAGTGCCAGAATATATTAAAAGCCTAGATAAGCAAGAGCAAGCGTTATAAAGCAATTTAAAGCGTAAATAAGCCCGAGCAAGTATTCAAAGCATTTTCAGTACTGTGAGTAACAGTTATTCTTGTTTACATGTTTTATATGAAATTGAGACATAAATTGCTTCTATGTGACTTCTTTGGAATTCAATAGACTTTTGTGAGTGAAGGCGAACACTGTGGTACAGGTGATGCCCAGCTTAGCCGGATCTTACATTTGATCTATTAATATGCATATTTATCTGCTATCTGTTTATTGTTCTGCATACTATACAGCAAACCTTGTGTTAGCGTTTCTTTGTGCATCTCATAAGCATTATATTTAGCGAGCAAGCAATTCTGATGTTCACCACTATCCCTTGAGCATTATACGGGTAGCTAGCCCCGTATCACAGATTGATCATCTGTCAGCGGTAAACCCCTAGTGGTGGCATCTCCTTTCTGCGTGAAATGTCTCAATTGTGCAGCATTCTTTCTGGGTATTAAGCAAACAAGCAAGCAAGCAAGCAAGCATAACAGCCTTTATAGGCACTTTCGCCTCATATTTTACATGCATTCATGAATATCTGTTTACTCACTAAGCTTTAGCTTACAGTTGCTACTTACAATTTTTACAGGAAAAGGTAAAGAACAAGCTGGACCTTCTGCTTAGGTCTATTATCTGATCTGCCCAGAGGACTTAGCTCATTTTCAGCTTGTGGTATAGCTTATGATGCCTTGGGTTTTGGGTAGCTGCTTTTATTTATGTTATGATGTTTTTAGCAACTTAGTACTGTAACCTTGAAGCATGTGTAGTGCAAGACTTATTGTAATGTTTTATTTAGCTTTATGCATTTATTGTTATTCCTGGGATAAGCAAGCGTGTTTTAAAGCAAGGATGTGACAAGGAACTCAACCAGTTCGAACGGTTAAAGGTCTGGAGGCTTGTTGAGCGACCAAAAGACAAATCTATAATTGGCACGAAATGGATCTTCAAGAACAAGAAAGATGAACATGGTGTCATTATTCGGAATAAAGCTCGTCTCGTGGCCAAAGGATACAGTCAACAAGAAGGAATTGATTATGATGAAACATTCGCACCAGTTGCACGCATTGAAGCTATAAGGATGTTTTTAGCTTTTGCTGCACATAAAAATTTTACAGTATACCAAATGGATGTCAAAACTGCGTTTTTAAACGGGGAGCTAACAGATGAAGTATATACATATCAGCCCGAAGGGTTTACTGATCCTTCGAAACCTGATCATGTATATATTTTGGATAAGTCACTGTATGGCCTTAAACAAGCACCTCGTGCTTGGTATGATGCACTTTCAACATATCTGTTGAAATGTGGATTTACAAAAGGTGCAGTTGACACAACACTGTTTATAAAACGTCAGGGGCCAGATATCATAGTAATACAGATATATGTAGATGATATAATATTTGGGTCTACAAATCCAGAATTTTGTAAGAAATTCGCGTTTTTAATGTCCCAGAAATTTGAAATGAGCATGATGGGGGAAATAAATTTTTTCTTAGGTTTACAAGTAAAACAGTTGACTGATGGTATTTTTATCAATCAGTCAAAATATATCCAAGACATGTTAAAGAAATTTAACATGGTCAATAGTACTCCTATGAAAACTCCCATGGCTCCGGATTCAAAATCAAAACTCGATGCGGACATCTCAGGAAAACCTGTAGATGTAACCCATTATCGAGGTATAATTGGGTCATTAATGTACTTAACAGCCAGTAGACCAGATATTATGTTTGCTACATGTGTATGTGCTAGATATCAGGCAAATCCAAAAGAATCACACTTAACTGCTGCAAAACGAATTTTAAGATATCTCAAAGGTACTCCAAATCTTGGTTTGTGGTATCCTAGGGAGTCTTCATTTCATCTGACTGCTTTTTCTGACGTTGATCACGCAGGTGATAAGATGGACAGAAAAAGTACGTCAGGAGCAGTACAATTCTTAGGTGACAAACCCGTATGTTGGTCATCCAAGAAACAACACTGTGTTTCATTGTCAACAGCTGAAGCAGAGTACGTGGCTGTATCTTCGTGCTGTTCTCAAGTGTTGTGGATGAAAAGCCAACTACGTGATTACGGGTTTACACCAAACAAGATTCCAATATACTGTGATTCTCAGAGCGCAATCGCTATTGCATCAAATCCGGTGCAACATTCAAAAACGAAACACATCGACATTCGGTATCATTTCATTAAAGATCATATAGAAAATGGAAATATAGAATTATATTTTGTACCTACTGAATATCAACTAGCTGATTTGTTTACCAAAGCATTAGATGAAAAGCGGTTTAATTTTTTGGTATACAAATTGGGTATGTTGAATCGTTAGATTTAATAATTCAGTAGTTTCAATTTATAATTTTAAATTTACATTTTTATTGATTCTAATCTGATGTTAAATTCTTGAATCTTAAAAGTTCAAATTTTTTGGAATTTAACAGATCTGGATTGTCATGTGCAGGGGGAGCAGAAAATGCTTTTATCTGATTTTGAGAAAATCTGATAAAATATATCTGATATTTTGTAGGGGGAGCTGATTTGAGAAATATGATACATCTGAGGGGGAGCAGCATTCTAAAATTCAAGGGGGTGCACTTTTAATTTTTTTTGTTTTTTTTTGTTTGTGTGTATTTTCAAATTTTTTTTGTTGTTTTTGTTTCAGCATGTTTTATTTTTTTTTAGTTTGTTTTGTGTTTAGTTTTGTTTTATATGTCAAAATTTTTTTTAGTTACAATTTTTTTTATTTGTTACAATTTTTTTTATTATTTGTTAAAAGATATTGGGTTTTGAATACATGGGTTTCTATTTGGTGAATGTGGGCCGGTTTTGTCAAACTTAAAATTCAAATATGGGTCGGGTATTTTCAACTATAAATTGAATTTTGAATTTCAAATTCAACTTTTCTGAAAATCCCATCGTCTTCTTCGAACCTTTTCTTCACCATTAAGAAACCTCAATATCTCAATATCTTCGATTGTTTCAAGAAAGTAACATCATATTGTGAGTGATTTTTTTTGTTTTTCTTGTTTTTAAGTAGTTAATTTCAGTTTCTGTTGTATATGTAAAAGTGTTCGTATATTCGTATTTGAGTGTTCATGGTGAATCAACATTTCTGTTCCTTAAACTGAAATTAAATTTGTGGTGTTTTAGGGTTTATGAATCTGAACATGAATCTGAAATTTTATGGTTCAAATCCAATCACACACACAGAAATGTGAAATTCTATTTCAAAAAGCTTCGAGTTCATGTATTTCTGAAATTTGGATTTTTGACAACTTTGATGTTGTTTTTAATCAAAGTTCAGTAAAACAAAGTTGATTAAAATTGTTTTTCGAGAGAGATACAAGTTTTTAATCAGTGAGAAGTCCTTGGAATCAATATTTGAAAAATCAGTGTATAAGGACTTGTAAATATTTTCAAAATAATGTCTCGATTGACAGCATAATCGAGAAATGACTAAGTGTCAATCGAGTTGATTGATACTTCAATCGAGAAAAGTTGTGGTTAATTCGAGTTGACCATATACGTTAATCGAGTTGGACATAAGAAATGTTCGAGTTGCCTTATGGTTCCATTCGAGTTGTATCATAGTTCCATTCGAGTTGCATGGAAGTTTCATTCAAGTTGACGTAAGAGTAATTCGAGTTGCATTTGAGAGTTATTCGAGTTTCATGATGACTCATTCGAGTTGATGTATATTAAACTCAGAGTTAATCGAGTTTAATACACCTTACATTCGAGAAAGGGTTGTGCTTTATGCGAGTTGACAAGTGTGTGTAACACTTAGAAAATTTTCGGCACATAAGGATTTACAGCTTATTCGAGTTTAGGGAATATATCATTCGAGTTTTACATGTCTTCATTCGAGAAACTTCAAGACTCATTCGAGTTGAGTCAAACTTCATTCGAGTTGTATATAGATTGATTCGAGTTTCATAGACTCATCATTCGAGTTTTACAGACTATTATTCGAGTTTCATGAATATATCATTCGAGTTGTATATAGACTTGGTCGAGTTTCATGTATACATCATTCGAGTTGGGTGTAGACTTATTCGAGTTGTTTCATGTGTCACCCGAGGTTGTTAAACAGTCATTCGAGAAACGTGTAGTTTCATTCGAGTTTCATCAGAAAATTTTTCTAAGTGTAGTATTTTAAAGTTTTAAGAAAAAATGTCACATTTTTTAAGAAATTGTTATAAATTTGTGTTTTTCTGACATTGGTCTCTAAACGATTGACTTTGGAGTCCTCTCAATAATTTTCAATTATTGTCAGGAATCCCGATGCTTTAAACAGAAAATCACAAGTTTTTGCAATTTCTGCTAAAATGTTACAAGTTTTTCTACATTTTGAAGGTTATCCTTTGTGTACTTGGTAAGCCTAACATGAATTTTATTTTTTACAGGTATTCAAATGGCATCTCCTGTGCAATCCCAAAATTCAAATTCTTCTGATGCTCAATCATCATCAAATCATACCCTCGTTTCTACCCCAGTCAGATCAACCTCTGTAGCCCGTTCTTCACAAACCCATATTATTCCAGATAATCAACTTGTAAAGCCAAAACATTGCCTTCCTTTCAGGGACAATAACCACCGTTTAGATCCCAAAGTTATAAAAGTAAGTCATCCGATCATTGTGGACATTCTAAAAGGCCATCCTCTTGGTTATCTGCTTCAGTATAAGCCGTCTATTCCACAAGTGTACTTACAACAATTTTGGCATACTGTCAAATTTGTTCCTGCGGATGGTAATCATCATTTTAAAGTGACGATTGATCAATTCAAGACAAAGATCACTCTTGCAAGGCTACGTCACAATTTATTTCTTCCACGAAGAATAGACACTGTGAACTTTCCAGAGTTAGCAGATTTTGAGGATTTTGTTTCTGATAAAGAGCTTGTTCATGATTTGATTTGTCTAGGCTACTCAAAGCCACTTCCGAAAAGCTCTAAATTTCACAGAAATGGTTTAAATGGCGAATGGTACACACTGTTTGGTATCATTAATCGTTGCATGACTTCAAAACATACTGGAATTGACCGATGCAGCATCCATTGCCTAAGGATATTTCATGGGATCGCATTCAACAAACATTATGACTTTGCTCTGTGTATCTGGGAGGATCTAAAGGAGATAGTACTGGCTAAGACTACAAATAGAGCAAGGAAGTTCGTTCCTCTTCAACGGTTTATCCAGATTCTGATCCGAGGGATCTTACGGGCCAATGAAAATATTCCAAAGAGAGCCAATTCTCAGAGATGCCCAGACTACGTCATGATGAGTTTGCATGAAGTGCCAGACTCCCCGAATGCTAATATAATGCCAATTCCAGAGTCATTACTCAAATATGCTGATCAAGAGAGTGAAAATGTGAAATTATATCGAATAGATCATGCTCCGATAGAGACCCAAGAACCGGGTTCTCTTAGCCCAGGAGCTTTAAGGATCGAGGAACCTCAGCAAGGGGCTGAAGTTCAGGTTACCCAGTCTGTGTCTGAGGGAGTAGGAAGTGTGAGGGGTGGTGAGGAAGAAGCAGAAAAGTCAGATTCTGAGAGGACATTATCTGATATTCAAGAAGGAGAGGGAGAAGGAGCTGATGATGATGATGATGATGATGATGGAGGTGATCATCATGAGGGAGGAGGTTTGATGATTGACATAGTACAGATAGCTGAACAGAGTGTGAGGGAGGTCCTAAGCCCAGAAAGCCGGGAAATAGCTACATCTGCTGTTAGCTCTCCTATGAGAGTTAGCATTGAACAAGTCAGTATCCCACTGACGACTGCACACCTTCCTATCCACTCAGTCTCCTCTCAACAGGAGATTGTTTCATTTGAACACCGGGATGAAACACATGATCTATCCGAAAGTCACTTGGACTTGATGGATATTGAAACAAGTACACAACTGCCCGTGTGTACGACTTCATTTGAATCACAAAGTCTAGATCCTATACACTTTAGGACAATTGAGTCAACTTCATTCGTTGAAGTAAGTGTGGCTGAACTTAGTGTTTCCACCGGAACACCCTTAGTAACGGAAGCATTTGTTGCTCCGTCACTTGAAGAGGGTGGAAGTCCAGTCAGAGAAACGCCAATACCAACTCTGAGCACTGGCCACACAGAAGTTCTTTTTACAAGTTCGACTGTTGTGTCAACTGGAAGTCTACGTGACCCAGTGGTGAGTTTATCCCCTTTTGTTACAGAGTCAACCTTGACAAGTGCACTGAATGCAGCTGTGTCTGGTGTCAATTTGCATGTTTCTAATCAGTTAGCGGAAGTAATGGCTCAAATGACGAATATTCAGAAATTTTTAAAGGGAAAAGATGTTGCAGAGGAGTCTGTCAAACAAACTGACTCAAAGCAAGATATAGAAGAGTTGAAGGAAGAGTTGAAGGATTTTGTTTTTGAACAGTTTGATGAGATGCGAGAACGTATGATCAGCCTGGAAAATACTGTGGTAACTGCGTTGGGTAATCTTTCTGAACGAGTAGCTGCAGTGGAAGAGACCTGCAAGGCTCAAGCTTCCTCATCAAAGAGGAAACATGATGAGCATGACGAAGACTCCGATGATGCTCCTCATGAGGGGGAGAAGAGGAGAAAGCTTGATCAACCGACGCCAGGGATTTTAATGCTGACATATCCAGAGAAGGAGCCAGAATCTCAAGGGAAAGAAGCCGGAGGATCCAAACAGTCAGCTGGTGAACAAAGAGAGATGGGATTGATTCTTTATGAAGATGTTCCAGTTTCTTTGAACACTCAGCCTGATATCTATCAGTTTGTTGAATATATTGATTTTGAGGAAGATGTACAAGAAAAAGAGAAGGAGCTGAGTATTCTAGAGATAGGAGAAGGAAGAGAAGAGTATATTGAATTGTCTGAAGATGATGACATAATTGCGTTAATTGATGTTGACTTTAGAGCTGAAAGAATAGAAGAAGAGGAGGTGTTAGTTGAAGAAATCATGAAAGATGTTGAATCAACACCAACGGTTGAAAAGCCTGAGGTAGTTGTACAGGTTAAGGAAGAATTTGAGGAGTTCCCTGTTGAGAGCAGTATCGCTCAAGAAACAGTTGTCTTAAATGAAGTGGAAGTGATGGACAGATTCTTTAATGAATTTGTACTTGCTGATGAGTCAAAGAAGCAACATAGATTAAGATTTCAAGCACAACAAGTGGTGCAGAGAGAAATTCAAGATATGTTGACTTTGTTGAATAAAGATGAGATAAGTAAGAAAAAGGTGAAAAAGCTTGAACTACCAGAGAACAGGTCTGCTGAGTTCATAAGGAAAAGAAACAAGATGCCTTACATTGAAGACATTTTAGAGAAACGGATCTTTTGTAAAAAGCAAGCTCCTTGCTCATTTCACAAGTTATTCCGAGTCTTAGAGCCGAACATGCCCAATCTGGTCAACTATGCCAGTTTCTTAAGAAACAAGACTCAAGAGGTTGAGAAGGTGAAGAGTGACTTCAGGATAGTAGATCTGGTGATGATTGAAAAGGAAAGATTTGTTAAGATTTTTTATCCGAAGTTTACTGTAACCAGGTCTGATGGAAACACATATGTATTCACAGAAGCTGACATGTTCAACATGCACTTGGTCGATATTGAAGATCTTTTTGACGAACTGTGCAGGAATAAAAGGAATGAACATTGTAGATTTGCACTGAAGACATTGTTTCATTTTATGCATACCAAACTGGTATTAATGTCAGTGCAAGATCTACAGATTGGAGTTGAGAGAGGCATGAGGAAGATAAACATGACTGCACCTCACAGAGATATTAAATTTGCTGGTGAGCTTAAAGAGTTTCAAGTTATAATGGTGAAGCATCCAGCTGTCATGTACAAAGATAGAAATAAAAGATTGAGAGCTATGAGAAGTGTTGAACTGAATAAGTTTTCTGATGGAACGTTGATTAAGGTGATGAATGGTCTGAAAGGCAAGCTGGCAGCAGATCAAAAGAGGAAGACAAAGAAAGGAGCTTTATCAGTTAACGATCGAAAACTCATGGTCGAATTTATTTCTAAAATTGAATGGAGGCTGTCAGATCGGAAAAGTATTAGAAGATTTGAACAGAAGCTGGGCTTGTCAACTTGAAGACTTTGCTACTTTCATCAAAGGGGGAGATTGTTGGAATATGTTTTAGTTGATGAAACTTCAAAGTCTAGGGACTTAATGTGTAATTTCCTAATAGTTTGTAATTTTGTATAAATAGTCATGTTGACTTTCTAAAATAGGTGAATCAGTCAGATCTGTCAGAGATATCATTTTTTACGCATTCAATTCTAGAACAGCTCTGTACGAAGTGAATATTCAGTTCATCATTTTGTAATCATCAAGTTCTTCAATCAAATCATTCGGTCAGTATTGATTACATTTATTGTTCTTATTAATTGCATCTAATTGATTGAATTGGTAGAAACTACTTTTCACAAATACATTAAATATTACCGGTAAACACATAAAATACTTTCTTAATAAGTGTTATGATATATGTTTTACTATTTTTCAAACACATATTACGTAAATATTTATAATAAAAATTATTTACATAAATGTATATAAACCTAAAATTAAAATATATAAATTTTAATTTTAATAGAAAAACAAGAACAATATAATTATTTGTAATTTGAATTTAGTTTAGCTAATAAATTGAAAAATATAAAAATGATAATGATAAATTGATAATAAAATCATTATATATCCACAAATAATGAATATAATAATTATTTATTAGTAATTAAAGTTCAATTTAGCTTAGGCCAATAAATTAAAAAAATGATGATAAGTCACTGATGGATAGAGTTAATTATTTATTGATATATTATCAGATTTTAGAAATAATAATGTGTATTTATTTTTATTTTATTTAAATATAATAAATAATATTTATATTTTCTGTTAAAACGTATAAGTAACATGTGATTTTTAAGTAATCTTTCTATATATAATTATCTTTTGAGTAAATTACACGGATGGTCCCTGTGGTTTGGGGGTTTTTGCGGTTTTGGTCCCTAAAAGTTTAAAATTACACGGATGGTTCCTAAAATGAGTTTTTCTCACGCAAATGGTCCCTGGAGTTAACTTTGCCGTTAGGCTAGTTAAGTCACGAGGGTATTTTCGTCATTTTCAATCTCAGGGACCATTTGCGTTAATAGTTTATCTTTTTTTAAACAGTTTATCTTTTTTTAATAGTTTATCTTTTTTTTTTGTTTTTATTTTATATTCATTTTGGATTTGACGGAAAACAAGTTTTTGGCGACTTTTGACAAAATCCACCATGTCATCCAATACACCGCCAGACGAGGACTTAGCCGGCGCTGAAGAAGCCAAAGTAAATTCCGAAAGGGAAGGAGAGGTGGTAGTCAAATTGGGGGTTGAGTTGTTGCATTCCCGCTTAGAGGGTAGCATTAACTTGCTCATGGTGGCGTCTAAGTCGGCTACTTCCCATGAATCTGGCAGAGCTCCTTCAGTTCCTCCTCCGAGATCATCAACTGATCCCGCCATGGCGGCAGCGGTGGTGGAAGTGATTGTAAGGAGCGATTGACAAGAATTTTAGGGTTGAGTTTTGGGGACGAAAAAGAAACCCTAAGGAGGAAGATTGGTAGCCATACCTTTCATAACTCCTATCATAAATCGGGATCCTTCCGCTCAACTTCCAGGTCCCAAGAAGATTAATGGAGGTCGGAGATAAGATCAGGGCGACTTGGTTTTTGGCAAGGGAAGGAAAATTGGTTATGAGCGCGGTAGAGAGTGACTGGAATTGAAGGATGAAGTCGGCGTACGTGAGACGGTGGCCGGTGGTGGAGTCGATGAGGAATTGAGTGGTGGAGGGTGAAAATGCAGGATCAAAGTGGAGGAAGGAGAAGGTGTAGTCGGCGATTGAGAAGGGGTGTGACGTCGGAGGTAGAGGTGCCGATGACCGGAGGCTGTGAAAGACCTCCGTGTTTGAACAACACCCATTTTTGACTTAACAATGAATATACAATTAAAAAAAAAAAGATAAACTATTAAAAAAAGATAAACTATTAACGCAAATGGTCCCTGAGAATGAAAATGACAAAAATACCCTCGTGACTTAACTAGCCTAACGGCAAAGTTAACTCCAGGGACCATTTGCGTGAGAAAAACTCATTTAGGGACCATCCGTGTAATTTTAAACTTTTAGGGACCAAACCGCAAAAACTCCCAAACCACAGGGACCATCCGTGTAATTTACTCTTATCTTTTACTTTACTTGTGGATTAATATTGAAAAAAAATCCACGAACTTTTATGCAATTATAGATTAAGTCGTTGATTTTTTTTGGTATTTAAGGCCCTAAACAAATTTTGTCTTATTCGAAACTATATATTTTTAACATGTTATCTGCTTGACAGGTAAAACAATTAGTTCATTGAATAGTTTAAGATTAAAAAAACCAACTTTGTTTTTCAATTTCACGATTAAGTCACTGGACTTTCTTTTTTCTTGTTTAGGTTAGTATACCGTTCACCGGTTAGTGACCTGCTAAATATGTCAAATATATAGTTTTGAATAAGAAAAAAATTGTCTAGAACTTAAACACTTGAAAAAAATATACAGTGATTTAATCAATAAATTCATAAAAGTTCGTAAGATTAACCATTTATTTAAATATAATAAATTAAATTTATTTTGTTGAGAACGTAAAAGTGATGTGATATTTAAATGTTTTTTTACCATGTATAAATATTAAAAAATCATTATATCGTTTTCAGAAGACAACACCGTGGATTATTGGATTGTAAGCTTGTGGTCTACAAAGATGGGAGATCATGGTGGACCCGCAATGAAAGCTGCCTGATTAAGATCAACCGTCCATTAAAAAAAAGTGAAGATCGAGTGATTCTCCACATATTCAATCAACGGTCCAGATCACGACACCTCGTGGATGCACTTGGCCGTCATTGCCGATAAAGTATGGGAAACCCACCGTCCTGGGTTTGGTTTACGTGTTAGTTTACTTTTTTTTTCTTATTATTTTTTTTTCCATTCACATGAAACAACAAATAACAATATATTTTTAGTGAACCCATAAACAAAGGTTGAATATATAAAATAAAAAGGTATTTTGAATATACATTTCAGAATCACACTTTTTTTTAAAAATATGAAATAGGTTGATTAAGTTTAATCAGTAGGTCTTATATCATTAACAAAAAAACATGTGAAAATAAAGATGTATAATTAGTAAAAATTAAAGACAAATGATGTGTCTATGACACAACCCCAAATGAACGATTTAAAAAAATTTCATCTGGAAAGTAGGAATTATAGAAATGTATAATGGTTCAAAACCAGACTGAAATAATCCAAAGTTCTAATTAAATCAGAATCTTAGCCAACTCGTAGGCGGCGTTTGGTTCGCGAAAGTTCAAAAATACAAAGGTAAATTGTATAGAATAAAAAACACATTTGTCACTCTTGTTGCTAAGTTTAACAACATGATGCATTAACCTATTCAGAATGTCTAACGATCCAAAACTAAACAATCATAACTGAAAATTTGAACTATATTCAAAATCGAGAACCATTTGGTGCCAATTCCAGTATGGTTTTATATGGTATTTCACTTTCATGTTATTATCCTGAGTTTTGTACAACTTTTATGTGTATAATCACCATGACATACAAATCAGTTCTAAACATTCTTTTTATGTGCTTCTAAAAAGTTTTGGTAAAGTGTTTCCACTTATAGACAAGTATAAAATATTTATGTTTATAAATGTGAATAGATATAAAAATATATCAACATTTTCTTCCTTATAGTGGTATATTTTTTTTACACATAATAAAAAAATTTTGGTTTTTGCTATACATAAATTAAGGGTGAGTAAAAGTGGTTCAAAACGTTAAAACAGGTTAGATACCAATTGTATATGGTTCGGTTTTCGATCCATAACATTCATAAAATTCGATCTTCAGTTCTGTTCAGTATGGTTCGGTCTTGTAATTATAAATCGTAACACTTGGGTGAAAATTAAGACTGAACTAGAACTAGTTACGTAGTTGTTTGTTTACTTTTTAATGAAATCATTAAGAAGTCATTCAAATGTAAACTAATCTCTTAACGATTCCATTAAGAGGTAAACAAACAATAACATGACCTACATCTAGTACGGTTCCTCGATTCTAATTCTTTTAGTTGTCGGTTCAATTGAATACCTCTAAAAAGTATATTGCCTTTTAAATTGAAGTTTTATAAAGAAATAAGTAACGGCGTTACTTTGCTCGATATTCTAGAAACTGTTTATGAATCTTCAAATCGATTTGGGCAAAATCATCTCCATTCCTATATTTTCTCTCTGAGCTTTTACTGTGTATGAACATCAAAATCTCTACTGAAAAATCAATCGGATCAACAGTTAAGGTTTTCAAATTTGACTGATATGGCGGAACACGGCGACGAAATCGACCCTAGAGGTGAGTCGTTTATGGATAAGGTTACGGAGAAGATACAGCGCGATGATTCTTCGTCTTCGGATTCTGATTCGGAAAAGAAGAAGAAGAAGCATGATGATGAAGGAAAGAAGAAGCATCATGATGCTACGTCGCCGGCGTCTTCGATGAAGTCGAAGATCTATCGGTTGTTCGGTAGAGAGAAACCAGTTCATAAGGTTTTTGGTGGTGGAAAACGTAAGGAGAAAATATTGGTTTTTTTGTTACTATTTTTGGTAGAACTGCTCTGTTGAAGTTTTTGCTTGCTGATGTGCTTGATCGATTATGCTTTACAGTTCATAATTGATCGTTTCCTTGAATTTTTTAAGTTTTTATTAGTGTACATTCATGGTTGCTATCCATTATTTCTGTCTTAAATTCGTATTTTGGCGTTAGAAAAGGTTGAAGATATCATTTTTATTTCTACTCTTTTTTTTTGGTAAACACATGATTTGCTACGGATCAAGTGTCTGCTTTCTGTTGTGCTTGAAGGATTAAGATACGTTTATGATTTGTTGTTCATAATCGATTGTTACTGTGAAGGCTTGAATAGTTTAAGTTGTTATTTGTGCAGGTCGTGATTTTCTGCACGTTATTGATGTGTTGATTGATATTTGTTGTATAGTTGATGATGTAAAAGCGATATGGACTCTGGACTAACCTTTTGCATTGTTTTTTTCATTTTGGTATATGGATTAGGATTAGGATTAGTTATTTATTTATTTATTTATTGTCCTTGGTTACCCATGCTAGGTTTTATGAATCAGGCCCAGGAGGATTTGGCAAACAAACTTGTTATAAGAACATGTTGATCTTTAAAATCCTTCAGACCTACAGAGTTAAAAATTATTTTTCATCAGTTAGTTTCCTGGGGATTTGGAGGTATTTGGGAATGTAAAGATAATCGGACATTTGGACGGTGAGTTTTGTTTGTATAAGATCAAAGCAGAGGAGAATACACCAAAGCTGCTAACAGTAACTTCTTTTTTGCAAGAGCTGCTAGTCAGTAACTTAGCGTATCTTAAAAGTTTTCTCCTTCATCCCGTTGCATAATCCGGGCAAATGGCTCAAATGTCGGTTTTTACGTACCATATCTGCATTTTAAATTAAATTCTGGGATCAACAAGTACTTTTGTTCATTTGAGTTACTAGGATCAACTTCCCTGAATAGTTACCGTATGGCACGCAATGCAACTGATATCATGTTATAAAAGATGATGCAAAACTATTGCAGTATGCTTAACTGGATGATGCTTTGATCTCTGATTGAAGAACTGACATTTTCATGAGTCATGATCTGTATTATATGTGCCTAGAGGATGCAATCATGCAATGTGTATTTCCTAGGTCCTTTCCTCATTCATTGCTATGTTTGGAACTCCTTTCATTTAGCATCGTATATTCGTATCCCCAAAATAAATACCCATGCTTATGTCTTTTTTATGCAGCTGCTGATGTATTCTTGTGGAGGAACAAGAAAATATCTGCCAGCGTACTTGGTGGAGCAACTGCGGTGTGGGTGTTTTTTGAGTTGCTTGAGTATCATCTGCTTACTTTGGTTTGCCACGGTTTGATACTTGCATTTGCAGTTCTCTTCTTGTGGTCCAATGCATCAAAGCTCATTAACAAGTAAGCCTTATAAGTTATATAATTGACCAGGTTGCAATATTTTGGTCATTGACTGACTGATATAACCTACAGGTCTCCTCCACGTATCCCTGAAGTTCGTATTCCTGAGGACAAGTTTCTTCAGATTGCTGCAGGATTAAGGAATGAAATTAACCAGGGTCTTGACACACTACGTAACATCGCATCTGGAAGGGATTTAAAGAAGTTTCTTGGTGTATGATTTATCTCCCCATTTTTAATCCCCCCCCCCCAACACACACACACACACACGCACGCGCGCGCACACATGGAAAAAAAAAGAACAAACCACTAAAAGCGGACTCTAGTTGTCTTGCCCAACATCTATTATCTTTGGCTTGTGAATTTCTGATGGTTGTTTGTGAGCTGACTTTAAGTAAATCTTATACTGCTGGCAGGTTGTTGCTGGACTGTGGATTCTCTCAATTGTGGGGAGTTGGTGCAATTTCTTAACATTGTTCTACATAAGTATGGACACGATTATTCCTTGTTATTTGCTCCTTGCATTTTTCTGTTCGTTATTATTACCATCCAATTTTGAAGAAGTTATCTATGCATTTTAATGTTTTTCTTGTAAATAAAAATTACTGGTCACATACTTAGATTCTCTTGATCATGTAAACTACGCCATTTTCTGCCAGTTGTCATCTAAATCTACAAATTGAAAAGATCATGGGAGTCTAATACTTCAATAAACGAAAGAAATTCTTTATATGTAAATTGAACCTTAATGTCCTGGCTAAAAAATTGCGTTCGATAATAAACTTTTTAAATATGCAAGTGGAAAAGACTATGAATGATTGATGATTTATATATATATAAAATTTTCATTATCGTTATTGCATAACAGCATAATCATTCATGGTTTACATCCTTTAGTTGTCAACAGCTGAAACTAGTTACTTGTTTTTGTTGGAAAACAGTTTTCGTGCTTTTACACACGATCCCAGTTCTGTACGAGAAGTATGAGGACCAAATCGATGCATTTGCAGAGAAAGCAATGATCGAGATCAAGAAACAATATGCAGTATTTGATGCCAAGGTTGTTAGTAAAATCCCGCGAGGACCGTTAAAAGACAAGAAGAGAGCTTGAGGATTCCGCTTCAGGTTAGGATTCTTCTTCTCTGCTTAAAGTGCTTCCCCTTCGGTTAGAAACTACAATCAACCCTCGATGATTAGTTCTGTGTGTGACATGTGGTTGATTCGTTTAGCTTTGTGGTTACACTTCTCGAGTGTCATGATCTTTTAGCGAGTTGTATATGTAAACCTTGTTCTCAACTGATGTCGTTTTTGTGAAAGGGCATGTGCCTTATTTGAATATGCATGTGGAATCTCGTTTTAACATGTTTTATTTTCAACGTTTGGCTCGATCAAATTCAAATCTAAGTTGGTGGTTTCATAAGAAGTTCATGGAAGTGAAAATAGCAAAATCTTTTAAGTTACCCCAAGTTTTTGCTTTTTTGTTGTTGCCTCATATGAAACCGAATACGTTTTCTTTTGGGGGCGACTTTGATTCACTGATTGAATTTTCATGCCTATTAGAAGATGGATCTTAGAGTCAAACAGCGATTCGTTGTAGATGCAAATTGTATGATTGTTCATATCGAAGTTCTTTCTTCATTGGCATCAGCTCTGACCCTGACCTCGGCAGGGTGCCAACGAAGTGTTGAACTTTCGCCAATGATTTGATTAATGGCACATATTTTGTACTTGTTTAGTTGTGTTTTTTTTGTTTTGATATTTTGTAACTAGAAAATTCAGTTGAATCCCAAAGTTTATTTAGTGGTAACCCAAACATTAATTTCATATTGCAAATTAGAATTGTGTATTTCTACTGTGACTTCAATCAAGTGTTCATATGAATAAAAATTGCAATAAATGTCATATAAACACTAATTTACATTTTACAGGATACTTTCAAACCTTCAGAAAAGTAAAAATTTATGAACCATTGGTTAAAAAGGTTTGTAAATCCTAAGCTTTTGTGATGAATAATTATACGATAACTCTTGTTAGTAGTATAATAGAGTAAATTACTGTAAATTCAATGGTTGGTTTGTAAAAGGTCTGTAAATTCAGTGGCTTTTTTTTAATTGTCAAATGAGGAAATATTATTTAGTTCATTTAGTATGGGGTGATATGTAGGTGAGAGGTCATGGGGTCGACCCCCGTCGAAGACAAGTTGGAATTTAGGTGGTGAAAGTAAGTTTTAAAGTCCTCATTTGAGGCAAAAGACAGTTTAGGAGTAGAAGTATGTTAGTTTGCTGTAAAAAAAATTGAGAGAAATATTAAAATACTTTCTCAATGAAATAATAATTGTAAATGGATAGTTGTAAAATAATACCGGGGCTTAATTCAGCATGACAATGGTTACAAATTTAATTTGTATAGAAATCTGATTTTTCAAGGTTTCTAACCGATTTAACCGATTTCTCTCCTCACACACAAATGCATCACATCTAGAGTGTGTGATTTTGTGTTAAGAACGAGATTATAAGCTTATTATGTTATAATAACACAAATAATTGGTTTAAAGTGTTTGGATAGTATACGTTAGTAAATGATTATTTAGAATTAATCTTACAACACTTTTTCATAAGTTAAAAAATGTAGTTTATTTGCTTAATAAGTGATTATTTGATCATTTTACAAGTTAAAACGCAAATTCAAACACTTTAAAAACTGATTATTTGATAATTATGATAGCAAACAGCACAAGGTAAACCAAACACTACATCTCCTGCAACACTTTTTGTTACATCAATTATGTGGTTATTAGTTTTCGAAACGCTTCAGCATTTTTTCAAACGTAAATCCAAACACCTTCTTAGTACCCCTTCGGTTAACCAATATGTTTTGTCGACACCTTTGCTAAGGCCACGTTTGTTTGATGAATTCGGACGTCTGAAATTTTAAAATTCAGATCTTAAATTATTTAAGACTGTTACATTTCTAATTTAATTAGATTTTAGATTATATGTGATTTCAGATTGTTTGTTACATTTCATACTTCAGATCTTATAACCATTGAAATTATGAACTTCGTCTGAAATCTAAAAATAAGCTCTGAAATTTATCAGTCTAAGGTTGTTTGTTATTTTAAGAGGTAAATGTCTGAAATCTGAAAACCACGTCTGAATTTAAGAGGTGGACTTAATATCTGAAATCTGAATTTTAAAAACCACATCTGAAATTAAGATATGAAACGTCTGAAATTAAGAGTTGGCCTTAAATGAATAATTTGATTAAATTGATTTTAATATTTTAGTTAAATAAACTATCATCCTACGTCAACCTCTTAAATTAAAACATCAGACGACGTGCTTTGCAGACATTTTAATCTCTTAAGTCTGAATTGTAACAAACTGTTTTGAATTAAAATCTGAAATCCACTTAACTCTAAAATATAACAATTAGTCTATTTTCAGTTTAGATATGAAATTAAGACTTCGGAGGTTTTTAAGAGGTAATTAAGTCTAAACAAACACACCCTAAATTAAATCAATATATTATTTAATTAAAATATTAAATTCAATTTAATTGATTAAAGATAATTAATGAATTTAGTTAATTAAAAAGATTTATTCAGTTTAATTAATTAAATATTAAAATACGTTAATATTTTAGTTATATAAATTTAAATAAATATAATATATAAAAAATAACTTAAAATTTAAATAATAATCTTAAATTTTTGAAAATCAAACTTTAAAATCGCCTCTTAAACTTCAGACGTAATTTTAGATTTCAGACTTTAATGCTGGCTTTTGAATTTCAGACTTCAGACATGCAATTGAATAACAAACATCTACATGTGGAATCACCACCACTGGTACCTCTAGAGGTGTTCATAAAAAATCCGAATTCGAACATTCGAAATAAAAATCCGAAACTATCTGAAATTTCGTATATCCAAATTTTCGGATGTCCAAAATTTCAGATTCAGATAGTAAAATTCTAGATTTTTGAATATTCGGATAATCCGATATCCAAAAATCCCCAAAAAAAATTGTTTTTTTAAAATTTTTATATCTTTACCATTGATTATTTACATAATATTGACTGTTTTCTTATTATTCTAATGCATATTTTTTAGTTTTATCTGAATATTATTGATTTATTAACTAATATTTTGTATATTTTAGTTTTTAATCTTTTTTTAGTCATTTTGCGTAAACTAATTCCGGATGCATTTAGTTGATATATTTTACTTATCTTGAATATGTATATGGATATATGAATTTGTATTTTAGATATTTAAATATTTGATTTAACTTTCTAAAAAATTTAAAAAATATGAATTTTCGGTTTCGGATAGAAAAATTCACTATCCGAAATTTCGAATATGCGATTTTGAAAACCCCCATCAATGTTTTAAGGGATCATTACAAAAATAACCACATCTCACACCTTTTTATCAAGTCTTAGCCATTTAATATATATTTTACCAAAATAGCCACACTTTACGTTACCACATTTACGTGATAGCCACCATTTACGTGATATGTACTTTTTATTCATATTTTAATGCATTACGTTACAAAATGTGTTTGGTAACGTAAATTGTTGTACTTTACGTGACCACTTTTGCTCCTTCCCCATAAAAAGTTGTTAAATGTCTTTTCATGGTAAAAGAGGAAAAGTACAACAATTTACGTTACCAAACACCTTTTGTAACGTAATGCATTAAAATATGAATAAAAAGTACATATCACGTAAATGGTGGCTATCACGTAAATATGGTAACGTAAAGTGTGGCTACTTTGGTAAAATGTATATTAAATGGCTAAAAATTGATAAAAGGGTGTGAGATGTGGCTATTTTTGTAATTAACCCATGTTTTAATTTGTTATCAAGATATGTAATGCTATTACCATATCCAATTAAAATCATTATAAATTACACTTCTAATATATTGAAATGTTATTGCATAATTTGTATCGAAGTATAAAACAATGATGTATAAATATTAGAGGTGGGCAGTTTTTGGTCTGGGACCGAGGAAACTCAAAAGTAAAAACCAAACCAAATCGAATTACCGAATATGTGTGTGTGTGTGTGTATACATTGGTTCATTGGAAAACCTATATGCATCGAAAAACCAGGGAACCACTTTATAATCCAAGTTTGATGCATCGCGCGAGAATTGTGATGCATGTGTGTTGGTGCATTGAGGTTTTTCAAGGTTGTGAGTACCTAAAAAATGCAGAATACTGTGAGTACCTGTGAACACACGAGGTTTAGATGTGAACATGCTCCGGAAAAAAAAATTTAAAATTTTTTCATATTTGTAAAAGAATTACACATATTCACACTTCCTAGTCATTTAAAAGTCACGTGAACGTGAAAAATGCATGTGAACATACATTCACAATTATACAGTTTATGTGAACACACACATTTCACATAGTTATAGTGTGTGTTTATGTGTGATTTTTTACAAGTAGTCTTATATTATTGATTTAAACATGATCATGAAAAAAAAATTTCAAAAAAATGGTTTTAAGCGAGGTACCTACGGTACTCTGCAAAACTAGTGGTACTCATATACATACATATATATATATATATATATATATATATATATATATATATATATATATATATATACATATATATATATATAATCATTGCAGAATCTAAATTTAGTGTAGAACCGTAAAACCAATATCGTCCATAGATCAGATTAATCTAATGGTCTTGATTAAAACCATAAAGTTTGGAATTAGTACAAAAAAGATTGGCATTAGTGATTTTTTAATTCTGGATTAAAAAGGAATAAATTGGAAATAGCAAAAAGATTGGTATTAGTAAAATGAATATCTTTTTTTCTTTAAATTAAAATAACATTAATATGATTAATTGTTAAATCAAAAAATTTATACAATAAAAACGAGAATTTTATACTCTTTAAAACGAGACCGGTCATGATATATTTTTTTTCGAAAAAATTTTACGTGTTAATTTTTCGTTAAAAGAATACCCAGACCACGAAGCAAATGTAGCATGGCCGATATCATTCGTTGTCGAATGAACACTTGATATCGTATATTCAACGTCGATGCAACACTGCATGTACATTCAAAATTAATAAAACCTAAATAATGGTCAAAATTAATAGTCAAACGTTGGTTGATTTAATGAGAACAATAATGATATATTTTTTTCGAAAAAATGTTACGTGTTTATTTTTCGTAAAAAAAAAATAACCAGACCACGATGCAATGTAGCATGGCCGATATCATTCAATGTCGAATGAACACTTGATGTCGTATATTCAACGTAGATACAACACTGCATGTACATTCAAAATTAACAGAACCAAAATAACGGTCAAAATTAGTAGTCAAAAGTTGGTTGATTTAATGAGAACAGTAATGATATTTTTTTTCGAAAAAATTTTACGTGTTTATTTTTCGTAAAATTTATTTTTACCTAGACGTCCATTCAATATATTATATACAGATCATTCAATGTCGATTTACAGTTTATATCACACATTCAACGTCAAAGTGATCCTATATATCATACATGCAACACTGCATGTACGATATTAAAAGAGTCAAAGTGGTTAGTCAAACTTGGTGGGCTACTATTAATTCAATATTAATTGCATAATTATCATCTTATCCCTAGTGTTATATAATAATCCAATGGTTTAGATTGGTTCTATAATTCTGCACTAAATTAATGTTCTACAATGATCCCAACCATATATATATATATATAGAGAGAGAGAGAGAGATCAATGGAAAACCAACATGTATCGGAAAACTTTGGAAAACTTCCATGTACCACCACAAATCCATCACAATTCCCGCGTGATGCATCATCAAATTCTCGTGTGATGCATCAAATTCCTGCGTGATGCATCACCTGAATTATAAAGTCGTTTCCGGGTTTTCCGATGCATATAGGTTTTCCATTGAACCCATCTATATACACACACACAAACACACATACATGATACATACACATATTCGGTAATTCGATTTGGTTTAATTTTTACTTTTTAGTTTCCTCGGTCCCAGACCAAAAATTGCCCACCCCTAATATTTATACATCATTGTTTTATAATTTTATCAATTTATACAACAAAATTACTTTCGATACAAATTATGCAATAACATTTCAATATATTAGAAGTGTAATTTATATGATTCTAATTGTATATGGTAATAGCATTACATATGTTGATAACAAATTAAAACATTGTTGCATAACTTTCATCAAAACCACTTTGTTACATAAATTAATAAAAGCTCATGTAAGATCTCATAACCGAGTTTGAACATAGACTGGTAATGTGTATGATTGACCTTCTCAGAGCATCTCAACATGTACTTATGTGGCGTTTGGTTCACGGAATGAAATTCGAAGAAACTGGAATTTAATTTTTAGTTATTAATTTGGTTGATGGTGAATGTAGAAGTTGGTTTTTAGTATGTGTTAGAGATGTTGCCTGTAGGTTAGGATCTAATTCATGTATAAGTTGGATAGAACATCAAATTCCCATAAATAAGAAAATTTTATGGAAAATACATAAAATTTAACCATTTACATTAGTTATCAAAAATGATAAACAAACTAAATTTAAATTCCGATTCCATCAATTTCCATCACAGAACCAAACGCCACCTTACTGTTTTATTTTTGACTCGATAACACAAATAAAGGAAATTTAACCACTCTTCTTTTCTCTCCAAACTCGATAATTACCAGAGTTCAAGTACAAGTAAAAAAATCATGTCCTTAAAATTTGCAAGTGAAGATTGAACTGTACAACATTTCGAGAGAAAAATCTTGCATTTGATAATGGAGAGGGAATAATACCTTTTCGAGTGCATTGCAAACTAGAACGAAACTTTGTTTTCCGATCATATATCATCATCATTCTGAAAGTGTACAAACCAGCATTTGTTGTGTGCGATCATTGACATATTGTTATATAATCATCATTATATATGAAGACACCCTTAACAAGTTGTAAATGAAAGAATAAATTGAACATGAAGCATCATAGAAAACATTAACTATATATGTAAAAACTACAGAAACCAAAAACCCCTTACTAGTATCTGGGAATTTGTCTCGAGAATCGAGGATTGCTGTCCGGGGAGGCAAGAGGAACAGTGGAGAACTCTGAATTCCGCTGTTCTGTTTGGAAGCGTGCAGCGTTGTTTGTGCTGATTGGGCTTGTACCTGAAGGTTGGGTTTCTCTAGATCCATCATCGTTTTGCAAGGATTCTCTCTTTTCCCTTTCTTCGCTCTCTTTTAGAAGAAAATCAACCCACATATCCGCAAATGACTGGAGAGATGCAAATAGTTGAGGTATCAGACAGAATAAAAAAAGGTTGTTTTGAGAAGCAAGTAAAAAACTGAGCAAAACCAATGTAATAGCTTCTCATCCTCATCCTCAATTTATATCAGCTGATAGAATTTAGCTTTGTATCTTTTAAATTCAACAAGGGTTGGAAAATTACGCATCCACGATGAGAATATGGAAATCCGACCCCAAGTTGATCGGGGATGGAGATGGAAAATCTCCCGATTTCAAAAAAAAAGGGGGGATGGGAGCTCTTTGATCACTGACCCCGACCCAACGATCCCCATCCCATTTTCATTTTATAAATAAACTATTATAGTTATTATAAATCTACTATATAGATAATTTAATTATCTACTTGTATGACTTCCAATTTTATACAAATGATTAGTTTTAGTTTACTTATAGTAATTCATTTACATATCTTTTTTGTTTATTTTTAATATAACTGGTGTAATCGAAATTGATAAAATGATTTGTTTAATAATTTACTTACATATTCATTATTAAATTTTGAAGATAAAAAAAGTCCCTGACTCCCCCCCGATGGGGACGTAAACGTATTCGCAGTCGGCGATGGAAGGGGGTGATCGGGGACAGGGATGCATTCTCGTCACTCATAAATAATCACATCATCAATAGATCCATCTATTCCTCCCTCCCTCCCTCTGGGGTTGTGTGAGTGTGGTTGGTGGGTGTGTGCTGGTGGGTGTGTGGCAGTGAGTGTTTATACTGTTTTATAAAGCAACTTACCTATTGGCTATTATATACAAAAGGGACAGAAAAAAAAATTGAGAAATAACAAGGGTCAATTTGAATTATTAAACTGGTTAACAAGTATTCACCGGTTCCAACTTATTTAAATTACTTAAGCTTGCCAGTCCTGTAACTGGCTACAGTTGAACCAATCAAACCAACCAGTCTGGTAATATAGTTTTCATTGTACGATATTTTAAAAGTGGATAGCTAGATGGTCTATTCATTATCTAATATACGAGTTTACAGGTGGCACCAATCAGACAAATGTTTCTGAAATCAAAGCCATAACATGTTTATCCCCCCTACCCATCCATCCAACGAAATTGTACTAACTTTCATTGTGGGACATCCACTGATTACAAGACATTGCGTCTAATCAAACTTTTGAGATAAAACTATCTAAAAGGTTTTATTATACTACGATAATGAATTCAGTTAACAGAATTTACATTAATTTAAACAGAGTATCAAGTTATAACAGATGGTAATTTGTCATAACTCATAACGAAAGGGTAATTTGAACTCTTGACTAGTAGTCGAACAGTTTTATTATGTAGAAAGAGAGAGTCATATAAGCTTATATTTGGTAGTACGTGAAGGATAATTGATCATATGAAAATCGAAAAATATAGAGTGTTGGTACAAGATGAGTGTCATTGCCTGAAAGTAAAGAATTGTTCCGTATTATACTTATGTCCTTTTCATAGGTGTTATTAATTCATTATTATAGAACTTTGGTCAAGGGTCAGAAAGGGGCTCAGACTTTGCAACCTTGTATGTGTAGAATGTGTTTTCTTAGTTCTGTCGGTTCATTAATGAGCACCAAAGGATACCAAGTGAAGTTGCAAACCGATTTTAGAAAAAGAAATTTATAGAACTTAAAGATGCTATGGAAGTGGAGAGAACTCAATTACCTGGTTATCTGATGATATATTTGCAGAATTCTCGGCTGGGGATCCTCCTAAAATGCCACCTACTAGCCGTCCTGGTAGACCAAAAACACCACGAACAACACTTTTACCTGCTCCTTGCTGAGCAAGCCCAATTCTCTGTTTCTCTTCTTCAGAGAATCCAAGCATGCGTACCATAAGATCCATAACCTAAAAGCACCCAGATATGGAGATTGTTAGTCGATGCTTTCAAGTTTTGTTTATTCTTTTTCTAACTTGTGGTTACGTTACGTATAGGGGGGAAAACAAATGGGTCGCTTATCTGAAAGGCAGAAACTCCAATAACATACACATACAAACAGACAGGTATACACACACACACACACACACACACACACACAGAGCACAGCACAGATTCAAGCGGGAGGTTCTCCATACCTCTTTACTGTGGTTTCTCTGAAAGTAAGTCACCAGCAATTTGATTACAATCCGCCTGCAGATATAGCCAGTCAGTCTTACAGTGAAAAATCCATTAACATGCAAAGGTGGTAACTAACAAGCGTATAAATTCCAATTTACAACACAGTATGTCAAGTGGGATCCAGAACAGCTGGTATGCTTAGGTGTTGTTTGTTTTTCATTAAGAGCCTCTTAAAAAGCTCTTAGGTCTAATATTTAGATGAATGATGAATTCAGATTGTTTGTTTAGTTTCAGACTTCAGAGGTTGCAACTTCTGAATTTACCTCTTAAATTTAAGAGTTTGAGAGTTGTCTGAACTAAATTAAGAGCATCTTAATTTCAGATCTTAAGGCTTCCTCTTAATTTCAGACGTGGTTTTCAGACTTCACAGTTAACCTCTTAAAAAACAAATGACACCTTAGTTGAGAGAAGGGGGCCTTTTGCCATGTTGCAGTGTCGCAGTGATGGTATTAAGGTAGTCAGGCAACCGTAACGGAAATAGAAAGATAAGTAAATAAATCATTATTAACAGAAGTATAAATAAATGCTTAGTAAACAGTTTGAAATTTAATTGTAAAATAATATTTATTATGCCATCAAATATAAACAATGAAGCTGGTTATTATACGAATAACAGAAGTATGAAGAATAAAGCTTAGTAAACAGTTTGAAATATAATTCTAAAAGAATATTTATCATGTCATCATATATAAACTATGAAGCTGGTTACTATACGAATTGCATGCTGCATGACTAATTTACCTACTCTCCTGTTCAGTTATAAACACATCGCTGGACACATGCACACTGAGTTGAGACCTACTAAAACTCAACCAAAGTCATACAAGTATACAACTATAAATTTTCCACAAAAAGCAATTAAAAAACAAACCTGTCAACAGAAAAATCAGAGTCCATTGACATTCTATTAAGCCTCGTCATGCTTTGCTCAAGAGCACGACGCAGCTTGCTGTTGTCTTCCTCTAGCTTATTGACTCTTCCTTTCCCTTCTGCTAGTAGTCTTTCAGCCTGGGCAAGTTTTTCCAGAGATTGTTCCTTTTCTTGCTTTGTTGTCTCCACTTGTTGAAACGCCTCCTAATAGAATAACAGGTTACATTTTCAGCCAATAACGTTCTGTCCTATTAAGCATTTTACGGCAGAGAAATATGAAACATATTGCAAAAAAGCATCAATGTAACTCACACAAGTACAAGGAATTCAGAATAGAGCCCCAAAAAATTCTAAATTCACTAAACGACTGAACACTTTGGCAAAGGCGTAGCAACAGAGCTACTAAGAAAAGAATAAACACTTTATTTGGCCAACATAAGTGATAAATAAAGAAATAACAGTATTATTTTAACTTTTAACATGAAAGAATTAAAAAATGAGCCATTTTTGTGAAGTTTCCGGCTCCATTGATCTTTGCACGGTTGCACCATTAGATCTAACTATGCAACAATTCTTTTTTTTTTTTGGAACATTATCAAAGTTGTGATTTGATTATAGTTTGTATTTCCAGAGGAAGAATGCGTCCAATATTTATATAGTCATGTGTTGATAGAGACTGGTGGTTGAGCAGTTGCATGTAGTTGTCCAGAAGCAATGGTAGTTGTGATGGTGATGTGACAGAGACAATGGTGCAAGGAACTGTGCTACAAAATTCATTTACAATATTTGCATCTCTTCGGGTAAAAAGCAAAGCGATGAGCACATGTACTATTCCCATTTTTTTTCAAAGGAACAAGTAAAAGACATTACCTTAGTTTTTTTATCACAGAATAAAATTCTTTTAAAAACTAGAAAGTAAATCATTACTAAGGTAGTCAGGTTCATGCTCGGATTAGAGTATTAGACTTCCCTACTGCCAAACTGCTAACACTAGGCTGCTGCCTTTTGTGAACAAATACATGCTTATAAAGATAAAATAAAGCAACTAAATGCATGTAGTACCTTCTTTCACATTTTTACCATTTATAGCATCATAAATTTTTCTTCATACAAAAATTCACATTTGTAGCATTTTTAAAGTAAACAGATGTAAGTAGATTGTAAATTGTATATTGTAATTTTATGCATTTAATCCAAAAGTGTTCCTATAAAATATAAACGGTAAAAGGGTGAAAATATATTGCTATAAACGGTAAAGATGTGAATTACATTGCTAAGAATGGTAAAGTATGTAGCTATAAAAGATAAAAAAGATAAAAAGATGATGATATTTTACACATCTAATCCGAAAATTAAATATGGACAAGATATCATAGGAGTGAGAACAAACCTTTAAACGCTCAGAAAGTCGAGCAGATTCTTCTCTTGCAGAAGCCAGTTCCCTTTCCAAATGTTCCTGATTGAATAGAATAATTATGGTGGACATAACTTTTGTAGAGAAAACAACCAATTCTGCTTTCAACACTCCTTCAGATCCATGGATTTAAACCAGTGATGCCAATTGAAAAGCAAGAAAGAATACAAAATTACCTTAGCTTCTATTTCAGCATAGTACTGACCAAGAGCAGTCTGAAGATTTAAAAGTTCAACATTTTTGGCATCTACTATACTTCTAAGTCTGGACACGTTTTTATTTAAATCTTCAATGATTTCCTTGGACTTCTGAAGTTCGTTGCTGTTCATCATCTTCGCCTCTTCTTGACCCGCAATTGCCTGATTCAGAGATTTCTCCAAATGTCTTATTTGTGCTCTTAAATTTTCATTATTTTCTCGTAGCCCTTCAATGATCTTGCTATCCTCGTCCATCTTTTCAGTGTCTTCAGACTCCTACACAAAATCGGAGCATATCAAATAATCATGCATCACGTGTAACCTTAAACAAGGGAATAGGTGACACCTATTGTGCATAACAAATAGAAGAAATGTCATAAGATGGCATATTCTTTTCCATTTGGCCCACTTAGGTCATAAGAAGTGTTTGTATGATGACCTTAATTGTACGGAGAAAAACATAGTGACCTAAGCGGGACAAATTGAGAAGTGTCAAGTGTGTTACTACTTTATGACATCAACCCAAAGACAACTAAAAACATGTAAATATGGAACCTTCTCCAACAAATGCTGCTTAAGCCGATTCAGTTGCTGCAATGCTTTGTCCCTTTCTCGAGACATCTCTTTCAGATCTTTCTCCAGCTTCTGCAAAGTGGATTCCATTTCTTCTTTGCCAGGAAAATTTCCTGAAGCCTGCTGCACACACATAACATTTTGCACAAAGAACGTTAATAAAATATATGTCGGCATGTCACACACAAATATATAGACGTAAAAGGTGAGCAACAAAATTTGTTCACCATGGTTTTAAAGCTACAACAAAAACCAACCTCATGTACACCATTTGAATTGGGGGATAAAGATTTACTAGAAACTTCCAATGCAACCTTGAGTTCGTTATTCTTCATCTATACGAATTTAAAAGAACAAATTGTATAAATGATTATCAGAGTTGTGCTACATTCAACAAAAGCAACTGTTCCAACCATAATTTTTTACAGATTTAACCTTAAGATCACTGTTCTCTTTTTCCAAGGTGGCCACCATTCTTTTAAGACCCTCTGCAGCATTATTTGCTTCTGCATTTTCCTTTCTATTCAACTCCGTCTGCAAATGTCTTATTTCAGAGGCTTTTCTGCTCAGTTCATCTCTTATTTTATTCAGTTCTACCAACATCTGCAAAAAGAAAATAAAGTCAAACCATAGAGAAAGCCAGGGAAAAAGCTGAAATGTACTATTAAGTTCCAGAATTAGAACTTGTACCCTTTTGACAGGCGTCAAAAAAGAATACGATGCTAAGAAGAGTGCATGTTGACTCATTAACAGTTTTGAAATCAAATGTAGAACTTACATTTTCTTTATCCTCCTTCAAGGAATTCTGTTTGTCCTGAAAAGATCCGTTCAACTTCTGTTCCTCTAAAAATGAATTTTGACATCAGACAAGATCATTACATTGACAATGTAGTCACAAATCAATTAATACCTTGAAATCTATATTGCAAACTTGCCAACTTTCCGCGTTCTTTGTCAAGTTCCTCGTGTAATTGTTTTATTTGTTGTTCATGTGTTGCTTGCAGTGCTGCAAGAGCTCTATTTTTCTCCTCCAGCAAATCAGATAGCTCCTAGAAGTTATTCATATATCTGTCGTCAAATTCATTCATTATGTACTAAAAAGCACATCATGAAAACTAGGAGGAGAGGAAGTGTAAAAAACAAGAACACATTCCTATAATCATCTCAACTACAGAATGACGTATATCTATTACCATAAAACGAAGAAACTAATTTTAAGCCAGAAACAACCATTCATGTAACAGGGCTCACACTTGCGTACATTTGTTGATGTTTAGCATGCAAGCAACAATACTGAGCAAGATAACTAAAGAAGAATTTTATAACAGTAAAAAAAGATCATTGATCACACCATACAGAAGCCAATCCATATTTGTGGCACTCACCAAACTAACAGCAAGATACATACTACAGGTGAGAAAAACTAACAAGATACATATTGCCACTGCACAGACACAACTTTAATTGTCCATATTCATAAATAATTTACAAATACTAATGTACTAAATAGGATTACAAAGAACACATTATTAACATAACAGGGGCAGGGGCAGAGGCAGAGGCATTTATGGTTATCAAACTGGGGGAAAAGCCCCAAGATTTCATGCATGGTAATAAAAAATAGACGTATAGTAGTCTAGGCCCTCAATCCCCATTGAGACATGCCTTCAACACCTGCAGTCGGTGAGAAGAAAAAGGCTGGGAAGACACCGAGAAGAAAGAAATAGGAAGTAGAAGGAAGATTTAAAAGTGGTGAGGCCACCGCTACCCCTCAATTTAAAAGAAATAATCATCATTTCTAATTTAATTTACTAAATTAACGTGTTTAGAATATTAATATGTTAATTAATTAAGTACAATTAATTTACATAACTATTTAATTATACTTAAAATTTACGTTAAAATTTTCTCATTCTAAATTCTAATTCTAATGTTAAATTTTAACTATGCATAGCTAATAATTATAATTTGTTGAATATAAACTCTCTTTCAATAACAAATATTTATAAATAAACTCAAAATATACAAGTTATCCAAAAAAATATAATTATTTCAAATAAATCCTAATATAATACTTATCTGAAATTTAGGATGCTTCAAAGCCAACAATATGGTTATTAAAAAACTACACAACCATTAATCATCACAAATAAAAAGGGCCAATCACGAAAGATTTTATGCTACAATCTATGTTTGTGTTTGATTCCAAAACAAAATTCAAAATTAGATTTCGATTGAAGAAATTTAAAAAATGAAGAACCCAACCCGACTTTTAATAAATCACGAAAAGCTCAACCAATAAAAACATCCATAATCGCCCCCAACAAGGGATTTTCCTGCATCCGCCACTGAAACATAACAATCTAATTTAAATAACTAGAACGGTTTAGGATGTTTGTAAAAATATGGGTATACTTTTGCCAACTTTCGACAAATGTAAGCAATCAACTCATTTAGCCTGTTTCCTTTATAGCAAGTATTTCTATATTACGCATTTGCCACATCATCAATAAAATACAACATAAAATGACATGTTTTCATATAAGTGGGATGAAATTGCCACCTCTAATACATACTTTATCAGCAAAAGTGCACAAGCGGTGTTACCTTTTCATTGCCTTCAGTGCTCGAATTCCCTATCTTACTTTGGCTTGTGGTCGGCTGGAATGAGTGTACAACTCCATTTCCCGAAGCATCTTCTTTTAATGTGACACCATTCTGCGCCCTCTTTCCAAATGAACGGTTTTTCTGCTGTCAATTAAGTAAGTTATCACTACCCTAAAGGATAAGAAGCTATCATCAACAAATATCTGATGCAGACTGAAATGAAAACCAAACATGCACAAAACAAGAATGAGCCATATGCTTACAAAGCTGAACAGACATGTCATCATATATACTCAGAACCCATAAACATGTAACAGATGTAGTTTATCCTCAACAAATGAAAGAATCAAAGAACTACATAATCATAAGCCTACCTTGGACCCAGATTGGCTATTTGCTGACGTCTTTGAACTCTCACTTCTGGATGCATCAAGGTTTTTCTTCAATGAACTATTTTCATCATTCAAACGAGTAATACGATCCTGCAAATGGAACCTTAGGATCAATTTTAGAAGACTCATAGCACAAGATTTTCACAAGGAAATAGAAGTGAAAAGCTTCCGTAATATACAAGCACAATTATGATGAAAACACTAAGATAACAGATTCCTTTAAATACGTGCTTGGGAAAGGAAAAACTAGGTAATGTGAATGAATAAATGCTTAACAACCATCCATTAAGCCACCCTTATCAACTCAAAATTTAACCTAAAAAAACTATTTTTTCCAAATATTTAATGGCCTAAGAAAAAAATGTAACTTGAATACAGGAAACAAACTTTGACTACAATCTGAAATGAAATGGATGCTTGCTTATATTTGTCATCACCTTTTTTTGGTGTTAGCTACATCATTAACAGACTGATCAGAACATGTCATTCATAGTCTGTACAATCTTGTTCCATTCCTAGTCTCTTAGAATTTAGCTGATTCATTAATTAAAAAAACAAAGAAAACCACAAGGATAACCTTTGCACCATAAATCAGGGGTACATTGCATTACATACTACAGATAAAGTGACAAGTTAGACCCAACCCATAAAAAAGACTAGTGAATGCTTGTACAGCCTACAGGGCGTAACATCTGGGCAGACTTTTTTGATTTCACGAGCTCCTAGCACTTATCATGAAAAACCATACTCTCTTGTTTCCTAATGAAAATTGTCTAGTGTGATTTTCTAACTTTCCAGTTAGAGTTGCATTTCCGAAATTCCAAGTTTCCTCATGTGTTGCTATTATGTTGTCACTAATCTGCTATAGTCTGTATCCTCGGCCACCAACATTTATAACTGGAATAAACAATCTTTTTCTTCAAATAACAAGAAGCATAAGACTTTAAGCCACCCAGGTTCTGTAAATATAAATGCACAATAGCTTAAAAAAATAATCAAGTGACTACTGCCTATTTTTCTCCTGCCGCGTGACACTACAAGGTTACATAGCAATTTGAAAATATTGCATAATGTCACCCAAGTAATGCCAACATGTTCTTGTTCTGAAAAAAGGGTGATCCAATGATACATGTACCCTTGCCGAGGTCCCCATCCTATTATTCACATTCGTTTCTGATCGCATATTGGTCAACTACAACTACCTTTCAGTTAAACCTTTTAACTAAGAATATAAGTTCCCTCTTATTTTTCTTTTACTTGCTCCCAACTGATATACCAATATTGCAGGAATAAGAATCTGCTGCCATTTTGTTAATTCCACAAATGGCATGTCCTGAGTTACAAAATTTGCTTGACATGTTCAACAGAATATCCAAGACTAATTTATTTCCGTAGGTATATGATGTGACAGAGACCAGTTAAAAATAATCTTCAGGATATGTATAAAGACTAAAAAGACCGAGCCAACCATACATGTATAAGAAGTGGTTACACAACTAATCACACGTGCTAGGAATGTACTGTTAGTAACTTAGTATGTCCCATGAAGAGAACCAAAGTTTACAAAAAGAAAAACAACAAACTGGTACCTCTCTTTCTTTTAGTAATGCTGCATAATTAACTGATAGTGCCTTGATCTGTGCCTCGGATTCTTGAAGCCTCTTGATTTCTGCTTTGTATTGTTCAATCTGCAATACAACATGATTAAAACAGAGATGCAAAGTCTGTCTAAGAAAATCCATAATCTGGAGATGTTACTTGAATTTTCCAAAATGTACGTGAAGTTGTACAATTGTACAAGGAGTGGGAATTGTACAACAGTACAAGAATAGGACAAACTAGAGATTTCCCCGTTAGACAAGATGCAGGATTTCATAAAGAAAATTAGTTATGGTGTTATCTTCATTGCATGTTTCATCTTTGAATTCCTCAAGGGACCCCTCACATAGACAATACATCAGTGAATTGAAATTCTGAATTCTATTTTAGCATTCATGTGAGCTCTTAGACTCATAGGAGGTTTTAGCATTTAACATGTGTTCAAACCACCAACAATATTTTTCATTTGCTAGATTCTAATAATGACCCTATAGAACTGCCACAATGTCACTACTCACTACGTAAAGCTGCAATTGAACTTGCAAATTCTGGTGTTACGGTGTCCTGGATTTAGGAAGCAACATCAATCAGCCGTTGTAAACTCATTCAGAAGTATGGTACATTGGTACCTACCATGTACCAGCAAGGAATCTAAGCCGATATAAAATACCTTTCAACTATAACATAGATTCAAAAAAGACATTTTTAAAACGTACTTTTTAGCACTAATTCAAATAAATCAAACTTAAGTAATGCATGCTCAATGATCAACTAAGAAAACAAGCTAAAGGCAACAAAATGCACATATTATTCAAACAAGGTGATTTTCATAATGCAAAACCCACAAGATTTTTGGTCTCCACAAACCAAGCTTCTCCTAAACGTACTGTCGTTAGCGTTCCTCCTTTTCAAAACAAATCAACTACATTGCCGACTTTAACCTTACTCAGAAGTGTAATTTTTCATCCACCATGATTTCGATACTAACCTCTCAGAAACCCTAACTGAGCGTATACATAAACAACATTTCTAGTAAACCAATTCAAACTGAAACACAGCCAGGCAACTCGCAATTAGCTAAACCAACATAACTCACACGCCATCCAATTTGACAAACAACATTTTATTGCAATTTACCTCTAAATTAGAACTCGTATCAAGACCATTGGCGATTGGGGAAAAGCCACGAGCATGATTGATGGATAATCTACGATCAGAAAACGAAGAGTTTCTAGAATTGGAGATCTCCGATAACTTATCATAATCATCGCCGTCATCATCTTCGTCGTCGTCGTGAACATCCAAAGCGATTTTATTTAGGTTTTCTTTCAAATTCGCAAGAGTCGTGCTCCACATCGTACCTCCTCCAATCGAAATAGATCAAAAATCGAAAGAATAATAATATCAAATTCAATCGAAAACTCTAGCAAAATTGTCTGTGAGATTAAGCAAGAATCGAGTGTGAATGTTTTTTATGGATTCAGAGATCGGATTTCGATTATCAAACGGACATCGGTAGATCTGATATATGGAAAATATAACAAACAGTATTTACGCCGAAGAATAAGAACATTTATGGGTAGGTGGTCAGACATTTTTGCATATTTATGCAACAAACTAAATTGCCATCCAAAATCTATAACATTTTCTTATCCTATTTAAATATAACAGAACCAATTGCTAAAAACAGTAAAAAAAAAAAATTATCTTTTTATCAACTGTGTCAACATATTTTTTTTTTACTATCAATAATATCAATTTTTATAATTGTTATCATTTATAATAAAAGTTAAAAAAGTTATTTGTTATAAATCAAAAAATAAACAAAAGTTGATATTATTAGGGATACAAAATAAAATTTTGATGTTATTAAGTATGAAAAATACAAAAGTTGATGTTATTTATGATAAAAATTAAATAATGTTACTATAAATGCTAAAAACGTAAAAAAATTATTTTTAAAATCAACCCTATATAACAATGCAAAATACTATAACATGTCATCTTCATGTTTCATCACAAAAAATATATATAATTTATTATTCCTAAAAAAATAAATCTAAATATTACATTATCAATATGTAACATCCCAATTTTTAGTAAAGTACGTGGAATAGTTTGATTGGGTTGATTTAAATGATAATATTGAGTTATACGTGAAACCGTCACGTGACAAGATTATGAGTTAACGGGGTTATGGGAGTAAGTTTTTATAAAAGATTACAGTCTTAGTAATCATTCATTAATTTGGAGCCCGGTGATAAAAACTCGTGATTATTGATAACGAGATCGGATATTGGGTATTGGACCCAGTTATTACCATATAAATATGTCACGTACTTGCTTGCTTGGCTCACTTATTCACTTCCAAAATCAGAGAACTAAAAGTGTGTGTGTGTGTGCGCGCGCGCGCTCGCGAATTCTAGCAGCTAGGAAATCACTTCAATTGACGAACCAAGCTGAGAATTGAGTTGCAATATTTGGTTATCTTCACCAACTTGTACCCTTTGAGTTCAAGGTAAGGTTGAGTTTAATCCTGGAAATTAGATGTTGTTAACCGTTACCGAAATTGTGAATTGGGGTTATATATGTTTCGGAGTAAATTCAGAGTTAATCAAATGAGTCTTAGGGAGCTAGAAGTGATTTTGGGGATGATTCCCCTGGCGGTGAGAAACAGAGTAACTTGCTTCTGTTCGACCGTGAGCGCGACGTTCTTGAGAGAAGCTCGGGGCGCGATGGGTCGCAGGCGGTTATGGGTCGAGCTCGGGGCTGCACCGAGATGTGCTCGGCCGTGATAGGGATCTCGACCGAGATCTGTTGAGCGCGGTCGCGATCCGAGTAGGGTTAGGGTTTTGGGAGATTTAGGGCACGTGTTTGAGTATCAGGTTTTGCGTGTGACACTTGAGAATTGTGTATAGAGTTATTGAGTTTGTGTTTGTGATATCAGATTATTATATTGTGATTTCAGGGTCTTGAGTTGATAGGGTGGGATACGGGCAGGGAACCGAAACTTGAGGAGTGAGATTTCAGGGTCAGGTGAGTTTGCATGATATTCTAAGATACATGTACGATTATTTATTTAATACTTGAATGATATTTTACTGAGCTTTTCTTCCAAGATCATTACGAGCTTTATTACGAGCCTTATTATCATGCATGTATTATTGAGTTTTATTATGAACTGTGTTTTATTATTTAAGATTTGAGACACATGAGCTATTGAGATATTACTCTGTACGGCTGGGCAGGGTTCAAGTCGCTCCCGACTCTCTTTTGAGATTCGACGGCTGCTTTGAGTGGTCTAGGGATTTGGGTACGTGGATTATTCCACATTGGATGAGTACTTATTCTGAGCTATCTTGTGGGATCTCATATACTTTGTTCAGTAAAGAACGCTGAACGTTTTATTATCGAGTTTACTATCTTTTACTGAGTTTTAATAATTGTACAACTAACTCTTGTACTCTCACCAGCATTAGCTGACCGTGTGTTTAAAATGTGTGCATCACAGGTGACTAGAGTACTAGTAGGCCTGCTGGACCCAAGTAAGATTTACGTCTTCAGACGAGGAGTCATTTAGCTACCTTCCTAGAGGTAGTTATATTTTCGGGTTTATATATAGATACTTCGGATATTGTGTAACTTAAACAGGGTTTACCGTGACTTGCTATGTAAATTAAAGTTTTAAATTATCAAGGTTTCCACGTTGGGAACAGTTAGGAATTATCATATTATACTCATTTTGACGTGCTATTTACGTGGTATTGTGGAGTAGATCGATGGTGTTACAAGTTTGGTATCAGAGCCTATGTTTAAGAGGTTAAGCATCTAGTAGATGCTTAAGCTTATACCATAGTGTTTAGATCCTTAGATTGCAATTCGAAGTAAATCAACTAAGTGATAAAAGAGTAGTGTGTAGTGTTATGTAGAGTTAATACGTGTTATTACTTTATTGTGCAGGTGATTATGGACCGTGAGGGCAGCGAGCCTCAGGAAGACGAGTCTAGTGGTGACGAAATTGTGCGGGCTGGGGTCAGGGTACTTTACCTCCGCACAGAGACTGTGTTGGGTTCAGGGGTTGGTGCTTCTTCTAGCTAGCCAGTGATAGGGTCCTTTAAGGACTTTATGACGGGACATCTTTCCGAGTTTTCAGAGGGAGTTTGTGCCTCGAAGGCACTAGACTGGGTTCGAGAGATTGAGGCAGCATTCAGGATTGCCCACATTAATAGAGTTGAATGGTGAGTTATGCCTCCTACCTATTGAATGAAGAACACTGCGATGATGGGGTTAAATGATCAGTGCTTGAGGGACTGATGTCGTTTTATCAGATAACGTGGGAGGAGTTTAGAGTTAAGTTCGAGCTGCAGTACTGTCCACAGGACACGAGAAGTGAGCTAGAGTGGGAGTTTATTCATCTGCAGTAGGGATCCATGTCAGTCCAGGAGTACATTGATGTCTTTAATGACAGGGCTCAGTTTGCGCCACATCAGATGGCTACCGAGGAATGTAAGGTCAGTATGTTCATTGAGGGGTTGAGATCGGATATTAGGGAGTATGTGGGGATGTTGAGTGACCTCACGTTTTCTTCAGCCATGGAGAATGTCCGCCGACGAGAGAGGGAGATTGAGAGGCAAAGAGAGCAGTCACGCCTCAGAGACAACAGGTTAAGCATCCGAGGCAGGGTTCAGGGTCTTCGAGATTCTATAGAGGAAGCCGACAGGGAGGTTATTTTGAGCAGCGGGGACAAAGTTCAGGGCCCGTTGAGACTAGGGCAGAGATGATCGACAGAGGGGTGGGCAGAGTCAGGGACATGGTCAGAGGCTGAGTCAGAGCCAAAGCAGTGTCAGTGGGGGATCTATAGATTTAGGGAGCAGTGTGGGGAGTTCAGCTGCGGTTGAGAGAGATTGTCAGCTGTGTCGCTGCTGCCATGCAGGGTCATGTGCCTCAGAGCATTTCCGATACTTTAGGTGTGGTCAGTACGGCCACACCGCTTCCGCCTGCACTTCGCATGATTCGTTATGCTTCCGATGTGAGAAGCTGGGTCACATGTTGATATGTGCATATTTATACATATATTTTGTATCATTTCCCTTGGATATATGGTGGTTTTCAGACCGAAATGCGTGAAAAAATACTGATTTTTATTAATATTTGTGTTTCGCAGGTCAGAAGTCGTTAAGTCGACATTGGAACGGAAATCGAGGCCAAAAGAACGAAGATTTGAAGTGCGCTTAGCTGCCCTGATCAAATTCGAAGATTTGCTGAAAATTACCCTACGCGACCGTGTAGCTTTCTTTCACGCGGCCGCGTAAACAGATTTTTACAAGACCATGTAGCCAGGTGGTGTAAGACCAGTCAACACAGCTACGCGGCCACGTGACTTAATCCTGCGCGACCGCGTAAGATGCCTAGCCCAAGAAATTCGTTTTTTAAACCCTAGTTCGCAGCAGCCAAAGGAGAATCAAATTTTGGGAGTTTAGAGACGATTTTCAGAGAATTTTACTTACGCATTTCTTAGCTTTTCACGATAGTTAATCATAGATTAGTGGAAAGTTTCGTTCTTCTTCAGGATTCACAAGCATTCGACACGATATTATACGCGAGTTTAGAGACGAGTTTCAGAGTTTTTCGTAGCTTTTCAAGTAATTAATCATAGTTTAGTGAAAGGTTTCGAATTTCTTGGATTTACAAGCATTCGGTTCAAGTTTTGGAATTTAATTTCACACAGATTGTTACGGATTTGGTACACTCGTTCCTTAACCTTTCTGATTTCATAATGGTTTTTATTTATTTGAGTTTAATTTCGGGTTTTAGTATGATTAGTGAGTAGTTTTCTTGTTCACCCGCTTGAGATGATGAATTCTATGTATTAATTGGTATTTTATTGGATTGATTGATGGGTTTTGGTTTATATTTGTCGGATTGTTAATTATTTCATGTTTTTTTTGTTAAAAATCATATTTTTATTAATCTTTTAGCATTGTTTGGCGAAAATAAAGTGTTAATTTAATCTGCGTTTTTAAAGAGAAAGATGCTTTAAATGAAAAACTAATAGTCAATTATCTCTTCTAGGCATTGTGTTGCGATAATGATTTGATAGTTGATTGTTAATCTAGAATTTTATGCGTTTGTTGGTTCTTATGCGTTGTGTTGCGATAATAGGGTTGACAAATCATAAAGTTTGATTTTTAAAGTGACAAAGTTAATTTGTTGGATTTCGGTGTTAATCGATTATCTTTAGGCATTGTGTTGCGATTATAAGATTTATTGGTTAATATTGGAGTTTTGACGAGTTGCTTTGTTTCCATCACGTGGTTATCAAGATTAAATATTTTAACTTGAAGTTTTTAAATAATCGGTAAATTAAACCAAAATCCGAGCTTAATTGAATTTATAATTGGTTATCAACCAATTTGTCTTTAGTCAGTCAATTCAATCCATCGCCAGTTAATTATAGTTTTCTAATTCCAAGTGGGTGACACTTTCGTAATATAAGAGTTTCGTAATTTTAATTTATTATCATTCTTTATCTTTACTTAAGTTAGGGGCTGTTTGATAACAACTTATTAGACTTAATCTAAAAAATCCAGTCAGTCCATTTGAAATAAGCTTTGTTTGATAATGACTTATTAAAATCAGAACTCAAATTCAGTCAGCCAAATTAATAAGCCAAGAGGCCCTATGTGTTCCCCATTCAGACCATTTATTTTCCAATATTACCCCCTTTTATCTTTTCCAATAAAATTTCTCTAGTTAGCATTACTTAATCCAGACAGCTCTCTAGATACAGACGACACTTAATCAAAAATGTAATCAAACAGCCCCTTAGTTCTGATTTAAATCTGCTTCCGTTAGTTTGTTTCATATACTTTAGTTGTCGTTACTTGCTTGCTTAGGTTATTTAGTTTAATTCGTGTTTTCCGGTATTCGTTTTTATTTTAATTTGAAAAAGCCAAAAAAAATTTAGATTAACTTTATTCTTGTATTGCTTAGTTTGAATTAGTTACTTAGTTAATTGTTTTAATTGTTTAGGTTGTTAATTCCATCAAAACGTCTGAAATAGCTGAATATTGGTTAAAGTTGTAGTATTTGAGTCTCATTTCTTTATTCCGTTCCCTGAGTTCGATAAATCTTGGGTGATTCGTAAAACTATATTGTACACGATTGGTACACTGCCAGTTGTGTAATTTATATTTTGGGTTCATTTAGTTATTAAATCTGAGTGTGTTTTGCACGCGTCACATGTCGAGAGATTGTTCAACGTCAGGGCAGCATTACCAGGGCTGAGTTCGAGTGGGGCCGGGGCATCGGGGTCATCATCAACATCTTGTGGAGGTGGAGTGCTGAGGGCTAAAGGCCACACATTTCAAGCTGCCACCGCGTATTTCAGGCTACCGCTGAGCATGTGTACATTGTTAGATTTTTTTTTTATCAAACTGAGCAACATGAATAATAAAAAAAGGTCATATGAATGGTGTTAATGATCATTTTATTGGATGATCATTCACATAAATGTGCATGAACATTCACATAATTTTTAAGGACACAGAAAACGTGGATGTATGTGAAATTCATGTCACATGTATAATGATAATTTAATACGGATATGAAAAAATATTAAAAAGTTTTTTTTAAGGTTGATATATTCGGGTGCAATTGATTTTGAGAGGTACTTTTTTGAACCTGACTATATATATATATATATATATATATATATATATATATATATATATATTTATATATATATGTATATGTATATGTATATATGTATGTGTGTATATACATATACATACATACATACATACACACACACACACATATATATATATATATATATATATATATATATATATATATATATATATATATATATATATTCCTACTACAAGTCCCCCTAAAAATTAATTTTACTAGATATATCCATAATCATTTAAGAAAATCTAAAAGAGTATATTCATACTACAAGTTAATTTTAACTAATGTATCCATAATCATTTAAGAAAGTCTAAAAGGGCTCTTTATTTGTTTTTCCAAGGGTTAATACAAAAGAAGACCATCATGTGCAGGCCAGCCCATTGTAATGTGCAACATGGGCTACTTTCCAAAGCTCAAAAGCCAAGGGGGTCCAATTTTTTTCCCCCCACTAAAATCTAGACTAATACTTAGTAGTTACTTGTTTTGCTAGTTGTTTGATTGTGATTCTTACGTACATATTTACATGATTGTTTTCTTCAATCTTTAAATGTTATATATACATGCATATTTGGAGGGTCCTTTATAAATTTTTGTCCCGGGCCCCAATAACGATAGTAACAACCCTGATCATGTTTTTATTGTTTTACCAGTTTAGCATCTCAATATTAATTTTTATTAGTTTAGTCATTATGTTATTTTTTTATTATTGAAACTGTAAAATTCTATGTTGAGAAGCCGCTGTTCAATTTATTTTAAAAAATGACATCATATTTTAGTTTAATGTTTATATCAGAAAAACCATTATGTTTTCAGATTTTTATCAGTTTAATCACTGGGATGATTTTTTTTCGTACGAAATTGATTATGGAATCTACGTATTTAAATAATTAGTTATATCAGATTTTAATAAATCATTTTAACATTTTGATAATTCTAATGGAAAAACTGTTTTAAGAATCAAACCGATAGAAAATTAAAAATATTACGTTTCTTATGTGATATTTTTTTAATTTGAATGATAAATCTATGGTAAAATATTTCACAATTTCAATAAAAAAAAGAGTTAAGTACAATTTTGACCGTCCAACTTTCAGATTTGTCCAATTTAGCCACTAAACTATTTTTTGTCCTGATTTAATCACTAAACTTTGTTTAATGTTCTATGTTGGGAAAAATGAATAAAACTAATGGCTAAATCGATACATAATATGATAATTTAGTGGCCAAATCGGAACAATTTTCAGTGGCTAAATCGGTAAAAAAAATGTTTAGTGGCTAAATATGTATAAAAAAAAGGTAAGCTCACTCTCTTAATCAGTCCTTTCCCCTATTGCTGTACATACCTTGGCAGTGCGGCCTCCCTGGATTAGTTTAGTGGTTAAATCGAGACAAAAAATAATTTAATGGCTAAATAAAAAATGATGGTCAAAATAATACTTATTATTATTATTTTTTTCATTTAGATACAGAGATTTCTTGTATAGTCTCTCGGTTAAGGTATAAATAAATGTCTTGAAGGGAAAGATAAAATGACAGAAATGGAAGATTTCGAGAAGAAAGTGAGGATAGAAGAAGCCATGGACGTCGATCAAAATGGTTCCAACAATCTCCAAATCGTTTCGTTGCTTCGTCAATTTCTCGGAGTTCAGCAGCGCAGAGCGGAAGCTTATGCAAAACTCAAGAGGTTGGTTTTCATTAGCTTTTCGATGTTGGTTTGTGCATGTTTTCGGTAACATTAGTAGATTAATCTGTTTCTTGACTTGGATAAATATGAAAATCTGATTAGTTAAATCAGATTTTGTTAGGATCTACGTTGCGTTTTCTTTGATTTGCAACATTTTTGTCATAAATTTGGTTATGCCTTAGTTTTTACCAATATTTAGGGTTTTGTTTTTGATTTACTTCGAAACTAGTACTAACAGACATCAAATTTTACATGATGAATTTGGAATTTTAGATGAGATGGGATTCTTGTGGGACACAGTTATTTTGTACATCGTAGGATATAAAACCAATTTGAATGTGAATACAGTAGTTTCTTTAAATTTAGCCCATGGGCATACAGAATTTGATATTCTAGTTTGAGGAGAATCTATTTTAGGATGGGGAGAGTGCTTATAGATGATAATAATTAAAAAGAAGATACACTGGTTGCAACTTACAAAAGGTTTGTGTTGGTAACTTATCTAATCAATACACACTTATTGGCAGGGGGTTTATTGAATTGGGAGATTCTGCTTACCAACAACTTTGCAATGAGATCACAAAAGAATTTAATGACTGTTCAAAGCAAGTGAGCAACATAGCTTCCCAGGATACTTTATAATTGTTTTCAAGTGTTTAATGAGATTGAGTTGATGAAAGTTTCTTCATAATTGAAGGTTCTTGCGTTGGAGGCGATATTTCTCAGTCCGAGTTATTGCCGAAATGACTTAGCTTCATTGCTTAGATCTGTTCAAGTACAGGAAAAGCAAAAGCTACATCTGGTACTTTTAAGTTTTTTCTCACATGACTTTTATGTGGATGTGCCTGCTCGATAACTGCATCCCAAATAAATGTTTTCACTTACCTTCATGACATATTAAGGTGTTCTTGTTTGATCTGTTTGTCTTCATATTAATGGTAACTTGATAAAAGAGAAGATAATCTTGAAGCATAGAAGCATGAACTATGCTCTGTTCTAGCTTCTTACTCCCGTTGTTCCAATAAATAGTCCACTTCAGAATTTCTTTGGCGCGTACAGGGGTCCTATACTCCTATTTCAGAATACACATAAGATGCAATTGTTGTTTCTAGGATTATTATTTTTAGCAACTATATAAAAAATGCCATCCAATACTGCTTTTTTCTGTCTTGCTTTTTTTTTTTTTTTTTTTGGGTTAGTGCTTCAACTATCATTTTTCTGCATTTAAGTCCATTTTGTGAAACACTGCAAAAGGGAAGTGAGAAGTGGCAGTTTGGAACTAAATCAACCACATTATGCAAAATGGGTTTAAAAATTGAATGAAGTCTAATAATTCATTTCAATGGAACTAAAAGGGCAGTTAAGAGACAATGCTTTAAAAATTGCAATGTGAGATTAGAATGGACATTTTTGATGGTTGCGTGCTAAAAGTTAGGAATAATTCTTGTTTCTAAATTCCTATCTTTGTATAAATATTAGATGGGGAGTATTTTTGTTAACTTGTATTTAAACGAATGCAATATTGCCCTGAACAGATCTCTAGAGTTTTTTTTTAAGAATATTACTACTTTTTATTCTTGGGGTACTATGGGAGTGATATGGTAATTGGGAATAATTTAATTATCAGATAATTTGTTTATAGACACTTTGTAGGGATCTAGCCTGCTGTGCTTTTTCACGTCTGAGGCGAGGCAGGTTTACTGGGTGCAGCCAGGCAATATGTTTTGGTGACGAGGCTCAAGTTAGATGGTTCTGAGGCCTTTTTATAAACTAGTATGGGCTTTATTGTTTTAGTATTAACTGTATTATGAATCCATCATACTGTATCAAATAAGGGCTAATTGCTAAAAATAGCAACAACTTTATGTTTTTTTAGCATTTTGGTCAACATAATATACTTTTTTAATCATTAATAGCATCAACTTCTATATTTTTTTTTACCAATTATAGCAAAAAGTTAAAGAAGTTGCTTAATAAATGATAAAAAAAAAAATACAAAAGCTAATGCTATTAATGATACAAAATACAAAAGTTGATGCTTTTAATTATGAAAAATACAAAATTTTGATGCTATTAATGATAAAAGATGAATAACGTTGCTATAAATGATAAAAAGCAAAAAGTTGTTATATTTAGCAATTGACCCATCAAATAATCCTATCACTAGAAAAGCCCGTAGATCAGTGTCAAACGACTGCATCAGAACATCGAAATTTCTAACTTCACGGAGACATTCACCCGTCAAGTTTTCTGTTTTCTTTTGCGATTTTGTGATCAAAAACATTTTTTTAATATTTCTTTTCGTGTTGACTTGTTTCTTCCTTGCTTTAGCTTACGCAAGCATTGAACTATATGTTAGTATGTTTGATGTTTAAGCTTAGAATTGACGTTTACTTTTGCAAGCTTCAAATATAGCTTTGTGTAATGTTTTAAGTGCTTTACTTGTATAGACATTATACATATATAAATTTCAACTTGACACACCTCGCCTAGACCCCGAGGACTATTTTGTGCCTAGGTGCATCTCGAGTCTTTCACAACTTTAGTGGTGGCATATTGAAATGAGTACTCCTAAACATGGTTGTGTTCATTCTCTCTTTATAATTTGGTAAAACTAGCTGAACCTAATGGCATGAGTTTTGTTTCTAAGCTCAATAGATTTGTGCTTGTAAATAGAAAATGGTCCTTTCATTCATTCTGTATTTCTGTAGACCAGTACACGGTTTCTTTGTCACAGATATCATTGGCATTCATGATTCTTTGTGAGTTGTTTTTATATTAGAGTAATGCTAAGTTCTCACAAAACCCCTCCTAATAACGACATGATAGCACAACAAAATTCAAGGGAAAAGATGAGGAAAGAAAAAAGAGAAATGTTACCTGTTTGGTTTGTTAGATTTTAAAGGGTATCATGGAATTTTGATTTTGTGGGATTCCTTGGTTTGGTCAATTGTGAAATGCTTCATTAAGTGTGGGATTCAAAATCCTCCCAACTCTTGAAGGATTTCATCTTACAAACCAAATATTTTATAAAATTCCATAAAAACAATTGATATCCTGCAAACCAAACGCTCAGGTGGATTTAGTTATTTTGAAAATATTATTCCCAGTTTTGGCGAGAGGCCCATGACAACAGTAAAATGAAGATGACAAGTTATTACTGCCCTTGTCAGCACAACATTATCACGACAAGTTCAGTTTTTCTTATATATCTTTTGTAATATTTTTATAATTTAATGACTTGAAATTGGAACCTTTAGCCCTGCTAACCCATGAGTTCATGAAATGCGGGTTCAATAAGATGGATTCTGCATCGGAGTCCTACAAGTTCAAACGTCATCTGACAAACTTTTTTTCTTTATCTTCAAAACAGACGGCAACAATTCAGGTTCTGAAGAAAGCTGGTCTCCCATCAGAGCGTCTGGTGAGCCATGAAAAATGCAAATTTAAAAATCATATGCAGCATGAATGCGTTCATGTTCATGAGATAACCGAAGCGGCCGGAACTGAAGAAGCAGAGGCAGATGCAGAATATGATAATGCAATGAAGGAAGCCATTCAGGGTGTGCAGGATGCAGTGACAACAATTAATGAGCATTTAGAAGAAGTCAGGTATGAGATTGCTGCACTTGAGGCTGATTAATTGATTTCTGAATCTACTTCAACCACAGCAGCTGTTACAATAAAGTTTGATGCCTTTTTGTCAACATTTTCTCAGGTATTTATTTTTCTTCATGGTATTATACCATTGGTATATATAAACTGAATCAATTAAAGCTTTTGATAAATTAAAAAAATATGTTGATTTGTGCATTATTAATGTCAGGTTTATGTTATAATTTGATAACGTAACATAATAAGTTAATTATTATGTGTCCTAACCTAAGCATACGATTGATTGGCACGTCATGACGATAACAAGGTTTAAATTGCTCGTACATTTTGTGGATGTGGAAATCAAATCGACTCGCTGAGTCGCCGCACATGACTCGACGATTCAAAATCTTCCAAATTTGGATTTTAAGCATTGAGGCCTTATGCTAGTGTCTAATACTTGTTTCTCATTTCTGGTAGAAGGGTTTAAAGGATCCCAAACTTGGATCTTGTAGGGTACTGAAATGACTCGAGCCTCTCGTTTTAGTGTCCGAAACCTTACTTGGAAGGTTCTAGGACTTTTGCTTTTCCATCTCTTTTTATACTTTTGTTTCAAATGGATCTTAATTTGATTAGGAGGAGAATTACGAGGAGCAAGGGTTGCAAACATTTTTGAAACACAAGCCGACAATATAATAAAATATATAAGAACAAGTTTACATGAATCAATTCCTATCCCAACTTCTCTTGTAGTAAAAGAATGAGTCAAATCTTGTCTTTAGATCAAGTCAATCACTTACGCAGTCAATTCTAATATCAAAACTTAAGGGGGCTTTTGGTTTGCGAATTTCCTGGGATTCACTGCGATTTTTTTAAAATCCTGTGTTTGGTTCGCAGATTTCAGAAAGGATTTAAAATATTAAATCCCTTCATTTTTTGTTATTTAAAAGCCCAACATTCCTCTTAGAATTTTAAATCTCAATTACCTTGCATTTTTCGAATTAGCAAATTTTTCTTAAAAGATAATGCAGATTTTTTAAACAAAATCCTAACAAATGCAGATGCTGCATAATGCAAATCCTTTGACGAAATACAAATCCCAAAGAAAAAAAATATGCGAACAAAATGCCCCCTGAGTTTACGTACCAATTGATAACTTAAACTCATTATTTGATACCAAATTGAAGCATCCTGCAACATAAGTAACGACTTCCAGAAGTTTCATTTAAAAATTATAATTCAAAATTCCATTTCAAAAGATTTCAACATAAGTAACGACTTCCAGAAGTTTCATTTAAAAATTATAATTCAAAATTCCATTTCAAAAGATTTCAACATATTTACAATACTTTTCAAGTAAACATGTGGTACTTAACAAAATATTAAAACAGTAATTTAATAATAGGATTTATTATAGAAAAACAACAACATGTTTTCACGTTTTTTGTGTTTTCGTCCCTCTATGTTAATTTTTTTTCATAACAGTCCTCAAGTTAATTTTTCCTTTTGGTTTAGTGAAATTTGGACATTAGATACCGGTTATAATTAGTAAACCTGTAAAAAATAGGGTTCTAATGTCCAAATTTCACTAAATAAAAAAGAAAACAAAAAAACATAAAAACATTTTTATTTTTTCATAATAAACCCTTAATAATATATTAAAACAATTATTGGGAATTTGACAACTAAGCTAACATCCCAACTAATTGAGTACAAAAATTACAAATCACTAGTCTTGCATTTTTAAATCCTCAATCAAACTTTATTTGAAGATACTTCTACTTCTTTTCCTTTCTTGCTTGGAATAAATGTCAACTTCACGGATAAGTATAAACTTAACGAGTTCAAGATTAACAGTTTATAATTCATACTCTAAGTTTTCGGTTTAATGACCATTATTATCACACCATGATGTTAAATTACTAAACAAACAATAACTATAGAGTTTTATTTATACTTCTGTTATAACATCATGTAAGTTACAACAATGTACATTTACCGGCCTCTCAGCATCGAAAGATTTTTCATTTCATCACACGTGACAATCAAATTCAGCATAAAAGTACCGGATGCATATGTAAAGAAATTCTAAGTGAAGTTTTTACATCCCAAGTCATATTCATTAAAAAGTAAAACAAGTTTCATGTGACAATTTATGCTTTATTAATCATATATGGAAATAAATACAGTTAATCTATCACTCACAGATCTGTAAACATTAAGCTACACGATCTAATTCCAAGTATTAACAAGTTTAAAGCTTCCAATTCAACTTACAGTTAAATCTGCATAATCATAGTAATATAGTATAGATATACTACATTATTAATCATGTTAGTTGACAAACTTTCTGTTCTCAAATTCCAAGTATTAACAAGCTTAAAGCTTCCAATTCAACTTACAGTTAAATCTGCATAATCATAGTAATATAGTATAGATATACTACATTATTAATCACGTTAGTTGACAAACTTTCTGTTCTTAAATTACCTTTGAAATTTAGACTTCAAAATAAATTCTAAGTGTTTAGGAACCAACAATCGGGGACGAACATTGACGAGATGGGGAACTCTGCGATGACTGAAGAACAGACACAGGAACATTAAGCTTCTAGCCTGCCAACTTGATCGAGTTTACGCTCTTTTTTGAAATAATAACCAGTTCCAAAACACTTACTAATCAACGTACTGACCATCACAAGTCTTTATTTATTTTATGCATAATTCATAGAGCTTATGTACAAGCTTTTTATGCATAATTCATAGCAAACCTTACCTTAAACTCCAAAATGCCCCCAAAAGTCAGAGTTCACTTCAATGTAAGTTCCAATTTTATTTTTAATTTCTGCTACAAAGGTTAATCAAACAAAATTAACATATTGAATCTTTATATATTAACATACGAGTAGGCTTGGCAAAAAAATCCGACCCCGAAGGGGAACCCGAAACTCGACACCGACTTTACCGGGAATTTCCCGAACCTGAGTTGAACGGGGATGGGGATGGGAAACACTTTAATTCCCGACCCCGGTCCTATTTAATATCGTAGTATAAGTTATTATATTTATGTAATTTTATTCTATACTTTTGTAAGTTTTTTACATATATATTTACTATTTACGTTGTATTATAAACTATTATTTAACAATGTATATATTTAAATATGTTGAGATAATTTGTTATAAAGCTTGTATACATGTTTATATACTTATTAACACTATAATTTGTAGTATAAACTTAGTAATTTGTTAGAATGTTAAAAACCCGATACCCGACGGGAATCCCCGAAACCCGATGGGGCCGGGGATGGGAAAGAGAATTCAATACCCGACGGGGATGGGGGCGGGAAATGAAATCCCCGGTCATATCCGCCCCGTTGCCATGCCTATATACGAGTACATGTGATGCCACATGTCAATGTCATAATAACCTCATCTATCCATTTTTATGTTTTCCCGCCTAAATTTCCTAATTTAATTCTTTTAATTTACTCTTATAATTTATAAAATTCAAAAACTAGAATTAATTACAATTTAATTAACTCCTATTAATGAAAATTAATCTAATTAAAACGACTTAATCATTTCATTTTACGTATAATGATTTAATTGATTTATTTTGTATAACTTAATTCAATGATTTCTTTAATATGTTATTTAACCCCAATTAAACATGTTTTTATCTTGACTATTTACTTATTATAATTAGAATATAATTAAACTAATTTCATATTTTGCATAACTATTTGTGTCAGTTTAATATCAATATTTATTACTTTTATAATGATATCTTAAATTTACAGAATCTTAAAAATATAATTATTTATTAAACATACCCACGTATTACACGGGTCAACAAACTAGTTATGAATTAAATCAAATCATTAACCAAAACTCATTACCTTGGAGATTTAAGTAACTCACTTATTTGATCTTTAATCTAACAAGTTCAGCTTCAATTTGTCAAGAAAGAATTTGAGTTGAGAGTGGAAATGATGAAGTGAAGAAAATGTGGCTTTGAAGAAGTCTTAAGAGGGTTATGAGAGTTCAATTGCTTTTAAGGGTGTTTTTAACCCTTATAATTGCTAATAATAGCAACATACTTTGGTTCATTATTTAGCAACCCTTAAACTTTCAACTTATAACACTTTAAACTGTTGAACTTAAGAAAGTTATCAGCTTTCTGATTTTTGAACTATTTCAGCTCATATAGAAACCTTTCATCCAGAATTTGTATATTCTAGCAACAAACTTTCATTTGGTGTCGGATTTCGATTACTTTTTTACAACACATCATTAATCTTTAGAAAATACCAAAATAATATAAACATTTCACATTTCATTGCTAGATCTTATTTTTACACATTAAAGTCTCTTTAATGAAATATTTGACTTCTATTGGTCAATGTTGAGACTTAGGTGCTGTTTGATTGCATAAGAGGTTAATTATCTGATGTCTGATTCCAATTCTGATTGATGAGAGGCGGTCCTGATAAAATACTAAGATCTGATAAGAGAATTCATTAAGTATGTTTGTTTTATGAATTATCTGATTCTGTTATTTTTATTAATTTTACATATTAATTCCCAAAACCAAACAGATATCATTGATTAAAGTCAAATATCAAGTAAGAATAATATCATTGAATCAAAGTGATCTATGTAAACATTTAATATCATTCAAATAACATTAACAAAATTTAAGTAAGAAACCAATTCAAGTTTATAAGTTATAATCAAGTAACATAAATGCATTCAATAAACATATAACCAATATGCTTTCAAGAATCAAATAACAATTAAAGTTTATAAGTTATAATCAAGTTTTTAATGTTACGTTTATTAACTTCCAAATAACTTAAGTTTATAAGTTATAAAGATATGTTATTGAAAAATAATAAATTTTATCAAAAAGTGTTGGAATATTTCTCGTTATAATAAATATGGTAAGAGGTAGGGTAGGGGTGGGGTAGGTTGAGGGTGGGGTGGGGTAAATAGGGTAGGGTAATGGTGTAGGGGTAGGGTGGGTAGGTTGAGGGGTAAGGTGGGTGGGGATGGGTAGATTTGAGGGGTAGGGTAGGGGTGAGGTGGGTAGGTTTGAGGGGTAGGGGTGGGAAGAGATAGGGGTAGGGTGGGGTGGGATAAGGAGGGGTGAGGTGGGGTGGGTAGGTTTGATGGGTTAGTGTAGGGGTGGGGTAGAGTGGGATAGGGTAAGTATGGGAGTGGGGTGGGTAGGGTTAAGGGTGGAGATGGGGATGGGGTGGTATAAGTAAGTTAAGGGTAGTTAGGGTAGGGTGAGATTAGGTGGTTGAGGGTAGGGTATGTTGAGGGTAGGGTGGGGTGGGGTGGGGTAGGGTAGGGGTAGGGGGTTTAGGATAGGGTAGGGTAGGGGTAGGGTGGGTGAGGTAAGGTATGGGGTAATGGTGGGGTGGGGTGGGAGAGACGTGTATTTTTTTTGGTGTGATAAGTGGTGATAAGAAACATATCTAAGTCTTATCCTGATAAGACATGATAAGAGAATTTTGACTCTTATGTCTTCTGCATATCAAATGCACTTATCAGTATTTCCTCTTACCGAATAAGAGGTTACCTCTGATAAGAGCCTGATAAGTGGCTATCAAACACCCCCTTAGACTATTTTCACCAATTTGAACACTTGGAAATTAAAATTTAGTGATAATTCAAATTAAAAATTGACTGAAAATAACGGATGTGAGATGATGGAGTAATAAATGACGATGAAGGAAACTTTAATTTTACCAAAGCATGTGTGTTTCAAAACAATATAATTACGGATTATAGTAAAGCTTTATCTTCTAGGATTAAGTTTGTGCAATACCAACTTACTTTTCAAATTGTACCCATATGGTACATGACATTTTTTTTCTTATACATATGGTATATATACTTTAGTTTTGATTTCAATATAATACAATTCTACATAAAAACCCGGTTGTTCACACCAATGGCATTCGTTATCCCTAACTTTAATTATGGTAATTATATTAAAGAAGAGTAGCAATACTACGAAATATAACATGGAGAAATGTGTGAACCTTATTGGAAACAATCATTGGGAGCTATATAGTACATTACTCATTCAACTTTGTCTTCATTTTTCTTACATTGTAAAGAAAGAAACCCAAATGGGTTCGAGTTGGTTAGTTTAGCAATGGCTCCAACCTCAATTGAAGGTTGATGCACATATTGATTATTGAAGTGTTTGAGACAAATATATATATATATATATATATATATATATATATATATATATATATATATATATATATATATATATATATTGAGGTTCGATTGAGAACTTTTGTGCATCGAGGCACCATTGAGAACTTTTGTGCATCGGACTTTCTACCAAGGGTGCATTAAGGGTATTTTATAGAAAATTGGGTTTAACTAGATTAGAAATCAAATCTATCTATACTATTAAAAGAGTAACTAAATGCCACATGGCATGCTCTCATTGAATTTGCCACATGGCATGCTCTCATTGAATTTGCCACATGTCGCTCTCTCCTTTTGCCACGTCATTTACTGATTTTATTTTTAAATTTTAAAGCAAATCAAATCTATGTAAATCTAATATGGATTAATTTAATAACTAACTAACTAAAATTAAGCAAACTTTATTATTCATATAATTATTATATTATACATATATAAATATCAATTTCTAAAATTAACCCATGTAATACATGGGTAATAACCTAGTCAATACATTAAACAACTTACCAAAAATTTCTCCCTCTTTCTCTCCTCACCTCTCTCTCTCTCTCTCTCTCTCTCTCTCTCTCTCTCTCTCTCTCTCCATGATCAACCTCTCACCCTCTCATTCCCCATGTGACCGCCCCACCCCCTCTCATTCTCAAAATCCGGCCACCGTCTTGCTCTCTCGGCCGCTGCACCACCATCGCACCACTGCTGCATCAGCATCGCACCACCGATGCACCGGCCCTCTCTCTCTACGGCCAATAATCACCGTATTTTTTGAATGCATGATAAATTTTTGAATAATGAACACCTTCAATGAAAGAATGATGAACACATTCAAAGATAAAATGATGTATTTTGATGATTTTGGAAGAGATGAACGATATGCATGTATGTTGATGATGAACGACGAATGATATGCATGAAGAGATTAACGATTCATGTTTGTATTTTGATGTAATTTGATTTTGGAAGAGATGAACAATATGCATGATTTATTTTTGGAAGAGATGAACGATATGCATGAAGAGATGAACGATATGCATGTATTTTGATGATGAACGATGAACGATATGCATGAAGAGATGAACGATTCATGTTTGTATTTTGATGTATTTTGATTTTGGAAGAGATGAACGATATGCATGATTTATTTTTGGAAGAGATGAACGATATGCATGTATTTTGATGTATTTTGAATTTGTATTATTTTTGTTAATTATGGAAGTGTAATAATTAAATAAGGATTGCATAATTCCTATTTTACTCCGCGAATTTCATTATGTGCATTTGATGCAAAAAACTTTCTATTTAATTACCCTTTTGCCATTTGATCTAACTCACACATTATTTTCATCCAAAGGACAGTGGAGGGAGGTTCTTTTGTGCCTCGATGCACAAAAGTTCTCAATGGAACCTCCCTATATATACATACATACATACATACATACATACATACATACATACATACATACATACATACATACATACATACATACATACATATATATATATATATATATATATATATATATATATATATATTCAAGATCGATGGGATACCATGTTAGACTAGGGTACTGAGAAACCACTTATAGACAATCATTTATCATTAAAATAATTAGATAAATATAATTTGTGCTTAAAATTCTTTCCCACATTAATTAGTGTTGGAGGTAAAATTGGTATTGAAAATTTTAAATTAGAATTGGGAGCATCTGTGTATCCCATGAAAATCTCTATTTCAGTTAGTATCATTCATTACACCCATACTGAACATGTGCAATGATAACACGCCATAAATCTTGGTTTATCACCAAAATGGAACCCATCGACTACACACACCATAAACCACGATTGAACATGTTCAATACTGTCACTATTGGTTTATTACCAAAAGGGTTAACAGCAACTAAAAACTCAATAGACCCCGATTGCACATGTTCAATAACGTATATATGAAATTGAACCTTCACGAACAGTTTGATGAAAATAATAAATACCTTTATTTGACACCTTCGGTTGAACATGTTCACTAAAACCCATTGTCGAATCTGATTGAACCTGTTCACTAAAACCTATTGTTGAATCCGATTGAACATGTCCACTAAAACCCATTTTGAAATTTATTAAAGATATTGTTATGGATGTAAATCCTTATAATTAGGGGATTTATTAATTCATTAGTTATCATCTATTAATTAAGATAAACCTAATTGACTATATTACCATTTTTTACTCATAACAAAACATGGGCACACACACACACACGCACACACGCACACATACATACATACATACATAGATTGAGGTTCAATTGAGAACTTTTATGCATCGAGAACCTCGAGAAACTTTTGTGCATCAGATAATCTACCAAGGGTGCACAAATGACATTTAGGGAAAACTAAAGATATGGTAATTAATTTATTTTTAAAAATCATTAATTGATAATTAGGAGTTACATTTAGAATTAAATTCTCATATTAGCTACATTGTTCGTTTCCTCCCCATTTCTCTCTCTCTCTCTCTCTCTCTATAACCGTCACACTCTCTCTCCCTTTCTCTCTAATCGTGTTCTTCATGATTTTCATAGTGATGATGATATGAGGACGAAGATGAACGACGAACAACGATGATGATGAACACGAACAAGAGATGCAAACGATGATAATCATGAAGAACACGATGCATTGATGGATGATGAACGATGAACAACGATGAATAACGATGATGCATAGATAGATGATGAACAAAAATGATGCATAGATGGATGATGAACGATGAACAATGATGTTGCATAGATGGATGATGGATGCATAGATGATGAACGATGAACACGGATGATGAACGATGAACAATGATGATGAACGATGAACAATGATGATGCATAACAACACGTTAGTTTAAGTTTTTTGGATGTTGTTGCATCATGTTACATTAAAGTTTTTGGATAAACATGTTGTTGCAACACGTTAGATTAATGTTTTTAGATGAACACATTTCATGCATCACGAGTGATGAATATAAAGTTGATAAACACGAAGATGAATAATGAAGATGATGAACATGAAGGATGAACGACAACGATACATCTAATTCTTTATCATTTAATTTGAATGTGTATTATTTTTGTTATTTTTGGAAGTGTAGTAATTAAATTTATTTAACATTTATTATTTAAACTAGTTTATAACCCATGTATTACGTGGATATTTTTGATTAAATTTATTTATATAACATGTATATGAGTAAAAATAAATACATTCAAAAATAATAATTGTGTTTATTTTTTATTATTTACAGACTAAAAAAAGAGTATATTTATCTTTTTTAAAAATATTAAATTTTATTTATCTTTTATTTTTATAAGTTGTAATTATCTTTTTGGTGAACGTAGACTCGTAGAGGTGACACGTGACATTTAATGTTTTTCTTAATTATACATAATAATAATTTCCACAACTAATTCAAATTTTTACATCTGGATCTAACTTTGACTATTGTGGATAATAATGATAAGTATTTATTTTAGGTAAACATAATTTTAAATGTTACAAAATCTAATTTATTACTAATTAATTAATGAAAAAAATAAAGTCAAAATTTAATGCAATTAAGTTAAGGTGTTAAATTTGGCAAAAGAGGTGGAAAAATAAAATTTTCTTGTATTGTAGAAGTGGGAAAATAAAATTTTCTTGTATTGTAGAAAAATAAAATTTTCGTGTATTGTAAAATTTTCTTGTATTGTAGGTTAGATTCAGAAAATACATATTTTTTATATTTTAATAAATTATTATAAAATTTATATATAATTAAAATAAAAAAAATTGAAAGCTAGTTAAATTAAAGATAAAAAAAATACTTAGTTGTTTGATATTAAATAAAAAATATTATTATATTGTATTATTAAAACAAATAATATATGTTTGCAAAAAAATTGTTTCTTTTAATTTTTATTAACTTCAAATATAAAATATCAACGTAAGAAACAAAAAACTTCAATTATGTGAATGTGTATATATTTTGAAAATGATAAAATATAAAAATAGAATATCTGAAAATCGACAATCAAAATTTATCATATTCACAATTGAAGTTTTATCAATTAAATTTTAAATCTTGTTAGCAAAATAATTAACAAAAAGTTTGTAACATCCCAATTTCAAGACAATTGCGTGGAATTATTTTAGTGGATACTTAATATATTATTATCGTGTTGAGCCAATGAGATCCCGAGTAGTGGATTATACGTGTCGGGTTTATGGGTTACGTGTCTCCGAGTTATAATATTAGTGGATTAATTATATATTTGGGTTCGTGAAGTTAAATGGGTTAAGTGGATATTAATTGCGAAAGTGTGATATCGGGTTCGGGTTATTGGGTTGGAACCCGCTAAAAGAGGAAATAATATATATGTGTGTGGATAACTCTTGGTTTCCTTCTTTATGAAGAAAGTGTGTGGTATGTGTGTGAAGTGCATCGTGTACATGTATGTGTGTGTGAACCTTCAACATCAAAAAGCTTCTAAATTCAAGGGTTAATTGCTGGGACTTGCTTTAACCATCTCCATCTTGTGTTCTTGAGGTAAGAATTTGTGATTTTGGTAGCTAAACCTTGAGGTAATCATGTGATATGTTGAGGATTTTGGTCTCTGTGATTTATGAGTTGTTATATATGAGTTTTGTGCATATTTTCCTTGCTGAAATTGAGTATGGAGGGTGAAAACCCTCTGGTTCGGCTATGGAGTTCGAAGGGCAAGGATGTTGTTGTCTGAGAAAGCGCGGCGCGCTCGAGAGGCCAGAGGCTGAGTTGGGCAGGTGCTGTTAGGAGCCGGGTTTGGGGATTTTTGGGGTTGGGTTTTATTTGAGATTGTTGGGTTGGGTTTGAATTAAGCTTTCGGGGTTCCGTTGGGTTTGTTTTGGGTCGGATATATTGTGATTCGGGTTTTGATCGGTTTTTCGGGGTTTCGGTTGGGACTAATTATGGGGGGTTTTGGAGTCGGGTTTCGTTTGGGATTTTCGAGCCGGGTTTTGATCAGGCTTTCGGGTCGGTTATGAGTTGGATTATAGATTGTTATGTGTATCTTTTGAAATGAGTTTGTGCTAACGGTTGGGGATCCGTGTGATTTCAGGGACGGGTCAGCGAGCCGAGCCGAGTCAGAGATTCCGGGATTAGTGGATCGACCAGGTGAGTACCCGAGTTCTTTTCTAAACCGCGGGACTGTTTTCCGAGTCATGATTGTGTAGCTAGCTTCGTGTATGTGTATATTGTGTATTCTGAATGAGACAGGGACGTGGGCGCCAGGTATGATTCTATTTCCCACATATGTGATATAAGTGTGCATGAGATGAGATCCAGTCCGGGGGTCCGTGATGAGTTCCATACGGACGGTGATTCGCGATGTGAGATCGCGTGGGTTGACTGTCCCTAACAGTCCTTGGAGCGTGTATACACGGCAGGGCCTGTAGCCGGTTCGCGCCCGTGCTACAGGGTTGTGGCTAACCACCGGTGCGCACGGTCGTTAGCTGGGGAGGAGTCCCCTTCAGTGATATTGTGTGCAGGGCTTCGGATCTCATGCTGAGTGTTCGTACCTGCTTCATACTGTTGATTGTCAGAGACAGAGATTGAGCTTGTGTTGTGTGTATGTGCTACGTGTATGCATGTTATGTGTTTCTGTGCAGAGTCTAACCCTCGAGTACTCACGAACTTTCGAGCTTACGTATTCGAGTTTTCCATGTTCAGGGTTTCAGTGAAGAGTTCAGTAGCTGGGTTTGTTGATCAGCGACTAGCCGTTATGTGAAGACTATTGCAGCTGCCTTTGTCATCAATTATGTTAGTGTTTGTGTTTTATGGGATATTGTTAATCAGTAAATGATGTGTAAACAATATTATGTGAAAGTTTTTAATTAATGATGATTCCAAGTTATCCTATGACATATGTGTAATTGAGCTATTGAGATGTGCCACCTGTGTATTGTATTAACGTGGCATTTCCGGGATCAGGGAGGGTGTTACAGCATGGTATCAGAGCTTGTGGTTTGAAGTCTGAGTATCAATTAGTGGATGCTTAACTTAAACCTTGTTCCGATCCGTGGGGGATCCATTGCGATTGATTTTAGTGGAATTAATTAATCTGGCTTAGTGTATAACGCTGGGTGACCTATCTATGGTTCTCAATTGTTTTGGTTTGTGCAGATAATTATGGCAGATCAAGGCGAGGGATCCGGCGCGGGTAAGCCGCCAGGGGACGAGTTCATTCGTAAGTCAGAGCTTCTAGGGGTATTGACCGAGTTCTATAGACAACAGAGAGAGCAAGAGAGAGAGCAGGATCAAGGTATGAGACCGCGTGCTTGGGGTGGTCAGGATACGGGTACGGGTGCCTCTTCATCTATGTCTCGGCGAGGGGGTTCGTTTAAAGATTTCATGACCGGGAATCCGCCAGAGTTTAGAGGTGGGGGTGAGCCAGGGATGGCTATGGCATGGGAGCGTGAAGTGGAGGCTGCCTTTAGAGTTGCGCACGTGGAGCCGAGAGATATGGTCGGTTATGCGACCTATCTGTTGAGGGGAGGGGCGTCACAGTGGTGGCAGTCTATAGAGTTAGCAATGACATCTTCTGCGGCGTATGCAATGACGTGGGATCAGTTCAGGGCTGTGTTCGAGCTACAGTACATCCCGAGAGACGAGAGGCGAGAGATGGAGCGGCGATTCCTACATCTACAGCAGGGAGAGATGACGGTGCAGCAGTATGTAGACCGGTTCAATGAGTACTCCCAGTTTGCGACTCATCACATCGCCACCGAGCAGCGAAAGGTTGATGCATTCGTTGATGGACTGCGAGCTGACATCAGAGAGTTCGTTGGGATGCACGAGATGCCTACACTTGCCAGAGCATTGGAAATGGCCCGCATCAGAGAACGGGAGATAGCTAAGCAGAGAGAGGACCCATTCTTTCAGCACCGACGTGAAAGGACTCCCGAGCGGTCCTCGAGAGACCGGAGGCATTCCAGAGACGACTCCAGGGAGCGACGTTCGGGTCAGAGTTCGAGAGATAGACGAGATAGAGACAGAGACAGAGACAGGGAGCAGAGATCGAGTGGACCGGGGCAGAGCCAGAGATCAGATCGGCAGAGTCAGAGGCAAAGTTCGAGATATACAGAGCAGAGTCAGAGCAGCGTAGGGCAGAGGCCTCGAGATGGGGGCGATAGGGGAGACAGTTCAGCTGGAGATCGAGAGTGCTTGAGATGCAACCGTCGCCATAGTGGGCCGTGCATGCCTAGGTGTTATCGATGCGGCCAGCGTGGGCACGCTGCCGCCACGTGTACAGTTCCAGAGCCATTGTGCTTCCGTTGTGGGAGGCCGGGGCACAGGGTGCGAGACTGTCCAGAGTTGGGATCAGCGGTGCAGGGTGCGAGTTCTAGTGGGGCCGGAGCAGAGCCGTCGTCATCCGGTCGTCATGATTCTCGGGCGCGGGGTCGGGTATTTCAGGCGACTACAGAGGCAGCTCGAGATGATGCTGATATGGTTTCGGGTATGTCTTTCTGAGCTTGCTTTGAGTGTGTGTCAATTGTGGGGCGGGTCATTGGGTTATGTCTGCGATAAGTGTATGTGTTCTGTTACGTGTGACTGTTCTGTTATGTCTGTGATTATGTGGCTCAGTGATAGAGATGTGGAAGGGTTGTGTATGGGTTATATGGGATTGTTATATCTGGGTATGTGTGTGAGAGTGAGATATATCGTGGTAAGATGGGTTATCAGAGTTCTGGGATTGGGCATTGTGCTATGTTGAATGGATTAATCCTGTTGAGTTATGTGAGCCATGTGAGTATATATTGCGAATGTGTCGTGATGTGCTAGTGGATTATCGTATTGATAGTGGATTTAAGCTCTTGTGTGTGTGCTATCCATATCTATGATATTGCGTATTATGAGATGTGTTTATCTGTTGTAGTGAAAAGAGTTGAGAGTTTTGTTGTGATAGTGGATTAGTCTATTGAGAGTGGATTTAATCCCTTTGTGATTTTAACCATGTTTATGAGCTTGCGTTTAGTGATTCGATGGAGATGTCTTTATGTGTTGTGTTAGTGGATGATCTATATAGAGCTATGCGAGTATGTGATGAAAGAAAGCGAAGATCGATGGATTGAGATGATATGTGAATCCGGTGGCTTATGAGGTAATGCCACGTGAAGACTCTGTGAATAGAGGATCTATCAGTTGCCGATATGTGAATTAAGGGGATTTAATTGAGCTATTAGTGGATTGACTAAATGAAGATGTGCGATAGTGATGATTGTGCCATTCAGAGTTCAAATGCGAATTTATCAAGAGTTGTTGATGATGTCGAGAATTGTGAGTCAACATTTTCGAGGATTTGACTTAGAAATGTGTATTTGCGAATGGCTTGCGATAGATTCCGGGGGCGGAATCTTTTTAAGAGGGGAGGATTTGTAACATCCCAATTTCAAGACAATTGCGTGGAATTATTTTAGTGGATACTTAATATATTATTATCGTGTTGAGCCAATGAGATCCCGAGTAGTGGATTATACGTGTCGGGTTTATGGGTTACGTGTCTCCGAGTTATAATATTAGTGGATTAATTATATATTTGGGTTCGTGGAGTTAAATGGGTTAAGTGGATATTAATTGCAAAAGTGTGATATCGGGTTCGGGTTGTTGGATTGGAACCCGCTAAAAGAGGAAATAATATATATGTGTGTGGATAACTCTTGGTTTCCTTCTTTATGAAGAAAGTGTGTGGTATGTGTGTGAAGTGCATCGTGTACATGTATGAGGATTTTGGTATGTGTGTGAAGTGCATCGTGTACATGTATGTGTGTGTGAACCTTCAACATCAAAAAGCTTCTAAATTCAAGGGTTAATTGCTGGGACTTGCTTTAACCATCTCCATCTTGTGTTCTTGAGGTAAGAATTTGTGATTTTGGTAGCTAAACCTTGAGGTAATCATGTGATATGTTGAGGATTTTGGTCTCTGTGATTTATGAGTTGTTATATATGAGTTTTGTGCATATTTTCCTTGCTGAAATTGAGTATGGAGGGTGAAAACCCTCTGGTTCGGCTATGGAGTTCGAAGGGCAAGGATGTTGCTGTCTGACGAAAGCGCGGCGCGCTCGGAGGGGAACCGCGGCGCGTTCGAGAGGCCAGAGGCTGAGTTGGGCAGGTGCTGTTAGGAGCCGGGTTTGGGGATTTTTGGGGTTGGGTTTTATTTGAGATTGTTGGGTTGGGTTTGAATTAAGCTTCCGGGGTTCCGTTGGGTTTGTTTTGGGTCGGATATATTGTGATTCGGGTTTTGATCGGTTTTTCGGGGTTTCGGTTGGGACTAATTATGGGGGGTTTTGGAGTCGGGTTTCGTTTGGGATTTTCGAGCCTGGTTTTGATCAGGCTTTCGGGTCGGTTATGAGTTGGATTATAGATTGTTATGTGTATCTTTTGAAATGAGTTTGTGCTAACGGTTGGGGATCCGTGTGATTTCAGGGACGGGTCAGCGAGCCGAGCCGAGTCAGAGATTCCGGGATTAGTGGATCGACCAGGTGAGTACCTGAGTTCTTTTCTAAACCGCGGGACTGTTTTCCGAGTCATGATTGTGTAGCTAGCTTCGTGTATGTGTATATTGTGTATTCTGAATGAGACAGGGACGTGGGCGCCAGGTATGATTCTATTTCCCACATATGTGATATAAGTGTGCATGAGATGAGATCCAGTCCGGGGGTCCGTGATGAGTTCCATACGGACGGTGATTCGCGATGTGAGATCGCGTGGGTTGACTGTCCCTAACAGTCCTTGGAGCGTGTATACACGGCAGGGCCTGTAGCCGGTTCGCGCCCGTGCTACAGGGTTGTGGCTAACCACCGGTGCGCACGGTCGTTAGCTGGGGAGGAGTCCCCTTCAGTGATATTGTGTGCAGGGCTTCGGATCTCATGCTGAGTGTTCATACCTGCTTCATACTGTTGATTGTCAGAGACAGAGATTGAGCTTGTGTTGTGTGTATGTGCTACGTGTATGCATGTTATGTGTTTCTGTGCAGAGTCTAACCCTCGAGTACTCACGAGCTTTCGAGCTTACGTATTCGAGTCTTCCATGTTCAGGGTTTCAGTGAAGAGTTCAGTAGCTGGGTTTGTTGATCAGCGACTAGCCGTTATGTGAAGACTATTGCAGCTGCCTTTGTCATCAATTATGTTAGTGTTTGTGTTTTATGGGATATTGTTAATCAGTGAATGATGTGTAAACAATATTATGTGAAAGTTTTTTAATTAATGGTGATTCCAAGTTATCCTATGACATATGTGTAATTGAGCTATTGAGATGTGCCACCTGTGTATTGTATTAACGTGACATTTCCGGGATCAGGGAGGGTGTTACAAAGTTTTAACTTTATTTACTACACTTCTACATTTAAATCCAAATTTTTACATTTGAATTTAACTATGATCATTAAGTGTAACACCCGCTAATTTTGAAGCAGTCAACTATTCGTAATTTTATCAATTTATCTTAAGCATCATGACTCAACTTAATTAAGATTAAAATGTTAGTGTTATGAGGTAATTATATGATCTAGGATAATTAATTATATGTGAGATATAGTGATATGATCATGTAAAATGAAAACTTGTCATCTTAAAAGAAATTAATTATGAGGTGTGCAAGGAATCCTAACAAGAATTGTTATGATCATATTCCATATTATTACATCCATGCTAACCATGATCACATGATCCATCATAAATCCTTATATATGTATGACCCTTAATTCTTCCATTTTTATCACTAACCTATCAAAACACATACAAAAACACACACTAAAAATCTGGATTTGTTTTTATTATAAAGAATATGAGGTTAAATTTTGAAGATTAATCATCATCAACATCATCCTAAATTTGAGGTAAACTTCATCAATCTTCATCACTTATTTTGTTATTTGTCTCAATCATGAAGTTTGGATTATAAGTGGAATTTTAACATGAAAGTAGGTATTAATCCATAAACTAAGTTTATCATCTTTATCATTTCTAGATTTAAAAGTTTTAGATACTCAACAATGGTGATTTTATAGAATAAAGATTGAATCTGAAATTTATACATAAATTATCCAAATAAGGAATAGAGATTATATTAGAATAATTATAAATGCTTAACTCCAAATTTAATGAACAATAGTTGGGTTCCATGATGTTTGAAGTTGAGGTTGGAGATTTAATTGTTGGGTGGAAAGTCAAGAAAATAGAATTGAAATCAATGGGTTTGAGTTGGGTAGTGGTCTGAGCACCTAAGTCGGCAGTCGAACGGTGGCCGGGGAGGCTAACGACGGCGGTGGTGGTGGCCATCGGCGGCGACAGGTTTCCCTCTGTCTGCCTTATTTTTCAGGGTTCCATCGAGAGGGAGAGGAAGAGGAGAGAGTAGGGTATTAAGGGTTGCGTAGGAATCCGGTCGGAGAGACTTGCGCCGGCGGCGGCGGTGCTGCCAGCGATGGCGGTTAGCGGAGGCAGAAGCAACAGAGCTGTGTGGTTTATGTGTCCATCGAGAGAGGTGAGGAAGCAAGGGAGGTTGAGGCCGGAATCCGACCGGAGAGGAGGTTCAGCGGCGGCACTGGTCGGCGCCGGAAAACCCTGGCCGGCGGCTGCCTGTTTCTTTCCTTTTTCTTGGGTTTTCAGCCGAGAGAGAAGAGAGGAGAGAATGAGATGTTTTTTTGTTATTATTTTTATGTTTATTTTTGTTCTTTCTTGGGCTTAATTAGGTTAAAATTATTGTTGGGCCTATTTAATTTAAAATTTGATATTGGGCTGATGGATAAGTTAGAGTTTAAAGGTTGGGTTTTGATTTGGTTTGTTTAATTATAAATGGGCTCAAATGTTATGATTTATTTGGATCTTTTAGTGTTAGGATAAATTTAGTGATTTGGACTATTAAATTAAGGAGTGCTGGGCTGCATATATTTAAGTTAGTATTGGGCATTTTAAATAATTGTGTGTTAGAACATTAATTAATTAATTTAAATGGGTTAGCATGTGGGTCAAGTTAGAATAGATTTAGTATTTATAAAAGTTACCGATAAATAGTTACACATGTTTAATTATAAAGAATATCTTTTAGTTATATAAAATAGTAATACGTAAAGATCTTAATAAATTAATGACTTAACAATTAAATAGAATGATTATTATATTGTCAAGTAAGTCGAAACATATAAATGTTAGTTGTTAAACATAACAAACTAATAAATCGAAGTTCACCGATCTAGTCGCTGAAATTTTAATTAATAAATAGAATTGGATATTGGGCAATGTAAATCATAAAGTTAAGGATATTAATAAATAGGCAATGTACTTTTATATCAGGACTCTAGCGGTTCACTTGAAACGTGTGGCACACGATAGTGCTTTCAGCTGATTTCGAGTTGTCGTTTGGCGAGTATGGATTACAAGCACTGTGAGTAATTGATTTAATTTCGCAAATGATCATAAATGATATGCTTGCACTGGATATCTCTTTCGTTCTATTACCATAATTATTCTTTAACTACCATGCTTAGCCTTGAATGTTGTTATTTACTTCGTTGCCTTGACCCGATATTTGTGAACCCTTTTCCCCAGTATGCATACTGTGTATTATGTGGATTAAGCGAGGTTGCTGTGTGCTTCCGAGTTGTATGGCGGGCGAGCCGCATGTTTTGTACACGTGCTAACCGAGCGAGTCGTACGCCGTGTACTTGTTATCGGGCGAGTCGGTAACAATACCCGATTCGTGTATGCTAAATCGAGCGAGTCGTAATGCTACACATGTTGAATTTGAGCCGATATTTGTGTTGAACATGTTATATATGCTTGTCTGTGCTTTTAAATCTGTTACTCGCTAGGCGACGGCTTATCCCGGTTGTGGGGATAAATTTTCAGGTTTAACTGATAAGGGAAAGACACCAGCTTCAGGATCTAGAGTTTGAGCATTTATGGTATCAGAAAGACTTCCGCATTTACTCTGATTTATATTTTGTACTTGGGATGGGTAGATCCCTAGACTTTCAATTTGATTGTAATAATTAGATGTTATATTTTAGCGCACTCTGAATGTGGTGGTTTTAGTTTATTTATGTATTGAGAATTGAAGTTTGAGATTAGAATGTTTTATTTTATTACTTCGAGGTTTATGTTGCAGATTTTAGTAAAAAAACGTCGCGCTATTGGAACGGGGCGTTTCATTAAGGATAATAATGACACATATTTATTTTAGGTAAATATTAATTCATTAATGAAAAAATTAAAATCAAAATTTAATGTAATAAAGTTAATGTAGTAAAATTGGAAAATGAATTAAAAAAATGGCATAGGTATAATTATTGATTTTAATTAAGGGTATAAGAGACATTTCATAAATAATTATGAGTTGTCATTAATCTGGACCATTGATTTCTTTCCATCTAATGGTCCAGAAACTCCAAGTGATTTTCTTATTTTATATAGTATAGATATTTGATGCAATATTCAGTTAATATAAAAATAAAATTAGTTAAACTAGATATTTTTTTTCCTTAACTACCCTTCATTAGATGCATATAATATGTTGCATCACCCTGATACATCACGAGATCGACTTGATCCAACGGTTGTAAGATGGTTCTTAGGTACCTAGATGCATAAAAGTTCTCAATTGAACCCGACTATATATATATATATATATATATATATAGATTTAGGTTCAAAAGAGTCCCTTCAAAAATCCAGTGTACCAAGGGTACCCATCCAAAGCCACAAAATTAAATAAATCAATGGTTGTGATAAAAAATGCAATTCCATGCGCGTCCCCCCTTTTTTTTGGCTGGAAGGGTATTTTCGTAATTACAACGACCATTCACATTACTTAATTCATCATTCACATTAGTTAATTGATCATTCACATTACCTAATTATTCATTCACAACACTTATTTGATCATGCACAAGAATTATTTGACTATTTACAATTCTTTTACACTTATTTGATCATTCATAATAATTATTTGACTAATTGATCATTCAAATTACTTAATTGATCATTCACATTACTTAATTGATCATTCACATTACTTAAATGATCATTCACATTACTTAATTAACATTTTACGTTACTTAAATGATCATTCACATTACTTAATTGATCATTCACCTTACTTAAATGATCATTCACATTGCTTATTTAACCATTCACATTGGAAAAATAATATCAGCACAACATGTGAATCTGAGCATTGTCAACTACTAACAAACAGTAACAAGATTAATGACAAACAATAACAATGGTCATTCATGTAACACTCAAATTCTCAAATCTATCAAACATTAATAACATCAACCAATGTGAATGATCATTCAGCTAATGTGAATGGCCATTCACATTAGGAAATTTACCATTCACATTGGTTGTACCATATCAGCACATCATGTATGTTGTGCATCGTCAACTACTAACAGCCAGTAACAAGATTAATGACAAACAGTAACAATGGTCATTCATGTAACGCTCAAATTCTCAAATCTATCAATCATTAATAACATCAACCAATGTGAATGATCATTCAGCTAATGTGAATGACCATTCACATTAGGAAATTTACCATTCACATTGGTTCTACCATATCAGCACAGCATGTATGCTGTGCATCGTCAACTACTAACAAGCAGTAACAAGATTAATGACAAATAATAACAATGGTCATTCATGTAACGCTCAAATTCTCAAATCTATCAAACATTAATAAATCAACCAATGTGAATGATCATTCAGCTAATGTGAATGACCATTCACATTAGTAAATTTCACCATTCACATTGGTGAAATAATATCAGCACCTTACATTAGTCCTGTTAATTGTCAACTACGTTTTGTGAATGATCAATCTTCTAATGTGAATGGTCATTCACATTAGGTAAATGTCCATTCACATTTAATGAATGACGAGAACAGCAATGTCAGACTTCATCTTCTACATACCATCAATGTTAAGTAATGTGAATGATCAATTAAATAATGTGAATGATCATTTAAGTAATGTGAATGGTCAATTAACTAATGTGAATGATTAATTAAGTAATGTGAATGATCATTTAAGTAATGTGAATGGTCAATTAAGTAATGCGAATAGTTAATTAAGTAATGTGAATGATCAAATAAGTGTACAAGAAGTATAAAAAGTTAAATAAGTGTTGTGAATGATCAATTAAGTAATGTGAATGACCAATTGACTAATGTGAATGATCAATTAATGTGAATGATGAATTTAAGCAATGTGAATGGTCGCTGCAATTACGAAAATACCCTTGCCTATTCATGGACGCTGGATACGCAGGATTTCATGAGGGACGCTGTGGAACCAAATTATATATATATATATATATATATATATATATATATATATATATATATATATATATATATATATATATATATATATATATATATATATATATATATATATATATATATATATATATATATATATATATATATATATATATATTGAACAAATTAGGACCATTCTTAAAGACGGTAATAACCAATAATAACCTGACATGTCATCCATTTTAATTAATTTAAATTAAATTTAAAAGACTTGAAAATTTATAATAAGAAAGGATTACAATTCTCCTTCTCCTTTTTCTCTTAATTCAATGGACGAAGAATCAAACACAAATTTAATTCAATGTTTTATTATGAAGTATAATTGTAGAATTGTCTAAACCATTAGTCGTGAACCACATTTTATATTAATTGTGAATCATCATGCGTGAATCACTCATGTTTGAGTTGTGAATCATAGTCTTGTATTGATTGTGAGTCGTCGATGGTGTCGTAAACCATAAAGGTGTCGCGTATCACCGGTGATGCGGTGAACCACAACAATGGTGTGAGTCATCGGTGGTATCGTGAATCACATGGGTGTCGTGAATCTCTGGAGAGAGAGTGTGTGTACCTGTGTAGTTTGGTAAGTGAGAAAATCGTGGAATGATTGATTATTTTTATTTTTTTATTCAAATTCAAATTAATGAGATGTCATGATCTCATTGGTTCTTACGTACCGTGTTCATTTTAAGGACGGTCCTCATTTTATCCATATATATATATATATATATATATATATATATATATATATATATATATATATATATATATATATATATATATATATATATATATATATATATATATATATAGAATCATGTGAGAAGGATCTTATGGCGAGAAGAGGTGAGAAGTAATCTTGACCTTAAGATGAATAATAAACATGATAATACGGTATGACTGTTGGAAAAAAGTGTAAATTTTTCAAAGGAAAATTTTTCAAAGGAAAAAGTGTATTTTCCATGTTTTTTTGGACCAAATATAATTATATATAATTGTGAGATATATAATTAATATTTTGTGGGTATGTATTATCCTTGAAGAGAGAATTACAACGATATAAAAAACGTCTAAAATCGAGCTAAGATGAATGAGATATCGATGCTCAAAGATTGGTGTTTAATGTGGGAAAATGCAAGTTAAAAGTGTGAAAATTTGTCCCACATGGGAAGAAGGACCAAACCATGAGTGGTTTATAAGGAGGAGCCTTGACAAACATGACAAGTTACTCCAAGACAAATCTTGGGTCCAAACAGTAGCAAATCATTAAACTTGTGTGCACTCACATCTGTCTCGTACTTTGTATAAAGTATTTTTTTTTGCGTGAGCCACGTTCGTGTCTTGGACGAATCTAGACAATTCTAGAGTTGTTACGAAAATGATTTAATGATAGAATTATTATATTTAATTATTAATAAAAAATGTTTTTTATTACAATTAAATATAATTAATTTGTTGTTACAACTCATGGTTTAATAATACAATTATTATATTTAATTATTAATAAAAAAATGGTTTTTTTATTAATATTACAATTAAATATAATTAATTTGTTGTTACAACTCATCTCCTATAAAAGGGATGGAGATGCAAACACCAAAATACACTAGAAACACTTGAAAGACTTGAAAACACTTTGCATTCTTGAAACTTTTTGCACTTTAATGGCAAGACGTTGCTGATTCCAAGAACGAAGAACACCTTCAATTCACGTGAATTTTCAGGCAAGTTGGTTACCTCCGGCAGTACACGCTGCTTTGGCTGTTGTACCCTGGGAAACAGACTTCGAATCTGTTTTAAGGGAATCGTGTCAAACACGAGACTCAACCTTCGTTTTCGTATTGTAATTTAATTTTCAGTATTGTTAATTCCTTTACTTGTAATTTTAATTTCCGTATTTTATTTATTTCCGTGTATTGTAATTTCATTTCTTAAATTGTAATTCGTAATATATTTCTTATATTTTATAATTGGTATCGGGCACACTATTCATACAATCTTAAAACAGATTTTACAACCACGATACCTGTTATAAAATTAGGAATTTTAGAGAAATTGTTTCTTCGATTCAAACAAGTTTTGTCTCGAAGTAAAAATTTCTATTACATTATTGTTTCGATTCAAACGAGTTTTGTCTCGAAGCAATTGTGTTTCCATTTCATTTAATTATTTCTGTTTCGTTACAAACGAGTTTTGGTTTCGAGACAGATTTAATTTTTGCAACAGCATTGATTAAGTGTTTAATTTGAACGGCATATTCGATTATTCACTTTTGGTTTCTTAAACATTGAACGGATGATTCAATTTGAACTTTTAATATAAAATTTGTTATTATTCTCGTTCGGGTTACAAGTGTTTGAATGAACGGTTGATTCATTCTTCACTTTGGTGTTAAATTGAACGGCAGATTCAATTTTAGTGATAAAATTGGTTATAATAAAAAAAATAATTTTGTTATAAAGTGATTAAATTGAACGGTTGATTCAATTTTTGTCAATTGAAGTATTTGACATTCTTTATAACAAAAGATTTAATTTTGTTATAAAGTGATTAAAATGAACGGGTGATTCAAGTTTGATCAATTAAAGTATTTTATAATAAAAGTGTAATTTTATTATAAAGTGAGAAAAATTTTCTTTATTGAGTATTTATAAAGTATTTGTTTGAAAACAAGATTCACAACTACTTATAATTATTTTCTTTGGCGTTAAAGAAAAAAATGGAAATGTTAGATGGAGTTGTGTCACGGTCGATGACTTCAACTATAACATCCATTGCTAAATCATCAATTAAGGAGATGGTTGATATGTTTGGAGTTCAAAATGCGAGTAATTTTGCCAATCATATTGAGAAATCAGAATTGCTTTCTGATTTAGATCTTGAACCATGCGTGGTTCTTGAAGGCAACGGTGAAGTTGCAAGTGTGATGAATGTGAATATCACCGCAATAATTTCTGATGTAGAATTGGTAACATCTGAACCGAATGAATGGTGGATTGACACTGGTTCTACCCGACATGTGTGTTCGGAGAAAAGTTTGTTTACTACTTTGAAAGTAGTTAATGGAAAAAAGATCTTCATGGGAAACTTTGATACGGTTGATGTCAAAGGTGAAGGCGATGTTATCTTGAAGATGACATCCGGGAAAGATCTTAAGTTGACAAATGTTTTGTATGTACCGGAAATTCAAAAGAATGTGGTTTCCGGATGGCTGTTAAACAAGTTTGGATTTAAGATGGTTTTTGAATCGAATAAATTTGTTTTGACCAAGAATGGTCATTTTGTTGGAGAAGGTTTTGCTTTGAATGGAATGTTCAAAATAAATTTGATGATTTTGAAAAGAAATTTTAATAAAACGACTACAAATTCGGTTTATTTGACAGAGTCTTCTAACGTATGGCATGGTCGTCTTGGACATGTCATTTTAATTCTTTACGTCGTTTAATTAAGTTAAATTGCATTCCATTTTTCCACATTGATTCAAATTATAAATGTCAAACTTGTGTTGAAGCCAAACTTACAAGATCGTCTTTCCAATCGGTTGAAAGAATAACCGAACCACTTGATATGATTCACACAGATGTGTGTGATTTAAAATCCATTCCTACGAGAGGTGGTAATAAGTACTTCATCACGTTTATTGATGATTGTACTAGATATTGCTATGTTTACTTGATGAAAAGTAAAGATGAAGTAATCGATAAGTTTGTTTTATACAAACAAGAGGTTGAGAACCAACTCAACAAAAAGATTAATGTTGTAAGAAGTGATCGAGGTGGTGAATATGTGTCACCGTTTGCGGATATATGTGCTCAACATGGAATCCGACACAAATTCACCGCTCCTTACTCACCTCAACAAAATGGTATTGCGGAAAGAAAGAACCGAACCTTGAAAATAATGGTGAATGCCATGTTAATTAGTTCGGGAATGAGCCAAGAAATGTGGGGGAAACTATCCTCTCGGCTACTTATCTTTTGAATAAGATACCCCGCAAGAAAATGGACAAAACACCGTATGAACTTTGGATGGGAAGAGAGCCATCCTATAAGTAATTACGAGTGTGGGGGTGCCTAGCAAAGGTTGTTGTACCGGCACCTAAGGCTCAAAAGATAGGACCTAAAACGGTTGATTGCATATTTATTGGTTATGCACATCATAGTAGTGCCTATCGGTTTCTTGTGTATGAGTCTAAAAATCCAGAAATTCACAAGAATACCATCATGGAATCAAGGAATGCATCCTTCTTTGAGAATATATTTCCTTATTTACAAAAGGATCGTGCTAGTTCGTCTAAATCGAGTGACGAAAATGTCCAAGATGAGACATTAGGACAACCTGAAAGAGAAGAGGTTGAGCCTAGAAGAAGTAAAAGGAAAAGGGTTGAAAAATCATATGGAGATGATTTTGTCACTTACATGGTTGAAAGTGAACCCAAAACTTACCGAGAAGCGGTAACTTCTTCTGAAGGACCTCAATGGAAAGAAGCCATCAAGAGTGAAATTGAGTCAATTTTACAAAATCATACTTGGGAACTAGTGGACCTTCCTGAAGGTTGTAAACCACTAGGTTACCGATGGATTTTTAAGAGGAAAATGAAACCTGATGGTTCCATTGATAAATATAAAGCACGGTTGGTAATCAAAAGTTACAAACAAAAGGAGGGTGTTGATTACTTTGATACATATTCGCCGGTGACGCGAATAACATCCATTAGATTGGTGCTTGCGATTGCCGCAATAAGAAATCTAGAAGTGCACCAAATGGATGTGAAGACGGCTTTTCTAAACAGTGATTTAGAAGAGGAGATCTACATGGAGCAACCCGAGGGTTTTAGTGCTCCCGGATGTGGACAAAAAGTTTGTAGGCTTGTTAAGTCATTATATGACTTGAAGCAAGCTCCCAAACAATGACATCAAAAGTTTGACCACGTCATGCTAGAATGTGGATTCAAAATTAATGAGTGCGACAAATGTGTGTACATGAAAGATACAAAACATGTATATGTCATTCTTTGTTTATATGTTGACGATATGCTTATCGTTGGTAGTAACGAAAGAATGATTAATTCAACGAAAGAGATGTTGAAATCCAAATTTGACATGAAAGACATGGGTTTAGCGGAAGTGATTCTTGGTATTAAAATCACACGAACCCAAGATAGTCTTGTGTTAAGTCAAACTCATTATGTGGATAAAATTCTTGAGAAATTTAGTAATGGTGATCCTAGTATAGCTAGAACTCCAATTGACACTAGTCAACATCTATCGAAAAATAGAGGTGAAAGTGTTAATCAACTAGAATACTCAAGAATTATAGGCAGTCTAATGTATCTAATGTCTTGTACCAGACCGGACATAGCATATGCTGTAAGCAGGCTAAGTAGGTACACGAGTAATCCGAGTCGGATTCATTGGAAAAGTGTGATACGAGTACTTCGGTATTTGAGATATACTCGAGAGTACGGACTGCATTATGAGAGATATCCATGTGTGATAGAAGGATACAGCGATGCGAATTGGATATCCGATATAAAAGATTCTAGATCTACAAGTGGATATGTATTTACACATGGTGGGGTTGCTATTTCTTGGAAGTCTTCCAAGCAAACAGTGATAGCTAGATCTACGATGGAATCTGAATTCATCGCATTAGATAAATGTGGTGAAGAAGCCGAATGGTTACGTCAATTTATTGAAGACATACCAAAGTGGCCAAAACCCGTTTCAGCCGTTACTATACATTGTGATAACCAATCTGCGATTGGTAGAGCGCATAGCATAATGTATAATGGTAAGTCAAGGCATATGAGACGTCACCATAATTCGATACGACAACTACTCTCAACAGGTTTTATTACTATTGACTATGTGAAGTCAAAGGATAACATTGCGGATCCGTTTACAAAAGGCTTAAATAGAGAGTTAGTTTTGAAGTCGTCAAAAAGAATATGACTAAAGCCCATGAATGAATAAATTCATACGAAGGAAAACCTTACCTTGTTGACTGGAGATCCCAAGATCTTGGTTCAAAAGGACAACCTATTTGTATGAATAAAGTGTAGTCACTGTGGGGGGTTGTGAAAAACTCCTAGTCCATTCCTATATGATTTCTTGAAGAAATCATTTTAGTGACAATGAGGATAAGCATTTTATAATGATTCGGTCGAAATCATTTATGCTCTTAATGATTCGGGAGAAATCACCTATGTGAGAGAGAAGTGGGGTTGCTTTGAGTGGAATTGTAGGGGCACAATTCTTAGTAGCTCTCGCAGAACCAGGCTAGTGTTCCATGACCATAACGGACACGACTATGAGGAGTTAACCTTGTTAGGGAGATTCTTGTGTGAAGTGTATTGTCGTCTTCACAAATGGCAGCTCAGTTCAAAGATATCGAGTTCTACTGACGGCTAGAAGGCTAAGTGCATTTCATAAGGGAAGGTTCAAAGGTTTACACCTACCTATCCTATGCAAGATTTCAACCATTGAAAATTCATTGGAATTTTATGTGTCTTCGATCAATCTCATACATGTGCGGGATGATTGGAATGTGTTATCGATCGATCTCTCATTCATGTGGGAGATTGTTGGAAAAAAGTGTAAATTTTTCAAAGGAAAAAGTGTATTTTCCATGTTTTTGGACCAAATATAATTATATATAATTGTGAGATATATAATTAATATTTTGTGGGTATGTATTCTCCTTGAAGAGAGGATTACAACGATATAAAGAACGTTCAAAACCGAGCTAAGATGAATGAGATATCGATGCTCAAAGATTGGTGTTTAATGTGGGAAAATGCAAGTTAAAAGTGTGAAAACTTGTCCCACATAGGAAGAAGGACCAAATCATGAGTGGTTTATAAGGAGGAGCCTTGACAAGCATGACAAGTTGCTCCAAGACAAATCTTGGGTCCAAACAGTAGCAAATCATTAAACTTGTGTGCACTCGCATCTGCCTTGTACTTTGTATAAGCATGACAAGTTGCTCCAAGACAAATCTTGGGTCCAAACAGTAGCAAATCATTAAACTTGTGTGCACTCGCATCTGCCTTGTACTTTGTATAAGGTATTTTTTTTTGCGTGAGCCACGTTCGTGTCTTGGACGAATCTAGACAATTCTAGAGCCGTTACAGAAATGATTTAATGATAGAATTATTATATTTAATTATTAATAAAAAATGTTTTTTTATTACAATTAAATATAATTAATTTGTTGTTACAACTAATGGTTTAATAATACAATTATTATATTTAATTATTAATAAAAAAATGGTTTTTTTTATTATTACAATTAAATATAATTAATTTGTTGTTACAACTCATCTCCTATAAAAGGGATGGAGATGCAAACACCAAAATACACTTGAAAGACTTGGAAAACACTTTGCATTCTTGAAACTTTTTGCACTTTAACGACAAGACGTTGCTGCTTCCAAGAACGAAGAACACCTTCAATTCACGTGCATTTTCAGGCAAGTTGGTTACCTCCGGCAGTACACGCTGCTTTGGCTGTTGTACCCTGGGAAACAGACTTCGAAACTGTTTTAAGGGAATCGTGTCAAACACGTGACTCAGCCTTTGTTTTCGTATTGTAATTTAATTTTCAGTATTGTTAATTCCTTTACTTGTAATTTTAATTTCTGTATTTTATTTATTTCCGTGTATTGTAATTTTATTTCTTAAATTGTAATTCATAATATATTTCTTATATTTTATAATTGGTATCGGGCGCACTATTCATACAATGACTACACCACATTTGATAACTCCCACTTCTATAAATACCTAATCTATTTTTTCTCTCTTCTAAAAAAACGAATCTCTCCCCCTACCCCTTTCTTCCTCTCTCCCCTACCCCTCTCTTCCTCTCTCAATTTACCCTGATGGACTTTCTTCCTCTCTCCCCTACCCCTCTCTTCCTCTCTCAATTTACCCTAATCCATCAGTTGCATCCCCTTTTATTTTGAAGAGAAAAAATTCAACAACTTACGCCGCCGCCATGATTCCTCTAGAAGCACCGTAACAACGATGTCCTCTACCGCAAATCGTGAACTACCGAGAGCTACCATTCATTCGAGAGCCACTGTTTCAAAATCAAAGGGCTTCTTCACCCCAACCACCGCAGTTTTCATCACCGGTGCTCCGTTTCTATATATCTCGATCTCCGAAAAAAATATATCTATCGCTCTTCTTCATGAAGGTGTTTCAATGGTATCTGGATCTTGTTTTTTAGCCTTAGAAAGTGTGTTTCGAGCTTGAATTTCAATCGATTTTGAGATTGTTTTTTTTATTTTTATAGCCACAAAATGTTTGTCAAGTCATATCCAAGTGCTCATGTTCTTGTTCCCAGTAAACTAAAAATTTTCATTATTGCCTCTGCAAAACAAAATGCCCTTTTTCATGACATTAATTGAAAATTTTTATATGTATATTAATAATATTCTTATATTGTAGTTGCAATATTTTGATTGCATCGATGTATGCTAGATTGCTTTTTTTTTTTTGGTTTATTTTATTGATATGAATTGTTAGACAATCGAATTTGGTTATTGTATCAATGTTTAATTAGACAATTGTATCTTGTATTAATGTTTTATAAATTAGTGTATCAAAGTTTTTAACATTTCAATGTTTTTTGAAATTTGACAATTGATGATGAATCTATGTATTTTATAATATAGGATCAATTTTTTAATTACTGAATCAACGATTTTAAATCACCGAATCGATGTTTTCTTATTGAGTTTTTGTTATCTTTTAGTGTTGTATCTTAAAATGATTTAAATACATTGAATCAATAAATAACATTCGTTAATATAATTGTATCAACCAAAATTTTATTTAATTAATTAGTTTGTATTTGTGTAATATGTGTAAATAATTATAGAACGCATCACCGATAAAGTAAAACGTTGAACCAACATTTTTAAATTGCCAAAGTTACTTTCTAAAAGTAATGATACAATGAATAATATCTCAACGTTGTCTTCGAATGTTGTATCTTGAAACGAAAAATCTTATATTTCAACGTATCATTGAATCATTAGTTTATAAAAATATAAATTCATAAAAGCAGTCAATAATATAATTGTATCAATCAAATATTTATTGAATAATCTTTTTGTAAACTATTGAATCACGTATTTATAGAATGTTGGTATTTTGTATTAAAATAATAAAATTTATTTAATATATAAATAAAATTAATTGATTTGAAAAGTTTCTAAATGGTAGCTTATATATTTTAGGTATGTATTAAACAATCTATTGTGATGAGGTGAAAGTTTCTAAATGGTAGCTTATATATTTAAGGAATGTACGAAACAATCTAGTGTAATGAGGTGCATTGTAAAAGATTAAATGGATGCTCAGGATTCCTTCTCACTCTTCTCATAATAAGATCTTTCTCACCTGATCCATATCCTATATATATATATATATATATATATATATATATATATATATATATATATATATATATATATATATATATATATATATATATATATATATATATATAGGGGTGGGTTCAATGGAGAACCTTATGCATCGAAGAACATTGAAGAACCACAATGCATCACGTAGAAATTGATGCATCACGCGAGAATTTGATGCATCACGTGGAAATAATGATGCATTACAGGGGAATTGTGATGCATTTGTGGTGGTGCATGGAGGTTCTTCAAGGTTCTTCGATGCATGGTGGTTCTCCATTGAACCCACCTGTATATATATATATATATATATATATATATATATATATATATATATATATATATATATATATATATATATATATATATATATATATATATATATATATATATATATATATAAACTTGTTTTTTTATGAAATCATATACATTTGGCTCCTAAACTATCACATTTTGTACACATTTGACCACTAATTTATCATAAATTGTACACACTTGACCATTAAACTATCTTACTCTGTACACATTTAGCCATTACTTTTAATCATTTTTCCAAAATCTATTCTATCTATACTATTAAAAGAGTAACTATACTCATTTCTGGTGAAGCCACGCGTCGTCACCATGAATCGACACGTGACATTTATAGATTTTAAAAATAATAAAGAAATTTAAATCAAATCTATCCAAATCTAATATAATCCACTTTTAAATTAAAATCAAATCAACCAAAATCTAACATTCTACTAACTTATTAATTAAATCTATCCAAATCTAACATAATCCACTTTTAGTTTCAAAACAAACAAAATCTAATAATCTACTAACTTATTAATTATAAGATAATATAATAAAAGTTTAAAAAAATATATAAGAAAATAATTCCTCTTCATATATATATATATATATATATATATATATATATATATATATATATATATATATATATATATATATATATATATATATAAAATTAATAGGTTATAATAAATAATAATATCATCTTATATACATTTGTTTAAAAAATATAAATTATTTATATCTTAATCTTTTTATTTATTATATTTTATATATATTAAAGATATCCGCGTAATACGCGGGTAATAAACTAGTAGAACATTAAACTAAATTTTAATGACTAAATGTGTACAAAAAATAGTTTAATAGTTAAATGAGACAAATATGAAAGTTGAATTGTCAAAAATGACATTAACCCTTTAATTATTTACTTAATTATAATAACTTAGTTATTGATATGTTCCTCCTCATGTATTTCACTTTGATCAAATTAAATTGTAAAAACAAGAGACTCAGTTCATCAAATACATATCATAACACATTTTACTTATAAATTATTTTGCAACAGATAATACACACTTCTGTTGGTATCTTATTCGAAAATAAAAGTCCACATCAAGATGAAACGTACACAATACCGATTGTGCGACGTGATCATTGGATCGGATTAAATAACAATGATAAAATATTGAACTTATTCACTTGAGGACAACCATGCCCATCTCCTGTGCCATACATGAACTGTGAAATCCTAGCAAGGTTTGTGGCGATGTCAATATACTCACGTGAAAAGCGTGAGTCGTTAGCACATGCTCGTTCCTCGTTAAGTTTTTTCCATGTCTTGGTGATTAATAATTTGATATGCCTTTTAGCTTCGTCTTCGGTAGCACCAGTTTCATGCATGTAACACTGCATTGCTTTTGGAACATCCCCTCTTGCCATTTCATGCTAAAAAGAACCCAAAAATGTATTGTAAGTAGTAATTTATATATGGCATAAGAAGCATTTTCAGATTCCATTTATCTTTTGCTACTAAATATGAATAGCTACCAAAGGGCTTTTGACCTAGACCATATTAATGTGTTGCCCCAACTAAGAGGTTTGGGTTCGAGTTTTACTTGAAACATAGATAGTAGTGTAAGATAATTAGGTGGTAGTGTAAGTGGACTTTCGGGAAAAAAAACTCATGTTATAACTGTATAATTAAAAAAGTAAAAAATGCACGTGGGACAACATACGTACACTACAAACAAAATGTCATTTAGTGACACACGAATAGTGTCATTAAAAGTTAAAAAAGTGTCACTATAGATGTCAAAAAATTTTACATACACAACAAAAAGAGTGGATAAAAGTGGAGTGAGTATAGATATATAGTGACTAAAAATGTATGTGGGTATAGGCCTCAAGTATTTTTGTTACAGAATTTTTGTGTCACTACTTTAAAAAAGTGTGGGTAAAAGATTGTTTTATACCTACTCTTTTTCATAAGTGACACTAAAAGTAAAAAATAGTGACATCTTTTTTCTTGTCACTAAGAGTGTGTGTCATTAAATGATCCTTTTCTTGTAGTGGTAGGATTATATGAATACTAATAAACCAAAACAAAAACGAATACCGTGGATGTCCCTAAGTCATCAGCAAGTCGAACAATTGTTGATGTATAACGTATTATATTACTAGCTTTTTCCATGAATTTCAGGATTTAATCGTTGGAGGTGACTGATGTTAAGAAAGTAGAATGCACGAGTGCGATAGGAACCCCTATCGATAACCAAGCATTGTCCATATATTGTTCAAATGTTGGTGTATGTCCATTGTGGTACCATTCTGCTTCAACTAGGTACGCCTCGCATAGGTCTACCCACTGCATTGTACGTTATGATTCCAAATACGAAAAACTAGACTCGGATATAATTACGAAGGAAACATATTATTATCGTTGTTAATAAAAAGAAAGGGGATTTTGTTACAGCTTTCTTTAGGTATGAATGGATGAAGAACCCGGTGTTTGTCAAGGTGTTGTATGTTATCTCGTTTATAGTGTTATAAAATCCAAGGAAACCTATCTTCATATAATCTGGAAGTTCTTCGGTTGCATTGATATCCCACCTATCGATTTCAAAATATATTAAAATCTCATGAAATATATATAAAACATAGGGTTTATTATGAAAAAAACCAACATGTTTTCACGTTTTTTTGCGTTTTCGTCCCTCCATGTTATTTTTTTTTCATAAAAAACCTCAAGTTGTTCTTTTCTTATTGGTTTAGTGAAATTTTGGACATTAGACCCCGGTTATAATTTGTGAACCGGGTTTTATGAACTTGAAAAACTGGGTTCTAATGTCCAAATTTCACTAAACCAAAAAGAAAAGAATAACTTGAGGACTTTTATGGAAAAAAAATAACATGGAGGGATGAAAATGCGAAAAACATGAAAACATGTTGGTTTTTTTCATAATAAACCCATAAAACATATTAAACTAACAACACGCGAGAGTATTTTAATTAGACACAACCTCCTCGTAACATCAGTGAACTTTTTAAGTTCGTCCAATGTACCATACACGTCGTAAATATCATCAATAGTAGTTATCATGGCAGCAGCTTTTGTTATTGTTCTCCTCCCAAGACTAAACTGAGGTAAGTGGTTTATACCAAGTGGCCATAGAAAACATTCCACCAAACGATCTCGAACAAATTAAAGATTTTTATCCCAACTTATACGTCTCCACCACCTATGTATTCATAGGAAACTACGATGATTAGTATTTACAAACGAGCGAATGATCTTAATTAGCATATTAATCTTGATTCGGATTAAATGATTTGCTAGCTAGATATGGACAATAGGAAAAGAACTATGAACCATATAGGGATCCTAACGATTGATTTGAGATTCTTCTAAGGAAGTTTTAAGTTCTACTCTCGTAGGCTACACCTCCTTACAACGTGAAAAACTAGTGGTTAAGAATAGCTACCTTGAACAATCTTTAAGATCTTCGAGGTGGATCGCTTGAACCATGTTAAAATCCAATTTTGCAAGCTCCATGGTTGTGGAATTCTTGTTAATCTTCTCATCATAAACATCAATAAACCACTTTGCCTCTACCCTTGGTACCCTCCAATGTAGGGGAAGCTCTAAAGCATGAGTTACTAACGATAACACGTTGCCATCAATGTTTTGTAAATTTTCTTCGAGGTATTTGGTTGTAAAGTCTTTCGCATCATCCAATATGCTTTCATCCTCTAATGCATGATAAGAAGCCTCATACAAGTTGAGTATGCCCACAATATCTTCTTTTGAGTTTGGCTTGAGATTTTGAGCTTGGTCTTCAAAGTTATGGAAGATATCTAAATACATACACAAGAAAATAAAACTTTTAATCTTTGTTTCTATAAACTAAGCAACCAATTAAAGGAACCAATGAGGTTTAGCCCATTTGGTATGAGTGTGATAACTGATATGTAAGTGAGAGGTCACGAGTTTGACTCCCGTAGGAGTCAAGTTGAATTAAGTGGAAAATTTAAGTTCTAAAGTCTTTACTTGGGTAGGGCAAAGGAGTAGTTTAGGAGTAGGAGTAAGATAGTTTGTCGTTAAAAAAAAACTAATTAAAGGGTTTTTGTGTCTTGATTTTATCTTTGTGATTTGAATTCCCTATAAAAATCATTAAAAAAAAAAACATTAACCAATATGATACCTTGAGGGACATGATAGAAATGTTATCTTAGTAGTCTAAAACCAAGGGCTTTAAGGTTTAGATCCATTCTATTCCACTTATTATGATTTTTGTAGTAATCCAAATAAATGGAATGGTTTTTAGTTTTTTACTATTGAAAAAAGTTTAAAACGTAATGATTAGAATAACATAAAATTCGAACAAAAAAATAGACTCATTTTGATTTTTTAGCTTTTTCCAAACGTACAAAATACGATTTTTCAAAAAATGAAATACTCTATTTTTTATTCGGTTTTTATGTTATTCTAATCATTACGTTTTTTATTTTTTTCAATCGTAAAAAACTACAAACCATTTCATTTTTTTTGTTTTTCCGAACAAAAAGGCTACACACTATTTCATATTTTTAAAAAACTTTAAAACATAATGGTTCGTAGTTTTTCGTTCGGACAAAAAAAAAAGGTAATGGTTTGGTTCGAAAAGCTAGAAAAATAAAATGATTTTTTGTTTGGAAAAACTGAAAATCAGAATTATTCAAAGTTTTTTCGTTTGCAAAAACTTATAACATAATTGTTTGTATTTACTTTCGTTTTCCAAAACATAAAGTCGGAATAGGTTGAATCTTTTGATGCCGAAAAAATAAAAACACAAATTAGTTTTCGTAACTTTTTACGTTTAGAAAATGAAAAAAATAAAACATGAATGGTTAGTAACTTTTTTTCGTTTGTAAAAAGAAATAAAAATTTAAGATTCAAATTTTTTTGGTTTGGAAAACTACAATATAAAACATTTGTATTTTTTCATTCGAAAAAGCTAAAAAACGAAATGGATTCTAATTTAATACTATTGTTTATAATAAAAGAAATTAATAAGTTTGTAAGTTAAATTGAAAAATATATTAAAATATAGGAAACTTAATAAACAAATAAATTAATATGTAAAAAATTAAATCAATAATAAATAATAATAATAATTTTTTTGATGATGATGATGATGATGATGATGATGATGATGATGATGATGATGATGATGATGATGATGATGATAAAAGAGTTAAATAAAAAAATTTACTTGAGGAACCAAAACTAAAATGAACTACAAACTTGAGGAACTAAAATGCGTAACTAAGGGGTTCCATTTAGGGCGAGACAAAATGGGCAGGCACGGGCGGTCTGGTGTCCGGGCCGATTGGTCAGACGACGACTACTTCACTTATTAGATTAGTATTAGCCGCCTGTCCCGGAATGGAATGGGTTATCAAAGAAAAGGGTAAAATGGTCATTATAAAAGATTTAACCATTTGATTGTTAACGTTAACAGTGGAGTGACCATTTTTGCAAGTAAACAGTGATAATAAGGACCGTTTATGCAAAATTGAAACCATAGGGACCGTATCCAAAGTTTTATGCGAACCACAGGGACCATTTCTGTAATTTACTCTATTATTAATTGTATTAAGAGTAAATTACATAAATGGTCCCTGTGGTTTGTCCAAAACTTTGGATTCAGTCCCTGTGGTTTTAATTTTGCATAAATGGTCATTATCAGCCATCTTTACTTGCATGATTGGTCCCTGCTCTTGACGGACATTTGTTTCACCGTTTATACACCATTCATGTGAGGGTATTTGTGTCATTACACTCTTTCCCTCCCTCTTACCTTTAATTACAACTTCTTTCTCCCTAATGTCATTTTCTTGTCTCTCTCTCTCTCTTAAAACTTCTTAGCAAACAATCAAATATGTTTCCAACAATCAGATCTCTTATAACTTTTCATTTTCTTATATTTAGTAATTTTTCGACTGATTTTGCAGGTTTTATGTAATTTTATCAACATTTTTGAAGGTCTTTGAGTTTTCTTCATGAATCTGTAACCTAGAGCTCATCTTCCTGAGAATTTGGACTTTTTGTTTGGAGTTAATTTTGATGGAGAAGATAGGTGGGTAAACAACAAACAGAGAGTACAACATATTTGTTTCTGAGATGGGGTAATAAAAAGAGACTCAGATGTGTGAGAGTCAGAGACTTCGATGATACAACCAACCCATCCTTTGTCGTCTCCGACCGCCGGAGAATAAACTCTCATTTTGTAGCCTTTAGTTCTGATAATGATAATAGAGAACCTTCAATTCCACCACCACCATCCGCTCGTCTCACTAGGTAAAAAACAAATTCCCAATAAAACTACATTAACTTGGTAAATTCTCTCCAAAATTTTCAGAAAATTCAATATGTATATAATGATATCTATGTATCCCAGAAACCGGAAAACTTTCAAAATGTTTATGGAGATCTGATGTGGATTTGTTGCATCATCACAATTGATAAAAAAATAACTCCCAAATTGCTTAAACTTCTCAATGTTCTTCAAAATTGAAATACCCAAAATATGTTGGAAATCGGAGGTTGGTTTCATTTTATGTCTACCATGAAAAAACCTGAAAGAAACAGTAGAATTTGGTAGAAATCAAATGTTAATTTTGTTATCGGTTACAATAAAAGGGAAATTTGCTGAAAAATTGATTTTTTTTTTTTGGTAATTTTGTAAAGGAATTCTGAGGCGGCGACGTCTTTAAGCAATCGGAAATCGTCATCGGAAAGTGGAAAAAGTGTATGCGACAAGAACGGAAATCGTCAACAATCAATGGCAGAAGAAGCAAATGAAGCAGAAGAAATCAAAAGTTTAAACATTTGCTTCTTCAAAAATCAATTGTCGGTCACCGTACCTTTCATTGTTTGCTAAGAAGTTTTAGGAGAGAGACAAGAAAATGACATCAGGGAGAAAGAAGTTGTAAATAAAGGTAAGAGGGAGGGAAAGAGTTTAATGACACAAATACCCTCACATGAATGGTGTATAAACGGTGAAACAAACGTCCGTCAAGAGCAGGGACCAATCATGCAAGTAAACATTGCTGATAATGACCATTTATGCAAAATTGAAACCACAGGGACTGAATCCAAAGTTTTGGACAAACCACAGGGACCATTTATGTAATTTACTCTTGTATTAATGATAAAAATGACATAAAATGTTATTTGAAAATTTGTCCTTGTTGTCCTTATAAAAAAAAGGTTAAGAGTAAATTACAAAAATGGTCCTTGTGGTTTGCATAAAACTTTGGATTCAGTCCCTGTAGTTTCAAGCATAAACGGTCATTATTTGCATTGTTTACTTGCATAAATGGTCCCTCTGTCTCATTTATTTTTTTAAATGACGATTATACCATTTTCTTTAATAATAACTTTGATCCATTTCTTTTCATGACTTTTATTTTTGTTTTTAAATTTTAAATCTTAATTTAATAAACGATGATGTTATTATTATATTATTATTATTATTATTATTATTATTATTATTATTATTATTATTTTTATTTAAGATGTATTTTTTTATTAAAGTTATATTTGTACCTATTTAATTAACTTATTTTACGTCTCTACTACGTATTTAATTTATGTGACACCCTCAGACTAATTCACAATGCCACCTAATTACCAGGTCAGCAAAGATATAATATAATAATCTCTACACTATTCCCATACGTACACGCGGAAAACTCGATAATTTAAAACATTATTTTACACAAGAAACAGTCACGGAAGTCCCGGAATATTACACAACCTATCCGAAGTATATAAACAGTCCGCAAAATGTAACTACCTCTACGCGGGTAGCTAACTCCTCAATCACAGAATGTAAACCTACTTTGGTGCAGCAGGCCTACTAGCAGTCCGGTCACCTGGATTATACACAACAACACACACTGGGTCAGCTAACGCTGGTGAGAATGCAAGGGTTAGTGTACGATTATAAATCTCAATAAAAAGTAAGCTCAATAATAAAACGTTCAGCGTTCTCTACTGAACAAGTATATGAGATCCCACATGATACTCAAATAGGTACTCAACTCGTGTGGACGAATCCACGTACCCAAATCCCTAGACCGCACAAAGCAGTCGTCAGGACTCAAAAGGGAATTGGGAGCGACCCAACCCCTGCCCAGCCGTACGGTTTAATATCTCAACAGCTCAAGTGTCCCAAATCTCATATATAAAACACATTTCTCAATAAAGCACAGTAATACATGCATGATAATATCTCAATAAAAACTCGTAAGAAACTCATGATATCTCGTAAAAAGCTCAGTAAAAGATCATGCAAGTATTAATAAATAATCGTACAAGTATCTCAGAAAAACATGCAAACTCACCTGCCCTGAAGTCAAACTACTCAAGTCTCGGTTCCCTGCCCGTCCTCAACCCTATCAACTCGAGACCCTGGAATCACAACACAATGACTCTATATCACAATCACAATCACAGCTCAAGTTCTCAATCACAACCCAACAGCTCTATACACGATTTCTCAATAACTCAACAACTCTAACACAATACTCAGATAACTCGCTCAAACCCAGATACCCAACTACCAAACTACACAACCCGAATACTCGAACACAAGATCCCAACCAACTCACACAGCTCGAACATTCAAACACGGGATCCCAACCAACTCACACAATCCCAGATACCCAAAAGACGCATTCTCAATATTACAATCTCAACCCAACAGCTTTATATACAATTCCCAATAACTCATGAGACCCTAAAGACCCAAACATATGATCCACAGAACCCGAAAACCTGACCCGAAACCCTAGCCGCATCGCGGCCGAACTCAACCAATCGCGGCCGCACTGACCCTATCGCGGTCGCGGCCGCGCTGACCTCAAACTCGGCCGAGCTCACATCGCGGTCCGAGCTCGGGCTCAAACCGCCTGCGATCATCTCAAGAACATCGCGGCCCGCGATCAAGGGGTCGCGGTCGCGCTCACGGACGAACAGTAGCAGTTATGCTCTGTTTCTGCACAGCCAGGGAATTCAATTCCCAAACCCGTTTTCTGTCCGATTTTGCCAAAGATTCATGCTCGAATTTACCCAAAAACATAATTAAACTCAATTCAACTCTTCAACAACAACTACCATCAATTAATCCACAAAATTGAACTCAAAACTTACTTCCAAACTATGTAAGGTGATGATGAAGAATTTGAAAGCTTTAATCACGATTCGAGGCTTCAATCTCTGGTTAGCAGGAGCTGGAATTCACAAATATACACAGAAATCTCAATCTCTGGATTTTGAAAAGTACATAATGAAGGCAACAAGCAAGGAGCTCACGAATATATACGTTTTCGGCTTAAACCCGGTCCGACACCCAATATCCGAACCCGCTATCACAAAATACAAACTTTATATCACCGGATCCCAATTTAATCAATAATTCTCAAAATTATAATCTTTTATTAAAACTTAATCCCGACACCCGGTTAGCCCAAAATCTCATCATGTGACACTTCCACGTAAAACTCAATAATTGGTCCAACTCAATCATAATATTATAATCAACCCAATCACATAATTCCACGTCCCCGTCCCAAAAGTGGGATGTTACAAGTCTCCCCTCCTTATAAAGATTCTGTCCTCAGAATCTAGCTCAACACCAAAAACCGAAAATACCTAGCGCATCTCCTTGCCTGTCTCCCGGTTTGTCACTATTTTAAACAATTAATCACCTTACTTCTCTTGCACATCCCAACCTCGCATACACGATTTCACAATACATCGCAAAAATCCTCTTAATCCTCTACAATACAAAACTTAGAGTCTACACAACCCACTACTTCTCAACCCATATAATTAACACTACTAACGTATCAATACGAACAACGGCTTTACATTTCACGAGAAATCCTCTACGAATCGCCCTTAATACTCAGCTAAGCTCAAGAGACTTCAAATCTCAGATACAAGCAATCACTTTATCTCTTTACATCAACACGCTCTCCCAACCCCTCAATAAGCCTCACATTACAGCACAAAAATCCTCTGAACTTTCTATCAACGCTAAAATCGAACCTCATTCACTGATCCTTCTACCCTATGAGGCGCTCCCTTACTTCCCAACTCATTCAATCAACACAAACTAACACGTTAACATCGTCACGGATCCCACAATGAGCGAGAAATCTCTATGAATCATCTCTAACTCCTCAACTAAGCCCCAGAAACACTAAACTCAAACACAGACATAACCAACTCCAATTCTCAATAACCTCAATTCTCACTAGATCTATTTTCATCCCTGTCTTACTCATCACTGCCCGCTCTAAAACTGTCCCTTTCGGCCAAAAACTCATACCTCAGGAACTCCCCGCATAACCTCCCTCACCAGAAGATACTGGGAACCTCCCTCAAACACTGCTTATACTCCTCATAGGCATCAGATTTACTGAAACTCAATTATCAACAACCTCTAATATACTACTACTTTAAACTCTATTCACTAAGGCAACTCTACTATCTACCCACTTGGTAATCACAAAGCAGATAACTATTAATCACAGAAGCATGTCAACACTTATGGCCAATCAGCTCTCGAATTAACACAACAGATATTCTGATTCACTAATATAAAAGATATTTCCATCCACTCATAACATTATAAAGACATCTCCATCAAATTACTAAACACAATATCACAGATGTGGACAAACACACACTATGGAACAATTCACGGGAGTCTCACTATAAAGCCCATGGTGATATCATACCACTTCCACTCTGGAATCTCTAATGGCTGAAGTCTACCATGTAGCTTCTATTGCTCATTCTTAACTCTCAAACACGTTATACACACCTCTATCCACTTTCCCACATCCCTCTTCATCCCTGGGTCACCAATGAAGAACTCGCAGATTTAGGTGCATATCCGTGCTACCCGAATGGATCGACAATATAGACTTATGGGAATCATTTAGAATCAGTTGTCTCAAATTCCCTACTCGAGGGACCCATACTTGACCACGAAGGGTCATCAATCCTTGATCATCCCTATTCAATAACTCTGACTGACCAACTAACCTCTCTCTTCACACATTCTCGCCTTTCAGTCCCTCTTCCTGAGCTAACCGCAGATCATCACTCAGGGTCGACCTGACCTCTAATCGAGAAGTACTCTACTATCAGAAGGATCAATCCACTAACACATCACAAACACATTCACAATGATTACCTATATAGCTCACATACTCAACATGATTGATCCACTAACATCACACAAATTCCAACTTTGAAAGCCCAATAACTCAGCTCGCCACAATATATATATATATTTTTCACTTTCACACATATACTAAAACATCACAGTCCCATACATAACAACTCTGTCCCCATATCATTAAATCCCATAATCACAGACATAAAGAAGTAGTCACACGCCATAGAACACATACACTTATCACAGACATAGCTCAACAGCTCACTACACAACTGACACATATTCAAAGCAAGCTCAAAAGGAACACCCAAAATCACATCAACAACATCCCGCATTTCCTCTACAATCACTTAAAAGACCTGACCCCGTACTCTAATATCATAATAATCGGGTAACGATGGCTCCACTCTGACCCTACTAGAATTCTCGCCCTGCATCACTAATCTCGACTCTGGACAGATTCGCACCCTATTCCCCGGCCTCCCACAACAAAGCACAACAGCTCATGAATAATACACATGGCGGCAGTATATTCTCACTGACCGCACCAATAACATCTGCACACACACATGGCCCACTATGACAATGGTGACATCTCCAAATTGAAGGAACATAGCCTCAATAAACGTACTAGATGCAACATTATGTGGCTCCCCCTCCTCTTTAGCTATAGCCTGAAACAAAAACTCTACCTCTGACCCTAGGTACTCCATCTCCTCCACGAGGCGTAATTGACAACTCTGACGCCCCGACCTCACTCGAACTCGCCCCCGGAAATCCCATCCCTAGACTCGGACAATCTCATGATATATGTTCCAGCTTCCTACATCGGAAGCACAATGACTCCTATGATGAACATGCAACAGCAGTGTGACCAAACTGGCCACAACGAAAACATCTCAGGTGCTCTGGGGCACACGGCCCGGCATGGCGGTGATGACACCGCTGACAATCTCTTACTCCAAACACCAAGCTCTAAACTCTGCTACCCGAATCCCTAGATCCTCTATTAACACTTCCCTGACCCTGGCCCCGACTCTGACTCAATCTCTGGCTTTGCCCCAATTGTCTCGGACCCTAATCCCAACCTCGACTCTAACTCTGACTAATTTCAGACCTCCTCCCATCTCAATTCTGATCTCGTTGATCCCCCGAACTCTGACCTCTCTGCTCAAAGCATCCATCCTGTCGACTTTCTCGGCATCCCCTTGGTAACCCTGCACTTTACCCCGGTCCAATGACTCAATCCGCTGTCTCTGGGAAGCCGGCTGTTCTCTCTGCCTCTCTACCTCTCTCTCTCTACATCCCGCACACTCCACAACCGATGCAAAAGTGGGGTCACGCAACATCCCCACAATTTCCCTAATATCAGATCTCAAACTCTCAATAAACATACTAACCGTCCGCTCAATAGCCACCTGATGTGGCACAAACTGAGCTCTATCATTAAACACATTAATATACTCCTGGACTGACATGGATCCTTACTACAAGTAAATAAACTCATACTCCAACTCTCACCTCGTATTCTGGGGGCAACACTACAGCTCAAACTCCACTCGGAACTCCTCCCATGGCACCAAGTACGCATCATCAATTCCTCAAGCACTCTCCACAGAATCTCACCATCGCAACGCTCTGCTCTTAAGCAAATAGGACGCATCACTTACTCTATCAGCTCGATCTACATACACTATCCAAAAGCAACTTTAACCTCTCACAACCAATCCAGTGCCTTCAAGGCACCGATTCCTCCAAAGAACTCAAAAATATGACCCGACATAAAGTCCTTAAGGACCCCCACGATAGCTGGCTAGAAGAAGCACCAGCCCCTGATCTCTGGCCTCCCTCCAGCGGAGGCACCACTCCCCAATCCCAACCCGATCACTGCACCGGAAAACGCTCATCCAATATCGGACTCAATACCGAACACAACTCAAACTTACACACAAACTCATCACCCCTAAAATCATAACCCTGAGGCCTGCTGCCCTCATAATCCATAACTAACCCGCTCATTAAGAACAACAACACATATTAACTCTACACAACTCTATACCCTACTCATTTATCACTTAATACTCTACTT